>JANAVB010006953.1:0-89886 GCA_029216955.1 Iris pallida | reverse complement strand
GATTGATGCTAGATTTGGACAATCAATCGAACAACCTCAGTCGATCACTTCCGATCTAGATTTACATTAAATCACATTCGAATACTCAAGATCGAGTATAGAACCATTTAGGAAGAACAATTATTCAAAATAATGAATTCTCACCTATGTCCATCGATCGATGA
The DNA here is from genome assembly GCA_029216955.1 of Iris pallida. Taxonomy (NCBI): domain Eukaryota; kingdom Viridiplantae; phylum Streptophyta; class Magnoliopsida; order Asparagales; family Iridaceae; genus Iris; species Iris pallida. The sequence continues at coordinate 89,722 of JANAVB010006953.1, read as the reverse complement.
TTCAAACAGGTACAGAGCAGATCCGAGACCGAGAACCTCGAGATGATATCAACTGCTCTCAATTTGCAATTTTTCGTTTGATCAAGTTTAGATCAGAGAAGAACAATCGAGAATTAAATTAAAACTAGAAATCAGTAACTCACTCGAATTGATATAGAGACGAAGACGTTGAAGAACGATAATTTACTCGCGTCGTTGTTGCTACAGGGAACAGAGCTGCTTCGCCTCGCCGGGGTTTTTCTCCATTGTTGATCAGGGAAGAATTTGATGCATCACCATGACTAGTTCTTGTCGAGATCTAGGTTTGAGAGGGAGATTTCGATTTAGAATTTTGAGGGAAGGAAATTTGTTAACAGAATTCTTAAATGGAAGAAGTGGAAGAGGGGGTTTAAATAGGATTGGACCTGGAGAATTGATGCACCATCTTATCGCCAAATTATTGGGAAGATTCTCAGGAGAAATCGAATTTTAAAAAGTTGTTATAGAGCATTGAAGCTCTCCACAGCAATGGAAATCAAACATGTTGATTCAATCAGGAAGAGGTGGGTTTGTGAAATGGGCTGACTGATAAGGTCCAAGTTTTAAATGAATGTGGCCTATTGGCTTAAGAGAAAAAAAATAGATTCACATATTTTTAAAGTATATAAATTCTTTAAATTGCTCAACCAATATTATAATATTAAAACATAAAGAAAATTTCAATTATCAGAAGATGGAGTTACAGCGTCCTCTACGAGCACCAGCTCACAGGTAAGTCCTTATCATAGTCTTATCTATCCCAAACCCGTAGAAGTTAGGTGTAGTTGCATCTAAGTCCTCTGAAAAATAGTTATCCAGTCAGGATTAGAGCAAAGTACTAACGCCAAAAGCAGTTCCAATAGATTGACAAATAATATAGAAACAATTATAATAGAATACAAGATAGAATATCAAGACTGGAAGTAAGGCAGTATAAGGTGAACTGATATCATGTCATGGTGTGAATTACTGGAGTGTAAAGCAGTACAAGAAAATCTGATGTACAATGTAAATTAAACAGTGCCTTGAGATATTAGAGCGTCATGTGATCGACTTGGGTCCAGATCAGGCTGTCCATTTGATTAGCTATGCACAAGTACATGTATAGAGGATCAGGCCGACCAAAATAGAAAGATGTTACTCAAGTAGTATCAGGTTAGGCTACACCCTACGTGTGGCGAGGGTGAAGCTATGCACAAGTAGTTACATGAGGGGTATTAATCACATAACCTCTAATAACTCCCCAATCCCCCGAATAGTGTAATGGATCCAACCATGACACGTCATGATACGGGATTTAAAAGCAGGAGGCCATGCCCACTGCCAAATCAGTGTCTATACACGTACAAGAAATAAGATCGAACAATGTACCAATATACCAAGTAAATCGGGAATAACATCTCATGACGGGATCCAACGTATACTAGTCAGTATATCCTTGTGTCGAGAATCAAGTAAAACACTACAACTGAACATATGTAGGAAATATCAAAACAATAAAAACTATCAGAGAATGTACTCGCATGTGGTCTTGAGCTGTCAATATGAATCGAGGCTCAAAGTAGAGTCACAAACCTATAGATGAGATATACATGTATTAAATAGGTTTAACAGTGTTAGACAGTTTTCTAGTGTGTGGTATACAATCTAGGTTAAACTAGGTCAAGTGTTGACTCACAGTTGACTTTTGGTCAACTGGTCAACTCTAGTCAATCCTAATCCAATCTAGGTCAGATGTTGACTCAAAGTTGACTTCCAGTCAAAATTGGTCAATTTGGTCAAGCTTAGTCAACCCAAGCCTATATAGGTTAGGGTAACCCACCTCAAGCCATTACTACCTATGTTACCCATAAACACCATCTATATTGGTATCCCCAATACCATACCTTAGTTTAGGAACCTAATTACCTTGAGTAGGTAATACAATACCTTAGGATAATAGGTAAATCCTTATACTCTAGCTAATAGGTAATTTCCTATACCTAGACTACTAAGAAAGGTAATCCCCCAAATACCAATACTCTAACTTAGGGATTCTAACTCCTAGAATAGGTATTCATTCAATACCTTAGCTATAGGTAAACTTTTACCAAGAGAATTAGGATAGGTAATACCCTAAACTAACTAGCCCAACAATATCACAACCAAGGCCATGGCCTAAGCCTATATTCCTTCACTGGCTTACTAACATACTCATATACAAACCTATATTTAAGTATACCCACATATAAAATCATGGACTGTATAGGACCTAACCAAACCTGGACAGGCCAATCCTAAGGCAACCTACTGCCTTGCTCCCCAAGGCCAATCAAGACTCCCAAGTTCCTGCTTAACACCTACCCTCATAGCCATATGCAAGGCCAGGGCACCCTACATTGCTGCCAATGTAGCTGCTGCTGCTATGCTTAGCTGCTGCAAACAAGCAATGCTCTGCAACATTGCTGCTGCCAAATGCCTTGTATTTGCTGCTACTTGCTGTAGCTTGAAATGCAGGCAATGCAAAGCCACCCTCTGATCTCCAACTGACCCTAACACCTAATCAAGCTAACATGAAACTAATATTCAACATCTTAATTACACTAACACTATCACATTACTAACCAAGCTAATTTAGGATATTAACCTACCCTTGTCTGATAACATAACACTAATGTATATCTCTAATTAATATTCTACTTAGTATCCTATATAACATCTACTAACTCAAGACTTAAATTTCCAACAAACTGAACTTAAACTCTGAAATTAGCTATTAACCTCTAACTCACACACACACACACACCACACACACGCACGCACGCACGCACACACACACACACAAACACACACTACACACACACACACACACATATATACATTACCATCTCACACAAATATTCAAAAAACACGCACCCATACTAGGTACTGGCCTATGGCCCATACCCTATAGCAGGCCACCTGTGTACACTGTATCAGAGCAATGCTCTGTACCAAAGATCTGATACCTGCCCAATGCTTGTGCAATAAGGCAAGTCTTCTCCTCCATTGATACTTAAACTCTAAAATTTTATCTCACTAATAGCAACTGCCATTCCAACTCCTCACAACCAACACACACACTCTAAAACTCATTGGCCCAAGGCTACTGCCATTAAGTTGCAAGCTAATGGCCAATACTCAAGCCACTACTGCCTAATTCAAGCAATGATTCACTACAGCAAGCCAAAATAGCATTTGCAGTACTCTATCGCAGAGTGTCCTATTGCCTGCAACTCACTGCTTGCCACAAGGCACAGCCAAAGACCAAGCCAAGGCTGCCCTTGCTGCTCAGAGCCAGCTCCAATCCTGTCACCCCCAGTTTTCAGAATAGGGGTATTTTGGTCATTTTTTTATTTTAGAATATTTTTGAAATTTATTTTATTATTTATGATATTATTTTGGAGTTATTTGAGTCGGATTCGAATTTCAACTCAATTCGACTTGTATCGGGGACCCGGGGTAGCTTTGACTCTAATGGGACCCACTCATTAGTTAGGCATGGCCCACATGATAATATTTTAGTTAGTATGTTAGACTAATTATTCATGAATAGGTATGGTTTAATTAGAGACTTAAAACTAGACTAATTTAGCCTCAACCTAAAACCTATTCCTATTTTTAAATCAATAAGACAAGTGGGGATATTCTAGACATTATCAAATAGGACACCTAATCCCATACTTAGCCGGCCATAGGAGGATAGGGATGAGCCTCCCATTTGTTATTATCCACACAAAAACTCTCTCTCTTGTTCTTCCCCAATTTTGAGAGGGGTCTCCATTCATTCCACCTCAAAATCAATCCATTCATTCATCAATCCCTTTCTTTTCTTATCTATTTCAATCAAGAGGAGGAGCTAGCTAGATTTGGAAAGTTTTGGATCTTGTTCGTGTCCATTTGGAGGTCTTTTCGTGTCGGTGTCGTATCAGGAGGAGTTTCCTTGTTTTGATCACTCGGAAGGTATAATCTCTCATCTATTTCATTCCTACATGCATTTAGGACCATTTTGAATCCATAGGAATGACCCCCATGTTGTATCTCTATTTTTGTCCATTTTGTGTCCATTTGGAGGTCATTAGGATGTGTCCTTGTATAGTTTGTGTCATAGTGGAAAACTCCCAATTTTGGACACCAAGTGGTTGATATATTGTGTGAATGGTTTATTTCCTATTTTAATCTCAGATTTTAGATTGCTAGAGTGTAGTTCTTCAATGTATCATATTGTATCTTATATATATATATTTTCATTTGTTTTATGTATGTGTGTCTCTCTATATATATATGTATGTGTCTCTCTCTCTCTCTCTATATATATATATATATATATTATGTGTCTTCTCTTCTTTCTCTCTCTCTCTCTCTATATATATATATATATATATATATATATATATGTATGTATGTGTCTCTCTCTCTCTCCTATATATATATGTATGTCTCTCTCTCTCTCTCTATATATATATATTATATATATATATATGAGGAAAATGTACCTAAGGTCGACCTTAGGTAAGTTACCTAAGGTCGACCTCATTTTCCTCATATTACAACATTTTTTTCTTGAATTTTTTTTATGGGATTCATCTACACCTTATTGATTGGCAACATACCAAATTTCAAGAAAAAATAATATTGTTTAGCCCCCTATCTATCCCTTGCAAAATCGACGGTCTAAAACTTTCCTGCTACACCGTCGATTTTGCACCTTATTGATAGGGGGCTAAACAATATTATTTTTTCTTGAAATTTGGTATGTTGCCAATCAATAAGGTGTAGATGAATCCCATAAAAAAAATTCAAGAAAAAAATGTTGTAAAGTGAGGAAAATGAGGTCGACCTTAGGTAACTTACCTAAGGTCGACCTTAGGTACATTTTCCTCTATATATATATATATATATATTTAAATCTCAGATTTTAGGTTGCTAGAGTGTAGTTCTTCAATGTATATTGTATCTTATATATATATTTTCATTTGTTTTATGTATGTGTGTCTCTATATATATATGTATGTCTCTTCTCTCTCTATATATATATATTGTGTGTCATGTATATATATATTGGTGTGTGTGTCTTTTTATATATGTTAGATGTTGTGTGGATAGAGAGTGAGATATAGAGAGGGAGTAGGAGTGATAGAGAGAGTGATATAGAGAGTGTTAGAGAGAGTAATATAGAGAGAGTGTGAAGGAATGGGGGGAAGGACTGCTGTCCAGTAGCAGCAGTGTAGATTGCTCGAGAGGGAGAGAGCTGCCCCTTGGCAGTAGCAGTTAAGCAAAGCAGTAGCAGCAGTATGCAACTGCAACAGTAGCAGTTGGGAGAACTACTGCTTTGCAGCAGTGTGAAGGGGGAGCAGCCCCATTCCCATGACCCCTTAGCAGCCTATCCATTCACCCTTTCATCTATACACTCATATTCATTCAGCCACACACTTAACTCATTCATTCAGTCATCCATTAGTCCCTACATTCACCCATACATTTATTCTTCCACATATTCATTCATTTAGCTCACTCATGTACCAATTCAGCCACCTATCCATCCTTCCATGCATTCTATCATCCATTCATTCAGTCATTCACTATCAACCAATTCATGCATTCATTCATTTCATCCATTCTTGTAAACCCCCTAAATTTCTACTACGATTTTTTAAAATATTTTTTTATTTCGTATCTGCACGTCACATACAAGTTCGTATTGTTGTATTTGCGTAGCGTGCGAGATTTGCATTTCGTACTTGTTCGACGAGTGCGAATATTTGTCGAGGTACATATTTTGGAAAAAATATTTTTATTATAAATTTTATTTTGTATAGGAAAGTACATGTTCAAATAAATATGATAATATTGTTACTTTGTATAAAAGAGTTATTTTGTTCGTCGTTTAAAATATAAGAAGTGATTTGAAAATTTTGGTTTATATGAAATGTATTCCAAATATTTTGCGAAATTGGAAATTGGTTTATTAATATATTTTTGTTAATTATAAAGGCTATTTTATGAGTTAATATTTAAATAATTATCTTGATTTTTTGAAATTAATTGATGCTATATTTTAATAAGTATGAAAAAGATATTTAAATTTTTGTTTGAATTAATATTTATTAATTATGATAATTTGAATTTGAAAAGATAATATTGGAATTCGGCCTTATAGTAAAATAGCTTTAAATGAAAAAAAAATGAGTTTTATCTGTATGGATTTGATCGAATCGAATAAAAAGGGAGTTATCTACATGGGAATTTAAAACAATTGCAGTCCTTATCCAACCCGGAGCTCAACCTCCTATATAAGGAGAGGCTCCATATTATTTGTCCATCAAGTCCACAATCCAGATCGTGCTTCGTGTCCGTGACCATAATCTTATTCCAATTTTTAGTACAGCTATCCATGTCGTGTTCGACACCCCGGACACGACGGCGACACTACAGAACCACCATCGATCCCTTCTTGCCATCTCCGTTCCCACAACTCCCGTCGCCAACTCCACACCGCCGAGTACCACCACCAGCCCCCGGCCCATGTCCGACCAAATCAACACAAAAACCGCCATCAACTAACCAACTCCCACCAAACTCGATAACCACCCCCCTTAACACCAGCCATGGCCGGACCACTACCGGCGTGGTCATCATCACTACCATCCTCGCCATCATGCACCCCGGCACCACCACCAGAATAAAAAGGAAGGGGAAAGAACCCTTACCTGGCCGTCGGCGATGCCGAGCCTCTCCCCAGATCCGTTGCCACCCGTTTCTGTGGCAGGCAGCGCCTCTCCGCACGCGCTGGGGCCGACCTCCACGCCAGCGGCGCAGTACCATCGCCGTGCCGACCCCGTACTCTGCGCACCCGGCTTTCTTTTCCAGCCGGTGCGTCACCGCATCTCCTCCCGCTAACCGTCGAGTGCCCCAACCGCGGTGACCGCCCACCTCCGGTCATGTCGAACGCCACACGTACACCCCTCGAACACCACCGACGGGATCCAGGCGAAACCTTAGGCCGTGAGACCGCGCCGCCGGAGCGACAAAACCCTCGCGCCATCTCCGCCGATCGCGCTGCCCTTCACGAGCTGAAGTCCGCCGCTCCACCGCCGACCCAAGGGAGCGCCTCTCCGTTCCTGTCGGGGGCCCCTTCATCCAGAACACCGGAGCCATCCCCACAGTAAGCCTCTTCTCTCCCGCTTCTTTTCTCCCATCTTCCTTTTCTCTCTCCTCTTTCTTCTTTTCTCTTTATGGTCAGAAGAGTAAAGTATTTTATAATTATTATTTGTTTTCATGTACAAAGGTTTTGTAAGTATAGTAATTAATAATAATAATATAATAATAATAATATTATTATTATTCTTTTGAGTTGATTATTATACTCTTTTAGTATTAATATATTTTGTCATTATTGTTTATTACCAATTATTCTGTTATGTTAATATCCATGTACGTAATAATGGTAGTAGGTATATATGTACAGCAGTTATTAATTTTTTATTATCATTATTAAAAAAATATATATATATACCCTTATTATTTCAAACTAGATGTGGAGGATATGGGTTAGAGCTACCCATGTACTTCAAATTTTGGGTTCCTAGCCCTAAAACAATTAATTTAGTTTTAGTTATAATATAAATTTTTGATTAGTAAATCATAATTTCCAAAATTATTACATATAAATATTTCAAGTATTTTTAAATTTTTACAAGTAAACATGTTTTTAAAGTAATATAAATATTTTCTAAGAATTTGTATGTTGATCTACTCCACAAATTCTTCCAATTATCCTCACTACCCATGACTAATCGTGCTTGCCTATTTTCTCGCGACCTCAGACCCCTACACATCGACCATGGCTATTGGACTGTTGGAACATGGCAGGAGATCGCACCACCAGGCGACACACCAGGCAAGATACCTTGCCATATCAACTGCTTACATTTAGTTGCATTTTATTTCAGTTACTGTATCTATATTCCTTGTTTATTATTTTCTTCTTACATGTGGACTTAGAGTTAAGGGACTACCGTCAACTTAGTGTATCTCATTAAACTTGTCACGATTGTATCATGAGTTGTGTGTGAGTTGTGAGAGTCATGTAGTGGTCACTTGCGTGTTGGCTGATCACCCGTGCGCATGCGTAGGAATAACTGTCAATAGAGGCATGTTAGAAGACTTGACAGTTATTGAATATAAACCGTGTTGTGAAAATGACACGTGTTGGTGTATCGTGGTTACGATACATGTATAGTATCATTGGGGGAGGGGACAGCTACTAGCGTAGGGGCTGTAGAAGCATGGAATTTTAGAACCAGAAATCCTATGCGCCTAACACTACATGCGCCAGGAAGCTCAGATGAAGTACTTGGCACAGCAAACAGCAAAAGCTTAGACATTAAAAGAAGATTTTTATTTCATATAAAAGTCTATTACATGTCTAAAAAGGTTGTACAAAGGAGAACTTCTACAAAAAGAAAGACCCTAAGTCTACAACCAAGCGCAGCAACCGCCATGCGCTCTCAAACTGGCGCATCTCTTCAGCGTCTCAGTCAGGCGCATCTCTTCGGCGTCTCAGTCAGGCGTATCTCTTCAAGAGCCTCAGTTATGTGCATCAATGAAGACAATATGTCGCATCTTCACCCTCGGGAAGATTTTATCAACAGAATGTGCTCAAATAAACAAATTCATTTCGGGAGGACGTGAGAGAGCGAGAAGCAAACTCTCTCCTTGCCACTATTTATAGGCCGGACAAATCAAACCTATGCGCCAAGTGGCAGGCTCTCCGAATCTCATGCAATGAATTTGTATTAATGGTGATGAACCTGACGATTCGAATTTAGCCAAGCCAAAACGGCTATTTAAAGCACTTGAAGAACGTAACAGTCGGACCAATAAAGATGTGTCATGCAAATGGATGCGCCGGTCAGACCGTGCATCATATAGACGTGCCCACCAGCACCAAGCGCCTTATAAGGATGCGCCCATGCGTCCCCATGCACCTAGTGGAATGCAGATCGACGCGTCCACTCAACAGCCCATCACCCGTCAAAGAACATTAAATGCTGAAGACTGACACGACAGCAGCCAGTCCCCGAGGACTGAACAGTTGACAGCTTTTTCAGAAGACGAAGCGTCACTGATGTCGGCATCATCATTACTTTCCTCCTGCGGTTACATGCCACGTGGCCGCCTAACCATTTTGTATGTGCCTCCGCAGCCATGCGTCCAAATCTCTACATGCGCCTCAAAAGCCATGTGCCTCAGACTTTATTCTGATCCCTAAAGAAAGAAGTCAAAGTCACTACTGAAGCCTCGCATGCGCCTCAAAAGCCGTACGTCCAGACTGGTTCGTGACTCCTAAAGTTTACAAGGTAAAGTCTCTTCATGCGTCCAATCCAGATGCATCCTATCAGATCACTCCCCACCAAATCCGAGATCTTCGAGCCTTGGACCTACGACACGTGTCCTTTGACTCGATTCAGCCTATGAAAGGGTGCTAATCACCCAAGATCTCAGCAACAGAAAGATCCTCTCCATTGCTACGTGTCAGCTTGGTCGCAGCCCACAAAGGCAACAGGAAAGGTTCAACTCCTCAATCAGAGCACATCGTCCATGCGTCTCTATCAGCAATCACCATGTGGCATTCCCATAAATCGGTGCATCCTATATATGCGCGCATGAGCAGCCAGCCTACCGACTATAAATAGAGGGATCATTTCCTTCTGACAGAAGGACGGACCTACGAACACACACACAGAGGCAGATACAGCCACTCAACATCTTCTTCTTCTCCGTGAGCTCCAGCACCCAGAGCAACTCAGACCTTCAGAGAACCGATAGCCGTCGTCAGATTGTCAACGGAGTCAACGCATTACCACTCGCTCCATTGGCACGAGGGACCCAGATAAATAAAAGTGTTCTCCTAGAACTACGTCTAAGTCCTACATTGTAACACTGTTATGTTTATAATTAAAATTTGCAATAAAAGATTTTAATGGCAAACAAGCTGGCGACTCTGCTAGGGACCTCTTTCTCCTCCACCGAGAAAGCTGTGTCGCAATCCGACAATATGAAGATGGGCTCCACCCACAAGATGCTGGTCGTACGCCTCAATCAACAGACGTATGAGGAGTTCATCTCTGAAGGCAGCGTAAGTCCTTCGAAGCGGCTGCCAAAGCCGAAGAAGACTCGCCAAGTCTGGATGCGCAAGGTCGAGGCCCCTGACACCACCACTGAAGGGGATGTGCCGATGCAGTCTACCCTTCTCGCTGACGACCTCAGCAGCCAGGATGCGTCTATCGGTGTAGTGCATCTCTCAGAAAAACGTGGTGCTAACCATATTCCCCAGCCATCTCTTTCTCAGACAAGAAAGATGCGCCGACGGAGCAAGGGCGCAGCTAATGCCCTGTGCATCACCTCTGATGCGCCACAGAAGGCCTTTATCTTTGTCAGACTCACTTGTTGTCGTGACGAGGAGAATTTGGACTCTGAGTACTATATACCCCAGCGGGCTGGTACGAAGAAGTCCAAGGCAGCATGGGCCATACGCCACAAACGTGCTATGTCGGCAGCAAACCAGAAGCATGCGCTCACAATCATGCGCGCTGCCAATGGTAAGCTGTATAAGGTCGACCCGGGTGCTTCTGCGCCAGAAACGAGCCTACCTTCAAAGTCCTCGTCTCACTTGGACGCATCTGCTGCGTTCGCAACTAAGTCGAGCAAGGCAGAACCTGTGGTCTTGAACTCCCGTGCCTCCATTGGTTGTGCGTCTGAGGTTCGTTCAAGTCACTGTAAATGTTGTTTCCCCACTACTGATCTGAGCGCATGTTTTGCGTTGGATCAGGGGGAAAAGTATTCACTTGAACACCCTGGCGTTTGGCCTTGCCATGCGCCTGATGGGGGTACGAAGGTGGCACTCTCCTCCAATGATTTACGTAATATGATTAGTCACAAGCACCGACCAGGAGAGTCGACTGACAAGCACAATGCGCCCTTCACAGGACACATCTGTGCTGTAGTTACCATCAACTGTTGTTTCAAAACAGCAGTCCCACCACCAAGGCAGTCAGTGTTCCAGCGGCTGCAATCATCAACACCTCTCCAACATCGCCTCGGGAAGAAGGTATCAACGGAAATGAGCCAGAACTACACGTTGCTTCCTACAATGTAGTCCTCCAACTCTCCATCAATTCAGAAGCCGACTGGTAGCTCCTCGACTATGTCCTCATCCAAGAGCCAGCCAAGGAAAGCCAAGATGACTGTCTTGTCCTCTGGAGTGTTTGAAGGCACTCGGAGGAGAAAGAAGATCCTCGAGGAAGCTGAAGGTAGTCAGGCCCTTGTCGATCCTTCTCCTGAAGACGAAGACGTCCTCCAGAACGTAGCTGGGGTAGCCAAGTCCTTGCTGATCGTCCTCCTGAAGATGAAGACGTCCTCCAGAGCACAGATGAGGGTAGCCAAGTCCTTTCCGAAGATATCCCCCAGGACATAGCTGGGGATAGCCAAGACGAAGCTCCAGGAGAGGCAACTCCCCTACAGAAGAGTGAGGCCGAGAGTGAAGCCTCAACCGATCCATCCACTTCAGGCTATGTTATGACGGAATACATGACTGGGGGTGATGCCGAGCCAGATGCGCCACCAGCAGACCTTGCCCAGCGCATGGATACCTTGGAGGGAGGACTCAAAACCCTCTCTACCTCCATACAAACACTGACTCAAGCAGTATTCGAGATACGGTCAGCTTTGGCCAGGGTACCGTCTACCGGTCCTGACCCAGGGGCCAATGGAGAATCAAGTGTACCCCTTCAACGTGTATCCTTGGATACAGATCTCCGTGAAGAACCTCGGACTTCGGAACCATCAAATATTCAACTCCAGGCTGTACCACCTTTCCCGACTCCCAGCTCCATGGAAGACGTGGTTGAGATGATCAAGGACTTACGCGAGCGCTTTGAGTCTAAGAACAGACAGGAAGAGCGCCAAAAGATGGGGATCCCACAACCATACCCCTTCGAATGAAATAAAGTAGTTTATCCTCCCAAGTATAAACCATAAACATTGACGCCATATGACGGGAAGGACTCTCCGTGCCGCTATCTGACGTACTTCTAGTCTCGGGACATCTTCCGAAGGAAGACGCACTACTCACCAGCATATTTGTCGGGGCACTGAAATGAGTAGCTTACGACTGGTACTGCAGTCTCCACGACAACTCCATATCTTTCTTCGACGACTTGACACGTCTCTTCCTCGATCGTTTCTACGACGGAGGGAAGGACATGACAATGGCGTCCCTTATAGAGATACGTCAGAAGGAGAAGGAAACAGTTCGAACATTCATCGAACGGTTTCCGACAAGCCTGCTTCAGACTACCCCCGGGTGTGCCAGAAACATGCACTCCTCTCCTCCTGCAGCATGAACATGCTGCCTGCCATCCAAATTTGATTCAACTCTACTCCTTCTCCCGACTGGAGTTCCTTGATCATCGAGGCCGAGGTAGCTGAAAAGAAGGCATCCAATGCTCGTCTTCTGGGAGTCAATTTCCCTGCCTTTGAGGACAAGGGAAAATGGCCTGCAGCCAACAACCCTGGATGAGAGACAAAGGGGAAATAGGCATTGACTGTCAATGCCTCCAAAGGTGCATCAGCACCGACTTAGAAGCCTCCACTTGCACCAAGGCCAAAGGAGGTTTATTCTTTTAATGATGAAGACACCATGCAACTCTTCAAGATATTGAAGCAGGGTGACAAGATCAAGTTGCCGGACCCGAAGCGTCCCGACGAGGTTGGAAAAGTGTACCATCCGAGGTACTGTCACTACTATCGGTTTTGTCGGACATCCAACTAAGGACTGCTACGTCCTCAAGAACTATATCTAGTGTATGATCAATGAGGATGTAATCTCCATCGACTACGAGGAGAAAACAATCTCGGCTAACCTGGTGTCACTCCAATTTGGCACCTACCGCCAACCACAATACAAGATGGCGTCGTCCCCATCCCAAAGGCGATAATGGAGGTGGTCAATCTAGCACCTACTCGTGACAACGTGAGTGGACTCATCCCACTCACCATATCTCGGGAAGAGATCTTATGGGTTTACCCCGATCTCGTCTCCGAGGTTGCTCAACCGGAGGTACGCTCTGCCTCCAAAACCAAGGGCAAGAAGATCAAGTCTTACCGCATGGTCTCTTCCTCCGCGGAGGAGGCTCTTCCTGTACAAACCCGTTCGTAGCTGAACGTCCAACCCGACGAAGCTGCCGTCGAGGCGGTGCCTCCCTGCACTACCCCTGCTGCCGAGAAGGAGGTCCATCCAAACCTCCACCAGCCAATAAACAGAAGCATGTAGAGGCCCGTTTCGACAAGCCTTTACGAAGGAAAAATGCTTTGGGCTAGCCAAGCCCCACAACTTCGACATACTGGCACAACTTGCCAGTACTCCTACCCGTTTATCTCTATTTGAGCTTTTTCGTCTTTCCAAGGACACTCGTGAAGCTCTTTGTGAAGCTCTTAAGGATGCTGAGTCCTTCATCAGTCAGATCAAGCAGCCTGAAGATCTCCCGACTACATGTGCACACTAGCATTGTACGGATGGGGTTATCCCCAACATAATCTTCACCCAACAAGACATGCTGCTCAAGCACAACCGACACAACAGGCCACTGTATTATACAGGGTATGTCGGTTCCGTCAAGGTGAAGCGGATTCAGATCGATTCAGGGTCTTCCTTCAGCATTATCCCGAAGATGCTACTCTTAACACTGGGGATCCTAATGTACCGTCTGGTGCCTTCCAACACTACAGTCAGCGACTTTAATGCTAGCAAAAGCGAGCCGCTGGATAAAATACGACTGAAGTGTCATATCGGTAACCTCCGAACCGAGGTGACTTGCTATGTCGTGGACGCTGACGTCAACTACAACCTCCTGTTGGGGTCCGTGGCTGCATGAGTACATGGTGGTGCCATCTACACTCCACCAATGTATGAAGTACGTATCCACCAACGACATCATCCGGACAGAGTTCGCGGACATTGACCCTTTCAAGGGGGTCGATGCCTACTTCACTGATTCGACCCTGTACAAGTCGTCCGACGAAGGGGAAGCCAATGATGCTGACGATGAAGCAGAAATGGCAGCAGAGCAAGACATGGAGCCAGAGGTGATTCCCGATGCCCCTTTGAAAATTCGACTCAAAGGGAAGCCGCCTCAGACGCTGCCCCATGACCATCAAGCTACCTGGAAAAGCACCAACTTCTCTAGGTAGAACACCTACTGAAGCCCCTTGAAGATACGGCTCAAGGGAAAGCCGCCTCAAACATCGGCTCCCATTGTGGCAAAACTACAGGGGAAGGCACCAATCACTGAAGGCACAGTTGAGGCGCCTCTGATGGTGCGTCCTAAAGGCAAGCCTCCGTAATCATCCGTCTCATCCAAGCTACCGGAGAAGGCCCACATAGCCCTCTCAGACCCCAAGGTCAAAGCTGCGGTGGACTCTCCCGAACCACCCCAGTACTCACAGATGAAGAGCTAGGGGAATATATCTGCTGATGTAGATGCACCCTCTCTGGACAATGTAATCCCGCAGGATAAAATCTCATGTTTTATTAATAATAGAGTATCTTTTAATTATTCTAGTCTTTCATATTGGAATGCCATGTATACATTAGATAACGCTCTACGGTCGTTGCAAACACAAATAACAACCGTCAATCATGTAAATCGAGTAGTCCCGTCCCAAGGGGTCTGTTTTATAGTCCCACCGTAGAATCGAGAGAAGAATCCATCATCTTCGACAAAGTCGAGCGTCATCAAGACCTTTCGCCACTCGAGCAAGAACCAGATACCGGCAGAATATAAGTCTATCGGTACACGGACAAGGCAAAGTACCTCATCCAAAAGATGGGTTACGACCTAAAAAGTAACAAAGGCCTGAACTACGGCAAGGGTCGACGTCTTCCTCTCCGGCTCCCAACACCTAAAGGAAAGCCGCAGGACTACTATCACGGAACTCGACGGAGGGTGGGCTATGTCACGCCACCGGCAACTCCAGAGAGTTGGAGGCCTAAGAAGTAGAACATTCTCATTCGTCCGAAGAATCAACTTGGGATTCCGATACCAGTATCGTCTCAGTCTTCAAGAAGGTGCTATCAGCCAACACGACATCTGTACAATCTCAAGAAGATGAAGGCGAAGACCAAACGCCAGAATTCTTCGAGGAAGAACCTTGGGCTCAATGCCTAGGAGCTCAGTGGGAGTCTCGTTTTGAATTACGCAAACCCCTTACCGAAGACGAAGTCGAGCAGATCGACCTTGGGGATGGATCTTCTTCCAAACCCATCTTCATCAGCAAAAGCTTAAAAGGAGAAGACCGGGAATCTTTGGTCCAATTGGCTAAAGATTATATCGACGTCTTCGCCTGGAGCTATGAAGACATGCTGGGACTTGATCCCCAGATAACGATACAGACTTAATATCTTGCTTGATGCTGAGCCTGTAAAGCAACAGCAGCGACGTTTTCGTCCTGACATCATGAACGCTATCGATCAAGAAGTGGACAAACTCCTGACCAGCGGGTTTTTTCGTGAAGAACAACACCCGGATTGGGTGGCCAATGTCGTCCATGTCACCAAGAAGAATAGGAAGATACGAGTCTGCATCGACTTCAGGGACCTCAACACCGCTTGCCCGAAGGACGAGTTCCCGCTTCCAATCACTGACGTGATGATCGACAATATATGTGGCTTCGAACGCATGTCTTTATGGACGGATATTCGGGCTTCAATCAGATCAAGATGTTCCCCGATGACGCAAAACACACGTCATTCAGGACACCGAAGGGGTTTTCTGCTACACAGTGATGCCCTTTGGCTTGAAGAACGCTGGTGCTACATACCAACGAGCTATGAGTACCATCTTTCGTCAATCTCTTCGTAAAACAGTCGAATACTACGTCGATGACATCGCAGTCAAGAGCCGTCTCAAAGGGGATTACCTACGAGACCTAAAGACAGTCTTCGATCTCATGCGAGCGCATCAACTCAAGATGAACCCCGCTAAATCCTTCCTTGGGGTTTCTAGCAAAAAGTTCCTAGACTTCATTATTACGTCGAAAGGCATTCATGTCAATCCCGAGAAGACCAAGGCTATCTTAATATGGACCCTCCGAAGAACCTTCGAAAACTTTGAGGCCTGCAGGGGCGTCTGGCATACATCCGAAGGTTTGTAGCAAACCTTTCCGAAAAATGCCAACCCTTCACTCAGCTCATGAAGAAGGGAGTCTCCTACGCCTGGACAGAAAAATGCCAGCAAGCTTTCGATGATTTCAAAGCTTACTTGACAAGCCCGCCAGTCCTGGTGGTACCCGTCGCCGGCAAACCATTTCTCCTCTACGTCCGTGCCATAGATCATTCCCTCGGCACTCTGCTGGCTCAGAACAGTGATGCGGGCTACGAGCAAGCTATCTACTACCTCAGTAGGACACAGATCGGGGCCGAACACTGGTACAACCCGTTGAAAAGGAGTGTCTGGCTTTGGTGTTAGCCATCCAGAAGACTCGCCATTATGTCCCGGGCCGGACAATTCATGTCATCTCCCGAGTCAATCCACTCAGGGTGCTCATGACGAAGCCAGGATCATTGAACTCCCGGCTAGCTACATGGGGATCCTGTTGACATCGTACAACATGGTGTTCGTTCCACAAAAAGCCGTCAAGGGTCAAGCTCTAGCCGCTTTTTAGCCGCGACCCCATCCCAGAGTCCTCCAGACTCTATAAAGACATCCCAGATGAAGTCCAATAATCAAATGTCACCGAAGAAAGCTCCGTCTGACGGATGTTTTTCGATGGCACTTCAAGAATAGGCCCCAAAGGCCAAATCATCGCCGGAGTGGAGGTAGTCTTAGTCTTCCCCGATCAGCTGGTCATCCAGCGTGCTTACTCCCTTTCGAAGCCGTGCTCCAACAATGTTTCCAAGTACAACGCTCTCATCATGGGGCTCCAGCTGGCGCAACAGCTGGGGGTGGATCATCTGGAAGCCTACGACGACTCAAAACTCGTCGTTAACCAGATCAGAGGGCAATACGAAGTTCGCCATGAAGATCTGGTTCCTTACCATGAAGTTGCATTGAACATTATTTCAACCTTCACCAAGTTCTTCATAGAACACGTACCCCGTTTACAAAACCTGGAGGCCGACGCTCTGGCTGGCCTCGCAGCCTCATTGGCAGCACCCCTCGGGACTCAGCACTACGTTACGGTAATTGGTCGAGACTTGGTCTGTCCTAAAAATAACCTATGCTCACAAATGGCCCATGCCATGTCAACAAGTGCTGGTATTAATGTCCGAGACTGGAGGTTCCCGTTCATCGACTTTGCTGTCTACGGAATTCTTCCAGAAGACCCGAAAGAAGCCGTCTCAGTCAGGAGGCGTTCCCTTCGATTCTATTATGATACAGCTACTAAAATGCTGTATCGACGCTGCTACGATGGACTTCTCCTTCGATGTTTATCCAACGAGGAAGCAGCCGAAGCCCTTCGAGAAGCATACGATGGAACTTACGGGGCTCATCAACCTGGGCCTAAGTTGCAGGATCGACTGCGACGCATGGGTTACTACTGGCCAACCATGGCAGCCGACGCTGTCGACTATGCCAAGAAATGCCATGCTTGCCAGCTCCATGCCGACTTCATCCATACACCGTCGGAACCACTACATCCTATGACCGCCTCTTGGCCCTTCGAAGCTTGGGCATGGACATTATAGGACCTATCACCCCTCCTTCATCGAGGGGACACCGCTTCATCCTAGCCATTACCGACTACTTCTCTAAATGGGCAGAAGTAGTTCCGCTGACTGAAGTGAAGAGCTCTAGGGTGATCAGCTTCATTAAGCACCATGTCATCTACTGTTTCGAGGTACCTTGGAGGATTATCACGATAACGGTCCATAATTCATCAGCCATGTTTTCGGCAGATTCTGTGACAAGAATCGTATTCAGAACGTGGCATCGACCGCCTACAATCCGGCAGCAAACGAATTGGCCGAGGCGTTTAACAAGATATCGTCAGGCTACTCAAAAAGGTCGTGTCATCCAACAAATGCGACTGAGACGAAAAGCTCGGCGAATGCCTGTGGGCCTACGGTACGGACCCCGACGGGCAACATACCATTTTTTTAGTCTACGGGAGCGAAGCGGTACTCCTCTCAAGATCCAGATACCCTCACTCCATATAGCCATCACAAATCAACTCACAGAGGAAGACAATCAACGTCGCCATCTGCGAGAATTGGAGGCACTTGACGAAAAGCGTCTCCTAGCTCAACAGCGCATCGAACTCTATCAAGCCCGTATATCACAGGCTTTCAACAAGAAGGTCAAACATAGGACTTTCCAAGTAGGCAACCTGGTTCTGGCAGTCAGGAGGCCGATGGTGTTGACTCAAAACACCAGGAAAGTTGAGCCCAAATGGGAGGGACCTTTCATCATAGAGACGGTATACTCAAACGGTGCTTACCGCCTCGCCCGATCAAACGGGGACTTATTCATGATGCCCATCAACGGCAAGTTCTAAAGAACGCTTTGACATGACATTTCAGACACGTACTTCTATCTCCACCCAACAAGGGAGTCTATGGACCCAATCATCAGGGCTCACGTACACCTCCCTTCTACAAAAATCCTATGCATTCGGAACCCAGTTGTTCCATTGCATTCTATCCTCCAGTAGAAGAACAACACGTCAACATTACCTCTGAGTTGCTCCTCTATGCCCTATAAAGTGAAATCCTACGCTCCGTAAGACTACGCTACCCATCATATTTACCACGTCCATATTACCTCTGAGTAAACATCCAGTACAGACAACCCCTGGTTCCGTACATTGATCGCAGAACTTCCATGTCCACATCACTCTGATTAGTTTCGCGTATCCCTCCAGAGTCATTCCTATAACGTCCATAACACCTATGAGTAGGAAGACTCCATCATTTAAACCCTATATTTGCACGTCTATATTACCTCTGCGCAAACATGTCGGTTCTCCTAAACTTATTATCTGTACCTAAAAACCAAGGTACGCAAAAGATAATAGGTCTACACAAATCATCAAGTTCATGACAGCAAAAATGAACACCCCACAAAACTCTTCATTCTTATTAAAAGTAAAGAATTACATCCCCAGTAGAAGCTGTAAATTACACAAAATAACAAAAAAAGGAGACTATAATCCCTAAGCATCACCAAGATTGGCTGAAAGCTCTTCGATCCAATGCTTCAAGTCTTCCGCCCGAGTCTCTGCGGTCGCCAGGACTCGGCGTTCGGCTTCTTGACGCATCATTTCTATAGCGTCAGGGGAAGTGTCATCCTCATGCTTCTCGTCCAGCTGTTGCTGCTGGGCCAAGGAAAGAGCTTGGGGGTGAAAGCTGCTTCCTCCTCCTTAGATGCTACATGTTCAGCCTGGACTCGCTCAACATCTAACAAGAGTTGGGCCCGCGGGTCTTCAAGGAGGCGAATCTTGGCATTAACCTCCGCTATACTAGCGTCCAACGCAGCTCGCAACTCCACCTTCTCCTGCGTGGACTGAGAGCCTCTCCACCGCAGCCTCAGTTTCGGCTACCTCGCGTTCCCAGACAGCCACGGTGGCCTGATACGATGACTCAGTTTCAGCGATCAACTTTCCTTTTCTGCTTCTATCAGAGCGGAGAGATCATTTCGCTGGATACACTGAAACTCGAAAAATAGCTGGTCGAGCTCGGCCACCGATGCCTCCAGAATCTCGGCCATATGATCATGGCCCTGTGGGAACGTATCAGACCGATGCGAGGGAGCGGCATGATTTTTGCCGTTGCGAAACTCCCATTGGCATTCATCACTGCCGATACGCCCCTCTGCAGCATCTTATACATCGCCTCGATGATGAACTTCACGTACTCATCCGTATCCTCCAGCGCTTGCGGCATCATAGCAGGAGTTGGAGGAGCTGCTCTAGACGACAGACCAAAAGAAGACCCGCCGACTTCAATCTGCGAGGTTGAAACCTCGGCATCAACGGACTCCCCTTCAACAGGGGCTTGAACTTCGCCACTGGCCCGAGGAGCTAAAAGAGCGGAAGGAGCCGAGAGGGGCGTCGATATTGTACCCCAAGTGGAAGGAGCAACGGAGGGTTCCAGCAAACCCTTACCCTTCTCAAGCTCGGAGGGACCACCGACGTCAGGGGCTATCTCCTCCGTATCCAACGCACTATCAGCATGCCGCACGGGACCTTCTCCCTCTGGCAAGGTAGCAAGATCAGCACTTATTTCCTGACTCGGCTCCCCTGGAGTCAGGCTCGGCGGACGAGTCTCACCTTCCTCATCAAATCCCTCCGCGGGGATAGAGTCTGTCGCTGCCTCCTGGTCGGCAGCCACCTCATCCTCCGCTGTTGAGTCTGGGGTAGGGCTCGACAACGATACAGCCGACCTTCATCATGACAAGGAGGGAATCAGCCCTCTCCTCTATTTCAATCATGTCTGTTGCTCCTGAAACAGGCTCACTTATCTGGAGGAACATCATCCGAAGATGACGAACTCCACTCCACTTCCTCATCCGAAAGCCCCTTATCTGCTGGGTCCTCAATGTCAAAGGCCCCCACGGCAGCTTGAACCATCCGGGAACTGCTTCAACCTTAGCTTCCCTTCCAATCTAATCTGGAGACACTAAAATCTCCACAGAACGACATCGTCCGGATCCTCCTCCACGGGAGACATCACAATCGGAGGAATGCACTCTTCAGATGAGCCCGCCACCTCCTTTGTTCTGCTGGCACCCGATTTTGGAGTTCGGAGTCTCCTTTTCAGCGATCCTACAAAAAAGAAACTATATGTCAAAAAATGGTAGAACTAACCAGACAATGTGGGACTCCTTACCTCCACAGGAGCTGAGTCTGTTGATACTGCCGGTGACAATGTCTTCTTCCGTCGCTTCGGCGCAGAAGAGCCAGCCTCTGTATCAGCACGTCTCTTCGGCTGATCGCCGAGGGCTCTACCTGACCCCCGTGGATACGGCAGGGTACCTCGATAACCTGCCTCTGGCAGGCGGTACGACCGAGCCTTCGCCAACAGATTCCCAGTTGCCTCTAACTGGGTGCCGACAATAAAACTGGTCTTCCGATCATATCCAGGAGGCACGACATTTATGGCACAGTAAAATTTGGCGCCGAGAAAGAATCGGCGGTCGCAGATTCTTAACATGCAGCATAAAACGAGCTCCGGTGCATCGGCATTGTAGTAATGCCAAGCTCGTGCACCGTCCAACAAACTTCCAGTATACCCAGGTTAATACTGGGGTTCTCCAACATCAGCTGAGCATAGCCGAATTGTCGTACAAAATGGCTAGGCAAGTATGGTTCCAGGTAACACTGGTTTCTATTCCGATATACCAGATGGGACGGCCGGATGCTTTACAACCAGCAGAATCCCCATGGAGGCAGAGTGGTGGCATCTTCACCCGAATCCGTTAAGTCTTCGTTGGCCTCAAAACCCAAGAAGACGGGACCAACCTTGGTTATCTCCCACCCCTGAAGATGGGATAAAACTTTCCTGCAAACAGGAACACCAGTATGCAACCAGTCCTCTGGTGGAAACGGGGAGGAATGCGTCTCGGCTCTGTGGTCTTCTTCCGAGCCCGGGCTCATCACGTTGGGATGGTGCAAAATTAACCACCCTATCAAGTAAAATGGCAGTTAGTACGGGGAAAGTTGTCATTCCTACCTCGTTCATGAACCACATTTCCATAATTCTCGTAAATCTCGCAGCAGGTTACACATTGCAGGGAGTAGAGCCAAGCGACGACCAAAAACCAACTTCACAGCTGGCAGGATTAGGTTCGGGTCACTCTCTCCACCGAGCCTGACCCGCCTGAAAAGATATAATCCCAGAGCCAAATCATCAGATACGCAGCCAACACTGCTTTGGACGACATCCGATGAGTAAGGTGCCAGAAACAGCTATAGGCGCGTTCGTCCGACTGCCGGTCCTCATTTTCCCGAGGACTCTTCTCACTCAGCCTGCTCATTTCAGAGCGCACCGTGGAACTGGAAAGCGCTGACGGAGTTGTAAACTGAGAGGGATCTTCCTTGTCTTGCTTAAAGACATAATCTCTCCAAGCAGTCACATGAGGCTGTGACCCGCCCCTATCCCTCTTCTGCATATAATAATGATGACTCGCCACTTTCTTAAAGACGGCCATCATCTCCTCCGCTTTGTCCCCCAGGACTTGGAACTCCTCGTTGGTCGAAAAGTATTCCTCATAAGGTTCTGATCCCCAAGGGAGCCTTGACACCTCGTACATTTCATGAAGTACGAGTCCCAGCTCCCCCACCGTAGTGAAAAAAGTCCCAGTCTGGGTGTTAAACATCTCCAGAAGCGCGAGGAACATATGCCTGTTGATCTCGACGCTTGCCTGGGTAGCACGGATTGTGGCAGTCAGCACAATCTTTCGGAGTTCGGTTGGAAACTGCGTCAGAACCCAGAGTCAGCTTGTCCCACTTGGAGACATAGTGAAACCAACCCTCTACCCAAAATTTACCTTTCGGTACGACTGCTTCAACAACAGCATACGATTTGCAAAAGTTGAAGCGCCAAAAGCAAATGTGCTGTTAGGAACGTCACTGTAATGCTTCCTGGACGCAGAGTCCGCCAGGTGAAAGAAGGCCCAGCCTGGACGGCGGCCAAAGTATCCCTATGATTGGAGGTAGCGTCGATCGTGATGGTGCCCGCCACCGCTCCCCCTGAGATAGGGTTAGCTCCCAAGACATCCTCCTCTTGGAAGCAAGGCAACAGAAAGCTGTCAGAGGCCATTGACGCTCAAGTTGCTTAACAGTATGTGCACCCCTCTTGCTGTAAAAAACCAATCTTTCTTGATCTTTAACACCTTTGCTTCGGTAGAAGTAAGACGGTCCCCAAACAGGAACTCGGGCTTCAAGAAAGTCATATTATCAGAAATGGCAGATTTCAAAATGCCACGCTCCATCATCCGTTGGAGGAACCCATGTTGTTATTCCCGGATTTAGATCATTCTCTCGGGAGGCTGGTCCAGCATAATGGCAGCGTAGGCAGGGTTTATCATCTCCTCGTTATAATCTACTCCCATATGACAGAGGTAGCGTCCAGAAGCACTTCATTCAAGAGCGGGACGGTCATCGACACTGGAGGTCAGCAAAAGAAGTAAAAAAACTCAGATATATTAGAACAACAAAAAACTTTGAGTTACGCTTTCATCAGAGACACATACACTGAACCAAGGCTCAGACGCATCTGGAAGGAAGCTTTGGCGCATCATCAGGGTCTAAACCCATGCGCGTCAGCAGTGAAGCTTCGGCGCATTTTAGGGTCTAAACCCATACGTGTCAGCAGTGAAGCTTCGACGCATCATCAGGGTCTAAACCCATGCGTGTAGCATTGAAGTTCGGCGTATCATCAGGGTCTAAACCCATGCGCGTCAGCAGGAAGCTTCGACGCATCATCAGGGTCTAAACCCATGTGCATCAGCAGGAAAGCTTCAGCACATCATCAGGACTCATGGTCCATGCGCGTCGGCGTATGCAAAAGAAAAATATGGTAAAGAATGATGAAACCCACCAGTTACTGCCGACCGAACGTCGACGGCGTCCGGAGGACATCATCCGCAACAGCCTCCATGGGTTCTTTTCTTTTGCCTCGTCCTCGGCCAGCACCACCGCGAGGAGTCTTGGGGGCCATCTCGAAAGAAGAAGTTTAGGGTTTTTCGAAAGAAGAACTAGAGAAGAAGAAAGCAAAGTGGACAAGAACTCTCTCTCTCTATCAGACGCCTATTTATAGGCTTAGACATAAGCAAAAACCGATAAGGAGTGACATCAGCCACCGCCTCGGGTTCCATGAAGTAATAACCGCAAATAAATCCAAAAAGATCATCATTAATCCTTCTGGTTACTTCTAAGTGTTATCATTTGCATTAACTGAGAGGAGCATGCGCCACATTACGGATGGAGTACTCATGCGCCCGGATAGTCATGTGCCCCGTTGAAGATACCACCATGCTTATTTAAAGTATTCCAAAACTTGACAAAAAGTTTTAAAAACTTTGAAAGGGGTCTTGTAGAAGCATGAAATTTTAGAACCAGAAATCCTATGCGCCTAGCACTACATGCGCCAGGAAGCTCAGATGAAGTACTTGGCATACCAAACAGCAAAAGCTTAGACATTAAAAGAAGATTTTTATTTCATATAAAAGTCTATTACATGTCTAAAAAAGGCTGTACAAAGGAGAACTTCTAAAAAAAAGACCCTAAGTCTAAAACCAGGCACAACAACCGCCATGCGCTCTCAAACAGGCGCATCTCTTCAGCGTCTCAGTCAGGCGCATCTCTTCGGCATCTCAGTCAGGCGCATCTCTACAAGAGCCTCAGTTATGTGCATCAGTGAAGATAATGCGTCGTATCGATTATTCTATTAACTCTATCAAATATTAACATAACAACTCAAAGACCAAACTAGAACTACTAAGACATAGTTTTAATAATATTCGATAACCTACTCTTACCTAAAATTACTTCAACTTTAGGGGTCATGCCTTGTCAGTGCGCTGCTGGCTGCAGTGAACCCGCAGTCTCCATAATTCAAATAAATGGCGACAGTGTGCATCTGTCCTTCCATTTTAAGTCATCGAAAAATTATTCCAACTATATCCATAAGAATTTCAAAGGAGCTTCTAGAAATTCAAAAAAATTCCAAGGTGACCAAGATAGGAAAAGTATAAGTATCTTTCCTTCAAGTATCAATTCTTGAAAATAAAACGAGCGATTAGGAAAGATAATCGAAGCCAAAATAAGTGTAAGTCTTCTAATCCCTGTTGCATGTATATTCGATGATTGAGAGAGAACTTATAGACCTTAAATCAAAGAATTGAGATCAATATATGGATAATTGAATCAAAAATTATTAAAACAAATAATTCCTTATGGCCAAAGAGAAATAAATAAGCAATATGAATTTTATGATATGATGATGATTAGAGGGGAGAAAATAAAATTGCACAAATGATCAAGATTAGGAATCGAATCTTAGGAAGGCCTACACCAAACGAATAGTCTACCCACCTTTGTTCCTACGTCATATCAAAACACAATGGTATATCTCTCTATGAATATTCCTCAAGTTACCTAATAGGGTTTTAGAATTCAATAAAATTCTGCCTAAATCACATGGCCTATATAGCAACCTTAACTACCCGACAATCAAATTGAATAAGGGACTCCTAGTCCTAGTCATTCTTCCAAAATCAAATCAATCCTAATTATGAATGAGCACTTCCTAGTCGCAGACTCGTAGTAGTATGACTAACTTATGTACTACTACGAGTTCGCACAATTTACGAAGATAGACCTGCATGTTCCACTAAAAAATCTTGTCACGATCCGCTCCCACTTTTCGGGATAAAAGTGCGTAGCCAAGTCCAGCCTACGCCGCAACATCGACGATAGTACGCTGTCTAGGTCTTTATGTTAATCTCAAATACAATAAAATCATATCTAATTGCTCATTCAGAATAACTATTTTATTTAAAAATCCAATAATACATCAAAAATGATATTCGGGAACAAACTCGCTTAATATTTAAATAAAAAACAAACTAATCTATCGAGAATCTACGGTCAGCCTCCAAGATCTCTATCTTCCCCGTATGGTCCATAGCGCAAAAGTAGGAAGCATGACAAGTCATCTACAATGATCCAGTCAGAAAAGAAGCAAAGTACAATCCTATTGCATTTATGTAACTTAATACGAAATAAGGTAAGCAAGTAGAGATGCAGTAGAGAATAAAAAATATGTATATGAACTGAAAATAATAAACATATACAAGAAACCACTAGCAAGAACATATATGAACGAGGCAACTAGCAATGAACAAGTACCATAAAACAAACAGTGTATTTGAAATACTTTTCGACATATGAACGACTTGGGTTAATACGGCACATCATAGATGACTATCCACAATATAATGAACGACTAATCCATACGTGAGGTGTACGACTTAGCTATCCACAATAACAACCATTGGACTTTATTCACATACCTACTGAGCATTTCCCCTTCCGACTTACTAAACAATTAATAATCGAGCAATGATACAATCAAGCTTATCGTGTTACAATCGTGTCTCAACAGGATACTCAATAAATACGATAAAAGACACTATTATAATATAATTAATAAGCACATAAAACAATAGTGTACTTGTCTCAATTAGTTACAGTTATTGTGTGACTTAATCATGTTGGCATATAATAGTCGCAGATGTCATAAGTATGCAAGATGGCCTCTAATGATGGAACAGACCGTACCATTGGGTCCAGGACAGTCCGATTAGCCTAGGATCGATATGAAGTAGTCAGAATCACAAGAAATAGGAACGTATGACTAGTCACGGTCAAGGATTGATTTGAAGAAAATTTGTTTAATAACAAAATCTATAATAAGAAAATATATTAAATTAATATATATATATATATATATATATATATATATATATATATATATTAATATATATCTATATATATATATATTTTTTTTGATATATATATATATATATATTATATATATATATATATATATATATATATATATCCTTAGAAAAAAAATATATATCCTTAGAAAAATGTTTACAATTATTTAGAAAGTATTTATCATATAAAAACATTTAGGAATAATACAGAAATCCAAATATATTATAAGCCCAAAGATATTTATTACTCTCAAGCCCAATAATTTTACGTAAAGGGCCGTTGAAATATATATATATATATATATATATATTATATATAATATTATATATATATATATATATATATATATATAAAGAAAAAAAAAGAATATATAATATATATATATATATATATATTATATTATATATATATATATATATATATATATTTATATAATATATATCATAAACCTGTTAACGAAATCTTATTAATATTAAAGCCCAAATCTAAAATTATACATTAAAAAAACCCCAAAATAATTCGTTGCAAAACTCTTAAGCCCAATAACCCATTAATATATATGTATCAGCCCAATCCAATGCCCAAATTATTTGTTTTAAAACACAAAATAAATACAAACTATTTGGTCCATATAGATATCTAACAAAAAATAATAATAATAATTATTGTCTATAGTCTAATGCCAAACCCAATAGTATGCCTAATAATTAAACCCCCAAAATGAACCTTGTTTATAGAAGCCTAAAATATTTTTGTTACAAATATTATTTAGTAACTATAAAATAATAATAATAATAATAATATATAATAATAATAATAATAATAATATAATAATATATATAATAATATAATAATAATATAATATAATAATAATATAATAATAATAATAATAATAATAATAATAATACTTGTATTTATAAACTATAGTCTTTAGGCTTTAAGCCCAAATTTTATGCTAGGCTTCTAGCCATCCCACAAAATAAAAGTAAAAAAAAAAAAAAAAAATAAAAATAACACAAAGAAAAGGGAGGAGAGAGAAAGCTATCCCCGTTTTATCCAGAGAAAGAAAGAGAGAAAGGAGGAAAGGAGGAGGAGAAAAAGGAAAATAGAGAGCTCACTTTCCTAAGCGTTGGCGGCTGAGCTTGACTTCACATCGTGCGGCCTAGGGATGGCCGAAGGCTCCCTGCGCGCTCTGCGGTGGCTCGGCACTGAGTCTCGCGGGCTCGACGGGGCGACAATGCACGATGGCCGGGATCGATAGGGGAGGAGAGGTGGAGGTGTGCGTGAAAGTCGTGGAGGACTCCGACGTCGTCGTCGGAGGCAGATCAGGGTTGAGCGCCATAGATCTGGTCTACGCAGAGGACAGAGGTGACATCGAGACGGGGCTCCTACGGTGTGTGATGTAGCAGTTGGGCGGTGATCGACCGAGGTAAGTAGCGGTATGTGGTGACTGTGTTGTCTATGGAGGAGGGGCTACGGTCGAGTTACAGAAGGTTTCATCGTCGGTGGATGGGGACGTGGCTGTGTCCCCTGTGTTGTGGCGGTGGTGTTGTGTGATCGGGGTTGTTGGGGTTTTTGCAGGCGGAGATGTCAGAGAATTGGGGCCAAGAAGGTAGCGATTGTAGATGTGGTCGTGGTCAGGGTTCAACAATGGCAAAGGGTGGGTATGATCGAAAGCGGGATTTGGCCAGAGAAGAACGAGTTTGGTGACAGGACAGGGAAGAGGAGTAAACGATGGTGGGAGAAATCGTAGTGACTGTCGGGTCAGATGGCATCGGAATCAATTAGGGTTAGGGTTAGAGATTAGGGATATATCGGGTTTGTCCGACACAATGGCTGGGTTGTGTCTTGCATGATACAGAATTTGGGTGGACGTGTCCGGTGTATCGGACACAAGGATGGATCACATGTATTTTTAATAAATAGAATAATAAAAAGGAGATTGGGACACGGACACGATGCACGAACACGGTTGCGAAAAGATAATTGGTTATGGTGTTGGCTAGATGTTGAGAAATTTTGTGGAGAAAATAAAGGGAAACCTCCCCTATATATAGGAGTGGGGTTTCCTAGTTAGGGAAGGAATAAGATTGATCAAATCCTTCTATAGAATCAATCAATTAGATTGATCTCAATCTATTAATAACTTCAAAATAAAATCTTATTTGTCAATTACCATTTAAAATAGATTTTATAAATCAAATCTTTAAAATAAAAGATAGTAATAAACTAAATAATCCTACAAGTATATTTATCATAAATATCAACTGTACAATAATAAATCAAGCAATTCTAAAATATATTTTCTAAATTTAAAACTTAAACATAATTGATAATAGAAATTAATAAGTTTAATAGTATGCCTTTTATAAAAATAAAATCATATTTCAAAATAGTTTGACAAATCTTTCAAAATATCCTTTATACGATTTCAAATACAAAATATTTTCTAACTAGAAAATATTCAAAACTAAAAAATTTTTTTAAAATTTCGGAAGTGGGCTTACAAATCTACCCACCTTAGAAAAATTTCATTATCGAAATGTCAAAGGACACGATTATGCACGACTAAGGATATAATAAAGAGATGAAATTTTAATCGATACGAATAAGGATGATAAGGGATATAATCAAGAGAAAGATATGATTCATGATCAAATTAGTTAGGCATAATCGCGAATAAAACTAATAAATAAAAAAATATGATTTGGTACGATAAATTTTAGTCAAATGGACTATTCGACGACCAAAAATATTTAAGAATGATCAAAATTGAAACTGGTTGGCACGATCGAAACATAATCAAAATAGTCTAGTCGCGATCAAAATCATTTAAGAATGATCAAATCGAAATCGTTCAGCACGATCCATTACTAAACCAAAATTGTTTAGATACGATCATAGATCCAAAATCTAAGTATGATTATGAATCTAGTAGAATATAATTAAAATATAGAAATCAGTTCTAAATAATTAGAAGGAAGAAACTAAATGATGATTTTCGAATAGAAAAAATAGAAAATAAGAACTGTCACTTTATTGAGAATACGATAACAAGAAATAGGATATCGAATCAATTTGGAGTGAGAGTGCAAGGTTTGCGGATCATAAAAAATAATAGTCATATGCCCATAAAAGATATAGCCTCTATGGTATTCGAAAACCATAAGTATATCCGAAGTCATTTTACCGAGAATTTATGCCTCGTTAGTGTACATCTAGCTGCAGTAAACTCTTTGGTTTCATGAATCAAATATAATATGGTATTGAATATTCTATTAACTCTATCAAATATTAACATTACAACTCAAAGATTAAAATAGAACAACTAAGACATAGTTTTAATAACATTTGATTACCTACGCTTACATGAAATTACTTAACTTTAGGGGTCATGTCTTGCTAGTCCGCTGCTGGCTGCAGTGAACCCGCAGTCTCTATAATTCAAATAAATGGCAAATGCATTTGACAACATAATTAATACTGTGATGGACATAAAGGAAAAGACGAAAGACAATCCCAAGGCCAGGTTGGACTTGGAAGATATATGTAGATGCCTTGTATTGCATTTGATAGAGGAAGCAATATGAAGTATATGCAGCCTAAGGCAATTTTCTCACTAGACAGGTATGAAGTGATTCCTAAAGCCGAGATCGCTGTTAAGGAGGAATTGGCACCAGAAGGCAGTGGCACCGGAAGTTCCAGTCACCCAGCTCCTATAGCGGATCTTGATCACCTGAACCCTGCTTGTACACAGTATCTGAGGGACTGGTATCTTCCCAGCGTAGAGTGTATAGTTATATGATATGACTTTTGCGCGAGTTTGTCTCCGACAGACTTATTTCTGGATTATACTTCTTTACGGATTAGAATTTTGCCCGAATTTGTCTCCGGTAGATATTTCTTGGATGTTGTTGCCTTATTTTTGGACTAAACTTTTTGCTTATTATCTAGACTTGGATGTTTCTGGATGTTATTATCTAGACTTGGTTATTATCTAAAAATTCAAGAGAGGGTTGTTCCGGTCTTAATTTTTATAAACTGTGATTTATTAAATGCATGCAGATTTGGTTTAGAATATGTATTATTTCTTGTGTCTGTCTATTTTTTCAATATATGTTATTATCAGGTATGGCAGAACGAAGAGGATTGTACCTCGGTCAGTCCTGAGGTAGAGGAGCACCCCGTCTAGGTAGAGGTTCCACCGGTTGACGGAGTTCCTCTGTTATTGGATCATGGTTCTGCACCTCGTCTCCGAGTACTCCAGTGTACCAACCAGTCACATCTCTGACTGCATCGACGGTACATGGCAGTACTCCTGGGATGGGCAGTTCCAGGCATAAGACTACTATCCCGTCCAGTATTCCTGGTACTATGGAGACAGAGGAGCAGATGGAGGAGGTCAAACCTCTACTTCTCCATATTAGATCGATCCCCCATGTGCGCCTCCGGATGAGACGAGGATGAACATGTGGTCCGACGAGTCTACAAAGTAAGTTAATTAGTTAACATTAATTTATATATATATATCTATATATTCATGAATATAATTATCATTGTATAGATATCGTCACCCGACGGTATAGAGGGCACTGGGGTTATTTCTGAGGTCCAACTATGGTGGCTTGGATCAACAACTCGGATGCCTCAGACGAGAGGAAGGTATTTTGGTTTGCCTATTTCAAGGTAACTAAAGTATTATTTTTAATATCAATTATCTTTTATACATATTATAACTTACTATTTTACTTCTTATAGAAAATATATTTTTATCTACCACACCGGGATGAGATGATCGAGAAACAATTTTCTGTCGTTGCCGCCAAGTTAATCCTGTGATACAATCGACGACCAGAAGGATCGAGATTGCTCCAGAAGACCGATCCAAGGTTGGATCAAGCCCGAGCAGTGGACTATGATGAAGGCTAGATTCGACGATCCCAGGTACAAAGAAAGGTCGAAGAAGGCAAAGGCGGTTAGGACGAGGGGAGGAAAGTGGTGTGTTGGTTCGATTCCCATGACATAACATTTTCATCGTCTGGTATGTATTTGATTGAATATATATTATTTTAATAATATGAACAAAATGTTTAGTCTAATAACAAACAAATTAATTTTAACAGATACAGAGGGATGAGGATGCCAACATGGTTACCGTCTTCCTGGCCACCCATCAGAAGAATGAAAAGCTCATCGATGAGAGGGCCATGCATAGCTATATAAGTATTACTGTATGTTTCGTTAACTTTAATATAACTTAGAAATAGCAATATATATCCAATAGTTATTAATAAGTACCTTAGACAATAGCAACTACGACGATTGGATAGTAAATATTATGCTTATCGAGATGCATATCTTTCTACGATGAGTTTCTTAGGACAAGTGAGCGTACGAATGCTAGTACTCATGTAGAGGGAGGGGCTAGTACTTCCTTGTACCCCTCCGCTTTAATCGGTGGACGAGCTCTAGATGACCGTCGTTGGTGCTCTTTAGAGGGATACGTACTACGGTACGAGATCCTACAGTGCCTTTATGGTGACGCAGTCATCCAAAGCCCCCTTTGGCAGTGTGCATTCCCACACCCTCACTGGAGTCGGCCCAAGTCGAAGGGGGCTTGCGTCGATAGTTGTTGATATACGTGACAAGATGTTGTAGAGGATTGCGAAGCAGCCCCAGTCTCAATCGCAGACGGACAATACGGCGCTCACCGCACGATTTGATATGATCCAGTGCACCTTGAGGGAGACGTAGGGGACTATGAGAGATGAGCTAGAGGATGGATCGTACCATTCAGGCGGTGTAGGGGACATAATTGGCCATGGGTGATCAGGTTTGGAGGTTGATGGCTGTTATGGATTCATACAATTCTAGACTGCTAGCCATGGAGCAGACACTTCCTGATTATGCGTCGGCAGCGACACCGACTATATCGATTCTACTGCCTCCTCCTCTTGATGAGCTATAACCGGTGACGCTTATACGGCAGCAGTATAGGTTCATGCTATCCCAGATGCAGGTCGTATTTCTTCTTCTCCTTTTATTGACCAGCCGTAGTCCTTCATCAGACATATTATGTTGTGTTTTGTTGTGCTTTGTTGACCCATTCTTGGGTCTTTATGTATTTATTTATATATTTAGTGGCAATATGTGTCGTGTGACCCATTCTTGGGTCTTTATTGGATATAAACTCTTTTTATGGCTATTTGGTAGTAGATTTGTCTCCACCCGACTATCTTATGGCTTTCTTATCGTTTGACTCTGTTTATTTGATTATTGGAACATTTTCATCTTTTGTCTGTGTGGATTGTTGGCACATTTTATTTTGAGTAATTAACAGCATCTTCGTAGTTTTAGTCTTTTGCTCTTCAGATTCTAATTCTCTCAGAAGATCAAGGACTTTCTGATTTCTTGAAGACTGTGGCGTTCACCGGCATTCCCTGCATAAAGTCGGCGTCTTCATGCTTAGTGTTTTCGAGTCTGTACTGGTTTAGGTATTTCTGTAAACACTAAAGGATGGATGATAACTTAAAGCACAAATCGAAAATCAAGTTATTCAGAGCGGCATACCGGCGGTATGCTCCGGCATACCGGCGGTATACCGTTCTTGTGTCCAGAAAAGTTTCTGTGACAAAAAGCGGCATACCGACGGCATGCTACGGCATACCGGCGGTATACCGTTTCGTGTCCAGAAATGTTTCTGTGACAATAAGCGGCATACCGACGGCATGCTTCGGCATACCGGCGGCATACCGCTTTCTGTGTCCAGAAAGTTGCTGTCTCGAATTGTCGGCATACCGACGGCATGCTGCGGCATACCGACGGCATGCCGTTTCCTAGCAACACAATAGATGCTGTGATTTATTGTCGGCATACCGACGGTACGCTACGGCATACCGGCGGCATGCCGTTTCTTATAGCTCTAAAACTTTCTGTGACTTTAGTCGGCATACCGACGGTATGCTCCGGCATACCGGCGGTATACCGAATTTCGAATAATCTGCTTTTCGATTTGGTCTGACATGCATTAATGGCCGCATTTAATGCTCTTGAACGGTCATAAATATGACCGTTACTATTTGGCCGGCATACGGCGGTATGCCGCGGCATACCGACGGCATGCCGGTCTGCGTACACTCAGAAGCATTAAATGCCACCCACTCTTGGTTTTCTTATAAAAGGAAGCTCTCTCTCTCTTGAGCTTTCTGACCAACTCTTCCATAAATTTTTCAACAACCAAGAGCTCCACCATTAATACTCTCTCAAAGCTTTTCATTGTCATCCTCTCCCAAAGTGCTAGAGTATTAAAGAGTTGTACATTTCGATCTTCACGTGTTAGAAGATCAGCAAGTTCTCATTCTCTTTTGTTTGAAGTTGGCGAGCCTTCGTAAGAAAACTCGTGTGTAGAAGTTGGCGAGTCTTCGGATCCAAACTCGTGTTGAAGTTGGCGAGTTCTTCGGATCCAAACTCGTGTGTACTATTTGCATAATAGTGGATTAAAGTCGGAGAGAGTTCCGGGACTGGATTGCCTCAAAAGAGGATACCAGGATACATCCTTGCGTTTGCGTTTGATCTTTCTACTATTTACTCTTTATTGCATCATTTGTTATAGTTTATTTTTATTTCCCTATTCACCCCCCTCTAGGGTTCTACAATTGGTATCAGAGCTTTGTTCTCTTGATTTGGATTTACACCCTTGAGTGATCCATGGCCTCTAACCCTAGCATCAAACGTTTCACAATGAGGGACACTCCACAAATAGGCCTCCCCTATTTGATGGTACCAAATAACTATTGGAAGATTAGGATGGGCATTTATCTCAAGTCCATAGATTTCGATTTATGGGATTGCGTGATAAATGGCATCCCTACTCCTTCCAGAGCTATAGAGGATATTGCTTCTGACACCCTTCGGGAAACACTCACTGAAAACATCAAGAAGCTTGCTTGTCGAGATGCCAAGGCAATGAACGCTCTTTACTGTGCTCTCGACAGTAGTAATTCAATCGAATCTACTTGCAAGACTTCCAATGAAATTTGGAAGTTGCTTGAAGTTACACACGAGGGGACTTCACAAGTGAAGGAATCTAAGATCAGTAGACTCACGCAAGAATATGAGTCTTTTAAAATGAAGCATGATGAATCTATTGCTAGCATGTTACTCGCTTTGGTGATATTTAACCCTCTCTTCTCTTGGAAAGGAATATCCCGCTCATGAAAAGATAAGGAAGATTCTTAGAGGTTTGACGAAAGCTTGGAGTCCTAAAGCTACCGCAATCATTGAGGGGAACGATCTTACCGTCATGAACCTAGAGACCCTCATGGGTAAGCTGATGACTCACGAGCTTGACATGAAGGATCAAGAGGAATCCTCCATTCAAGAGAAGGAGAAAGAAGCCAAAGAAAAGGAAAAGACTCTTGCTCTCAAAGCTTCAAGGTCCTACTCCAAGGATAGCTCCGACGACAATGAGTCGGACAACGATGAAGAAATAGCTCTCACAGCTAAGCACTCAGGAAGTTCTTAAAGTTCAACAAGGCCAACCGCTCTAGACGGGACAATGAAGATGACCCAGCATGCTATCAATGCAGAAGACCCGGACACATCAAGAGGGATTGTCCGATGGTACGAAAAGATTCAAGCAAGTACGAGAAGCCAAGCAAGGGAAGCTCGTCCTCCAGAAAGTTCGCCAACACTAGCATTTGGTGTGAAAGCGACGCAAGCGACTCCGACAATGACAAGGAGTGCAAACACAATGCCAACGTCTGTCTCATGGCAACCGATGAGGTACTTGATGATTTTCCTTAAACACTCTTACCTATGATGATTGAGGAGAAAGCCATTCTTGAGTTACATGAAGAACACAAAGGTGTTCGGAAAAATACAAGAAATCTCTTAAGGAGGTCGAGGCTCTTCAACTTGAAGTAGAGAGGCTCTCAAGCATCATTAGTGATGTGAAGGGAAAATCTCTTTCCGACACGGATGAAGTGGAGTCTTTGAGACTAAAACTTCAAGAATCTCTTGACACCATCAAGAAAAAGGATG
This sequence comes from Iris pallida, assembly GCA_029216955.1. Classification (NCBI taxonomy): domain Eukaryota; kingdom Viridiplantae; phylum Streptophyta; class Magnoliopsida; order Asparagales; family Iridaceae; genus Iris; species Iris pallida. Next base: position 54,136 of record JANAVB010006953.1, on the reverse strand, counting down.
ATGAGATTCAATCCATGAGAAGCTCTTATGAGTTTGCCATGCGCAAATGTCAAGATACAAATAGAAGAGAATATTCCACTTCTATTAAGTATAATGATCTTCTTACACGGAGTAAGAATTCTAGTAATAAGAATTCCACTCACATGCATGCTCCTAGACCTCCCCACACTCATCACAATGCTAGGCATAACCATTACATGAACACTACACACAACTCCTCTTCTAACACTAGAAAAGGACCTTTGTTAAAAAGAAAACTTCTCATGCTTTTATATCATCATAACACTCATGGCAGAACATCTCACACTAGAGACTCACATATGCACAACACTCACACTTCTTCTTTTAGATCTTCCTTAATGTGCAATTATTGTGGGTTGCTTGGTCATACTTCTAATTTTTGTTATACAAGAAAACAAGTTGACATGAGAGTTCTTAAATGGGTTCCTAAGACTAACACTCAAGGACCCATAAGATCATGGTACCAAAATGTTCATCTTCAACTTATGTTGTAGGTGACGAATCCTTCTCATGCTAGAAGCAAGGGATTCTCGATAGCGGTTGTTCACAGCACATGACGGTGATGCTTCACTTTTTACACGCTATGAAGGGAAGGACATGTCTCCTTCGGTAACAATCTAAAAGGTTATATTATTGGAAATGGTAATATCGGTTCTCCTCCTTATCCTTGTATCTAATGTAGTCTTGTCACTAATCTTAAGCATAACCTCCTTAGTATTAGCCATCTCCGATAATGGCTATGATATCAAGTTTGTTAAACCTCAAATGCTACATTCCGATAGCTCCAATGGAACAATTGGTGAAGGCATTAGAGAAAACAATATTTATGTTCTTTATCTTGTTGAAGGTATAACAATGACAGGTGCCTAGTTGCAAAGAACGATGAGAGGGCTTTGGCACATGAGGCTTGGACACGCTAACATGGATACATCTCTCGTCTCGCCCCAAGAGCTTGTACGAGGACTTCCTAGCACCCCTTCAAGAAGGATATGGTTTGTGAAGAATGCGAGAAAAGTAAGTTGACCAAGTCATTTTCAAATCCATCAACTCTGTGAGTACCACAAGACCCCTTCACTTATCATATGGATCTTTCGGGTCAGTAGTAGCTAGCCTTGGTGGCAACTCTATGCCTTGTTTTAGTTGATGATTTTTCAAGATTTACTTGGGTATTTTTCTTGCTTGCAAAAGTGATACTTTCGGAATTTGTGTTTTGCTTTTTTTGTGTTCAAATGAGAAAGGCTTTTCTATTAACAAAATTAGGAGTGATCTGGAGGTGAATTTGATAATGTTGATTTCAAAAGATTTGTGAAAAGAATGGTTTTGGACATGACTTTGCTTGTCCCCGTACTCCTCAACAAAAGGTTGTTGGAGAGAAAGAATAGAACCCTTGGCGATATGGCCCGGGTCATGTTAAACCATATAAGCTCCTCAATATTTGGGCGGAAGCCGTAATACGGCGTGTCATGTTATTAATAGGGTCTAATTAGACCTATTACTAAGAAGACCCTTATGAGCTTTGGTTAACAAAATTCCTTCTATGAATATTTCAAGGTTTTTGGTTGCAATTGTTTTATTTTGAATACCAAGGATAACTAGGCAGTTTGAAGAAAAGCCTATGAAGGAATATTCCTTGGATACTTATCATAGCAAAGGTTTTCGTGTTTTAATAAAAGAAGTCTTGTTGTCGAAGAGTCAATCAATGTCTCTTTTAATGAACTCAACTCTTCTACATTCTCCCCTCGAGGATATTGATGATCTCGTTTGGTGGAGAACTCCTCTATTGAAGATCGTCCTTCTTCATCTCAAATGAAGTTGTGACCCCATCAAAAGAGGTCTCTCTCTCGCTGCCTCCCAAAGGATCTCCCAAGAGAATGGAGATTTGTCCCAATCATCCTAAGGAGTCATCATTGGGGATCCTTCCTCAAGTGTTAGCACAAGATCCGCCACTCGTGATCTTTGTGCCAATGTGGCTTCATCTCTCAAATAGAGCCTAAAAATGTCATGATGCTTTTCTTGACGAATTTGGATGATAGCTATGCAAGAGGAGCTTAATCAATTGAGCGTAGCAAGGTTTGGGAACTTGTCCAAATCTAGCAATCATCCCATTATTGAACTAAATGGGTGTTTCGCAACAAGCTAAATGAAGATGGGTAGTGACTCGTAACAAAGCCGATTGGTTGCCCAAGGCTATAACCAAGAGGAAGGCATGACTACGACGAAACCTATGCTCCGGCACGCTCTCTGAATCCATTCGTATGCTTTGTGCCTTTGCTTGTTTTAATGACTTTAAGCTATTTCAAATGGATGTTAAGAGTGCTTTTCTTAATGGTATTAAGGAGGAAGTTTATGTTAAACAACCTCCCGGTTTTAAGATTTCAATTTCCTGACCACGTTTTCAAACTTCATAAAGCCCTTTATGGCCTCAAACAAGCTCCACGTGCTTGGTATGAGCGTCTTAGTCTTTTCTTGTTTATCACAATTTTTCAAAGGGAAAAGTTGACCCACACTTTTTATTAAATCCCATGATGGGACTCTTATGGTTCAAATTTAGGATGATATTATTTTTGGTTCTACTAACAACACACTTTGTGTAGAGTTTGCCAAAGTTATGCAGGAAGATTTTGAAATGAGTATGATGGGAGAACTCTCCTTCTTCTGGGATTACAATCAAGCAAGGACCTAAAGGAACCTTCATCAATCAAGCGAAATATACTAGGGACCCCTCAAGCGTTTCGACCTTGACTCATCCAAATCAATGAGGACCCTATGGCTACAACGACCAAGCTTGACAATGATGAAGATGGCACATCGGTCGACATTCGTAAGTATAGAGGTATGATCGGTAGCTTACTTTATTTAACGGCTAGCCGTCCGGATATCATGTTTAGTATCTGTTTGTGTGCACGATATCAAGCCAATCCAAAGGAATCACATTTGAGTGCCGTCAAGCGCATTTTCGTTATCAAAGGCACCATTAACATGGGTCTTTGGTATCCGAAATCCTCATCCTTTGAGCTTCACGGCTTTTCGGATGCGGATTTGCCGGATGCAAGATTGACCGAAAAAGCACTAGTGGCACATGTCAATTCCTCGGGAAGTCCTTGGTATCGTGGTTTAGTAAGAAGCAAAACTCTGTCGCTCTCTCAACCACTGAGGCAGGTATATTGCGGCTGGTTGTTGTTGTGCACAAATTCTTGGATGTCACAAACACTTTTAGATTATGGTATTTCTCATTCTTGCACCCCTATTAAATGTGACACTAGCTCTATCAATCTCACGAAAAACCCGATTTGTCACTCACGCACGAAGCACATTGAAATTAGACACCTTTTCTTCGTGACCATCAACAAAAGGAGATATCCATCTTGAATTTATTGATACTACCTATCAATTAGCCGACATCTTCACTAAGCCCCTCCCGGAAGATCGCTTCTCTTTCCTTTGCCGTGAACTAGGATTTTATCCTTTGATCCCTAACCGTTTCTCGTTCGGCACACCGACGGTATACTGCGGTATACCGGCGGCATGCCGTTTTTCGAAGCAGAATAGGTTCTGTTTCGATCTCGGCATACCGTCGGTACACTACGGCATACCACCGGCATGCCGTTTTTCGAACCAGATACGTTCTGTTTCGTTCTTCGGCATACCGGCGGTATACTCCGGTATACCGACGGCATACGGACGACTGCGGACAGGACACCAACTCTGAGCTGGGCCCCACCTTTTTCTCTATCTCCTTTATTCCTTCCATCATATCTTTCCATACTATCTTTATTCCCTCTCTCCCATCACTTCATCCATTAACTACCCATCTCTCACCTCCCCTCCTATTAATTACCTCTCTTATCACTTCCCTTTTTCTCTCCTCTTTTTACTCCCCTCATTAACTTCCCATCCTCCTTACCTTCCCCATTTAACACTCCTCTACAACCGTTCCCCCCCCCCCTTTTCTTTTTTTTCAAATTTCATCTCTTCATCTTCCCTCTCTCCTTTATATACATCCTTTCTTCCTCCTCCTCTCTACTCCTTTCTTCTCCACTACATAGCTCTGCTCCTCTCTCATGGCAAACCCAAAGCGCCCCCGATCCTCACCATGTTCAACCCCGTTCGTTCCGGTGGCGCTTCCCTCCGGCTATGACCAACGCGTCTCTCCAACGCCTTGGCGGCCGAGCTTTGGTTCCAACACTTCGCCAACCACAACGTCTTCAAAGGACGGGCCATCACTGGAACCTCTTCCCCGGTCACGTCCCTTTGTTGACGATGCCGGTCTCTCCTCTCTCTTCGGCGCCAAATCCCTGTCTACCCGGCTGCCGTCCGTCTATTCTACTGCAACATGAGACCGGATGACGACGACCCTTCCGCCATCCATCTATGGTGAATGACGCCACTTCCGTCTCACCTCTAAGGAAGTGGGGCTATCTTGGGCGTCCCGGACAGAGGTGATGCGTACCTCTTTTGGGAGCTCTCACCTCCTCGGCGACATCACCCTTCGACGAATTCTGTCACATCATCTGCAAGGGTCCCACCCTCCCGCCATCCCGGCACTCTCCGTCCAGCTGGAGCCGTTTTACTACGAGCTCCACCGTATCGTGTGCTACACTCTGTTTCCAAGGGCGGGAACTATGACGCCATCACTGGTGACGCTCTTGTTCTCATGTACCATCTCTATGCCCGGAAGCGTTTCTCCTTCCCAAGACTCTTCTTCTGCAATTCGGCGTACCATGCCTGCGGGGAAGCAGAACCTCCTCTATGGTTCCTTCATCACCTACTCATGGAGGCCAAACAGGTTGTGTCCTCTCTCCTCGGATAGGGTCCCTCTTTTCTGGCGTCTCCCGTACCCTTGGCTGGCTCTTTTTCCCGTGCTTCCTCCTCCAGGAGCAACCGGGTTCCACTCCTGCTGCCCTGCATCTACCCCTCCATCTACGGGCCGCTATATGCCACTTACTCAGCACCACTTTGATCTGAGGAGGCCCAGGCGGAGGAGCAGATGCGGACCCACACTCGTGGACTTGCGCCTCATCCAGTCTCGCTTCCACGATCAGGGCTACTTCATCCAGCGCACTCCAAGACCGGGATGCCTTTCTGGATCTTAATCTTCAGGATCCTAAGTACACGGCCCCGCGTTTCTCTGACCCCAATGCCTACGGGTTTATGTACCCGGATGGCATTGATCCTTTTGGCGCCCTCCAGCAGGCTCAGGATGATGATGGTGATGATGATCCGGCAGAGGATTAGGGATGGTTCTCCTTTGGTGATGGTCTCAGTGGTTTAGTGGTTCTTGTTTTTATGTGTTGTTTGTTTGTCTTTTGTGGTCCTTCGGGGACCGGTGTGGTTGTTTCTTGCTCTTTGCAGTCCTTCGGGACTTTATCCTTGTTTGTCTCAAGTGTCCGGCTCTCGTAATGGAGAGTCTTTATTTTCTTTTTCTCTGCTTTGTATGGGTCAAGCATGTATGTTAACTTTTCCTTCAAATATATTCCTGCATGCTTTTATCACTCTTCTCGTATTTTTACATTTATATGTGCACTGTTTACTTTAGTTATCCCCATCTTTGAATAAGTGACAAAGGGGGAGAAATCGTATTGAGGGGGAGCTGTCTACCTACGGGGAGATACTCCCTGAAGATGCTATCTCTCTATTTTGTCAATTATCAAATGGGGAGTTTGTTGGCACATTTTATTTTGAGTAATTAACAGCATCTTCGTAGTTTTAGTCTTTTGCTCTTCAGATTCTAATTCTCTCAGAAGATCAGGACTTTCTGATTTTCTTGAAGACTGTGGCGTTCACCGGCATTCCCTGCATAAAGTCGGCGTCTTCATGCTTAGTGTTTTCGAGTCTGTACTGGTCTAGGTATTTCTGTAAACACTAAAGGATGGATGATAACTTAAAGCACAAATCGAAAATCAAGTTATTCAGAGCGGCATACCGGCGGTATGCTCCGGCATACCGGGGTATACCGTTCTTGTGTCCAGAAAAGTTTCTGTGACAAAAAGCGGCATACCGACGGCATGCTACGGCATACCGGCGGTATACCGTTTTCGTGTCCAGAAATGTTTCTGTGACAATAAGCGGCATACCGACGGCATGCTTCGGCATACCGGCGGCATACCGCTTTCTGTGTCCAGAAAGTTGCTGTCTCGAATTGTCGGCATACCGACGGCATGCTGCGGCATACCGGCGGCATGCCGTTTCCTAGCAACACAATAGATGCTGTGATTTATTGTCGGCATACCGACGGTACGCTACGGCATACCGGCGGCATGCCGTTTCTTATTGCTCTAAAACTTTCTGTGACTTTAGTCGGCATACCGACGGTATGCTCCGGCATACCGGCGGTATACCGAATTTTGAATAATCTGCTTTTCGATTTGGTCTGACATGCATTAATGGCCGCATTTAATGCTCTTGAACGGTCATAAATATGACCGTTACTATTTGGCCGGCATACCGCGGTATGCCGCGCATACCGACGGCATGCCGGTCTGCGTACACTCAGAAGCATTAAATGCCACCCACTCTTGGTTTTCTTATAAAAGGAAGCTCTCTCTCTCTTGAGCTTTCTGACCAACTCTTCCATAAATTTTTTCAACAACCAAGAGCTCCACCATTAATACTCTCTCAAAGCTTTTCATTGTCTCTCTCCCAAAGTGCTAGAGTATTAAAGAGTTGTACATTTCGATCTTCACGTGTTAGAAGATCAGCAAGTTCTCATTCTCTTTTGTTTGAAGTTGGCGAGCCTTCGTAAGAAAACTCGTGTGTAGAGTTGGCGAGTCTTCGGATCCAATCGTGTTGAAGTTGGCGAGTTCTTCGGATCCAAACTCGTGTGTACTATTTGCATAATAGTGGATTAAAGCCGGAGAGAGTTCCGGGACTGGATTGCCTCAAAGAGGATACCAGGATACATCTTGCGTTTGCGTTTGATCTTTCTACTATTTACTCTTTATTGCATCATTTGTTATAGTTTATTTTTTATTTCCTATTCACCCCCTCTAGGGTTCTACATGGATGACATATTATAACTCTCTATTTTTTTTACCGGTTGAGTGTTCCACCAAAGGGTCGGTGAACCAAGGAATTTTATGGAGGGTTGCTATGGGTCTACTATTTATAAACTATGATTTAAACTGCAGGTAGATTCTGGATGGAAAATAAACAAAAATATTCTGTTTTTTAATTTTCTTTTACAGTTTAACGACGTTTAGCGACGAAGGAAGACATTGCTAATCGTATATCAGAACGTCGCTAGCCTATAACGAAGACGTCACAAACAGTCGCCAAACGTCGCTAAGTGGCTGACATGGCAATTTTTGCCATGTCAGCAATGTTGTAGCTAAACATCACAAAGAATATCGCTAATTACTGAAAAATCGACGACGTTTAGCAACAAAAAATGACATCACGAATTAGCAACTGCTCATCGTTATACGTCGCTATCTACTAGAATATTCACGAAGTGCTGACGTTGCTACTGAATGTCGCAATAATGACGACCTGCGACATTTTTTGTGTTAGTGACCATGAAATACACAACAAAAGATTTTCTTCGCTAAAATTGAATAGTGAGGGTTTTCAACATTTTAGAGACATTTCTAAATGACACTAAAGTATCTTATTTTGGTAGTGACATGTGGCACATACTGTGATTTGAGAAGATTACCCGTTAAATAGGGCAGTTATAACGCACATGCCATAAACATGAGATCAAATCATTAAGATTATATGCCCGATCAAAAATAACTCGTGGCATACACTAAGAGATAAGGAAATCTCTGGTTAAATGGGGAGGTTAAATAACCCACATGCTATTAGTTAGGAATTTTAAATCAGTTAGCAGTTAATCATAAGGCCTGACCATCTTGATACGTGGCACGTACCGAGATTTAAGAGAATCAGGCTTCTGGAGCATAGTCGCATGAAACTTTAGCCGTATGGAATTCCAGTCGCATGAGGACGTTCTGGAATGCTGCCACAGGAAAGGGAAGGGATACACGTGGTACTGCTCTGCCGGTAGAGGATGACCAAGGTGATGTATGCCTTGTGATGTTGTCTTGGTCGGAGGCACGAAACACTTAGAGCATCAAAGGGAGGAGATCCATCTAGGGAGCCGCAGGGAGATCCACTTGTAGCCTTGGTGTCTTAGCCGCATGACTTGATACTATTTAGACTTTAGTGGAATTTGGAGATTTTTCATGTTTCTACAAGACATCCTTCAAAATTTTCAAACTTGGGATAAGTTTGTAACACTTTGAACATAAGCATGGACCGTAAAGAACTTGGCCATTCTGGGTTTCTCCATTAGGGTTCTGGAGTCACATCAAGCTGGTGATAATGCCATCAATTATGACTCTGGAAAGGCTACCAGGCTGTCAGGCTCTTAAATTTTTTACTTTTTCTTCGATATCGTTTGGGATTGCCTGTCTTTATCCCAGGTTGAATCTTTGCCTATAAGTAGGACATGGGTTTGGAGAGAGAAAAACCCCCTACCTGTAGTCGTACAGAAGTCCCAAGTAGCTTAGTGACGGGGTCGTCGTACAGAAGTCCCAACCAGAAAAGTTGAATAACACTAGTTTACAAAATAGAATCATCTTTATTGATAATACAACATAATTACAAAGGCACGAGGCCATGATTACAATCACTCATGCTCACAATCTCTCTGAATACAATCAATCAGCTCTCTCTCATCTATCTATATTAAGGTTCAAGGCTTGCAACTGAAGAAGGTAATGTCCATGCATTATGTCCCATATAGATAAATTTTTTAACACTATCGCACGCTTTAAAATGCTAAGGAACTCCATGCCTCAGGATGTCCAAGCGAGCTCTGCCTCGAAATAAGCAAGTACCTGTAACCTGCATGCAAACTAGTGGGGTGTCAATACCAACCGTATCGGTGGAAAATATTATAACGACCCGCTCCGCCCTAGCGGTATGCCGATTCAAACGACAAGTGCAAATGACTCAAATGAGTCATTGACTCGAAGAGTTACGTTGACCCGAGGAATGCATCGAGTAAAAATTAATGCAAGTGTTAAGTTGGCCCTTCAGAAGAATCGAGTCTTAGACTTTCAAAGGCGTGCTCGGAGTCTCGCTCAGCCGATGCGATCATCGCTAAGGTGGGTGGCTCCGGTGAACCTGTCTTTGCTTAGCCTAGACACATAATAATACGAACAATATTGCTAGAATCGCTAGGCAATAACCCCCTGCATGCTAATAAAATGCCTCAACGCACCTAGCTAAGGGAATAATCCCATCTTGTATGCTTGTGTAGAACATTAAAAGGAACTTAGAATTTTAATTGAACCTCGCACCGTACTCCACGCTCGTGCCAAGGCACTGCTTACGTTTCGAGTAGATTCACTCATGTACTCAAATATAATTGAATTTCTTGTCACTTAGATCGTACCGCAACTTGAAGCATAAAACAATTAATGCTCCACTAAAATGAGGCAGGAAGACTATCAACATAGTCGTTCTGAGCAGAGTATAGAAACATCAAAAGGCTTCGGGAATGTTGGGTCGCCAAGGCGGTTCCTGTACAGGGAGCTTCATAATGAATGAATGAATGAACGAATGAACAAATAAGTAAATGAATGAATGAACGTATGAATGAATGAACGAATGAATGAACGAATGAACAAGTGAAAGAAAGAAAAGAAAGAATGAATGGAAGAAAGGAAAGAATGATTAGCGATAGGTATGGCGGGGACGTGCAACAGGGCTCGCTACCCGCGCTATACGGATGCCACCATCAACCTAGTCGATAATCCATTATGGCTCAATAACAGCCCGATATAGCTCAAGACAGCCCAAAAAGTTAAAAATAAAAATGAGAATACAAAATAGTCGTAGACAACTCATATACGAGGGAGGAGATGAAGGATTCCAAGGCAATGAACAGAGACATCATGTCGGCCTAGGCGGAATCATGGTGTCACGACCCGTACCCTATTTAGGGGCACGGGTACGTAGATACGTCCAGCCAACGTCGCAGAGTCGGTGGTAGAACGCTGTATAGGTCATCTAGAACATATAACATCTAAGACACAATGAATATAACCTGTCATCTCTGTACGGAGAAATATAATCACACTCAATCACATGAATCTAAGGAAGATAAGCACGAATAAAATAGAGATAAAGATTAAGTAGATAGTCTGAAATAGATGCAGAGTCACAAACACAAGTTCAGAATTTAAAGACATAATACAATCCCAAATAAGTTCTACTGACCCAAAGTATCAAGCTGGAATACAATTCCAATAAAAGACTAGCTAATCTAAGTCACTACAGGCGGTGCGTCTGTCACGACCCACTTTCGAATAACCGAACACGAGTCAGACACGTCCAGCCTTTGTCGTTAGACACGACAAAGTAAGCTGTACCAATCTAGGGAAAACTAACCAGATATTAAGACAAGTATAAAAACACAGCATCTATAAATGTATCCCAGAAAGAAGTATAAGTTTCAGAATTCTATTACATTCCAGCAAATGAAAGTAAGTTTACTAGTCTCAATACAAGGAAATAATATGGAATACTAAGGTAAGCTCTAGGCTTCTACAGCCTCTAAGTCAAGAGCAGCACCAACTAGCTCTCCTGCATCAATTGGCTCCTCGCCATAGTACGTGTCGCACAGAGCCTCCAACTCACCTGCAACATATCCTAGTCAGGAGCGGAGCTAAGTATATCCAAGGAATGAACATGTACATCATGGTATGAACAAGAAATAGAAATATATGTAAAGTACAGAAAATAAGAACAAGACATGAAATGGAACAGGAAATACTGGAAGTAAAACATGGAACATGGTAAGAGTCCTGAATATGAAATACCACCTGAACATGAAGTATAACCTAAACATGAAATACAACCTGAACATGAAATACAACCATGAATCCTGAAATACAACCTGAATCCTGACATGTGCAATATTGAAATACATCTATATTGTGATCGGCTTGGATAGATACAATGAACATGAAATGGTACGGCTTTGGTCCCGCGTGCACGTTGCAGAACCCAAGCTATTCATATGAATAGTAACAGGGTTTGATCATATATCTATAGTATTTCTCCTCCCAGACACAAATAATACATGAAACATGAAACCAGACAATACCATGATACATCGTGTCAATCAAGGAGATACAGGGATGAACATGCAAGATATGAGAAATGGACAAATCCGAGGAGTATACTTGCCTTGCTCTGGGTGATCGAGAAAGGGTGGTAAAGCTGGGAATCCTCCTGTTTATAATAGGTACAAGTTGGTCAACGCATATCCATTACTATTTTAACATTTTAATTTATCTACAATATTCCTACTACAATCTATAAACCTTCCTTAATTTAATAACTACAATACAATGCTAGACTACTATTTTCCTATAATTACAAGCTGCTATAGGCATGTTATATCCCAGTGGCCTAACAACACTCAAATAACAGGTTCCTAGGGTGAAGAGTAATGTCCTAAGATTTATTTAGAACCAATCAACTACCTACAAACCTTTGCTCTTCACTTTACCTAATCTCAATATTGTATCCTGGCTATGCAACTCCAGTTTAAAAGAAATAGAATTCTTGAAGGCTGGTAAAACTGTCCTATTCCTTTACACTAGGAATTCATCCTTAAAACAAGGCCTTCCTACTGAGATTGAATCTCAGTTCCATCATATGGAATCAACTCTGATACTTAAGTTCTCAGGTCATCAAATGGATCAAACACTGTTACTTAAGTCCTCAGGTTCCTTAATTGAACCAAGACCCTGTTACCTAAGTTCTCAGGTTCTTTAATGTTATCCTAAAAATGACTAATCCATATCACTCCTTGATTTAATGATCAATACCCCTTGATTCCAGAACAGTGTTTTAGTTCACAATATGTCAACACAATGGGATCCTACAACACCTGAACATATACAGGGAAACTCAATTATAGCTATGAGACCTACACCTATACTGCAGCAGTGGCAGGATACTGTACAATGTATCAGGGCAATGTAGAATATATATAGATATCACTCAGTCCTAATCAGGATATAAACTTCCAGTCCATCCCCAAGTTACTGAACAATGGTTCAGTTAAGTCTCACAGATGAGACTGAACTGATTTAGCTTCAATAATCCTAACTTCTATTTCCTCTCAGATATCAGTTAATCTCTAATCAGTTATCAGTTAACAACTCAATAATATGTCAAATGTTAATCCTATAGTAGCTCAATGTTAATTCAGTTATCAGTCCTATATTAATCCAATTATTAGTACTATAGTTCATTCTCAGTTTTGAGAAAACCAAATTCTAATTAGAATTTGTGTGCTTCAGTCCTTAATAGAACTAAGATCAAATCAGTCCAAATGTGGAATCAAGTATCATTTCAAATGTGAAACCAAGTATCAGTCCACATGTGAAATCAAGTATCAGTCTTCAAAATGGATGATACATCTTGTTCAGTAAAAATGTTGATGTGATTCAGTCAAAGAATTTGAATGACTTAGAGTCACTGGATTTTGGATTTGCCCTCACAGTTCCCAGGTCAATTTACCAATCCCCTGTTTCCTGTTTTAAAGTACTAAGACTCTTTGATAAATACTGTTAATACAACTGTTTATTCAAAGGCCTGTCTCAGGACTGTAAAATAGCTATAATAGGATATGGGAAAAACCATCTAAACTCTCTACAATACACTCATAGGCCAGGCCCTTCCCTACAGCCCTCTGTCCATTAGCTCAATTGCTAAGCAATAACAAATCGAGCAAAACACATGAGTAAAATCAAAACCATGAAGTTTCAAACCTGATACTGACCAGTACTAGAGTTTAGCTCACAAGGAAATTGGTACCTGTCCTATTTACTGAATTAGACTATAGCTGATACCTTTCTAAACACCCTCAACCTCAGTAGCAGTAAAGTCCGATACTAGCTCTTTAACACTGTAGGCAATAAAAACTGGAACAATACTTGAGCTTACTGGACAATCAGCTCAGCCCCAGGATAAGACTGATATCCATATCAGTAAAAACAAAACTGAGATAATGTATTGTATCAGACAACCTGAGACAGTCATTCTTAAATAGGACTGATGTATCAGTCTACAAAACACAATCCCAGGGTTGATTTCATATTCAATACCTTACATCCAAACGCAGGCATTAGTCCTAAATAGGATACTGCAATCAAATGTATGAGCTAACAGTCAATTTCTGTTTCTAGGAACTTCCCACACACCCTAACTCAATTGGTCCTCCCTGCTATCTCCTAGGTTGAAAATTCAGACAAGAATATCTAGTAGAATCAGTCTTGACACATGAATAAGAACTGAAAGTTCAGCAAAGGACTGGACTATGAAACATGGAGAACAAGGAATTACACACACACAGTCCAAACATTCTATAGCTTCCAAAAAAATTGTAACTCTATATTTACCAAATCCATTAGTGTCACCCGACCCCTACCATTGGCAAGCATCAATTAAGGAGATTCACCAAAACTGAAATTATTGAATAGATCAAAGAATTACCTTATCAGTAATTCTTCCCAATTGATCAAGTCCAAACGATATGAGAAATAACCCTATGTTGTCCTGTACAAATCATTGAAACAATTCCAAAAGAAATGGTTGAGAATACTCTAATATTATGCTAAGTGTCCAAATGTGTGGATCAAAAATAAATGGATACTTAAGTATCCCAGTTTCTCGTCCACTCCTAAAACACATTGCTAGTATCTTTGGATCGTGATGATCTACTCGAGATCTCCTTAAATAAGATCAACAATTGAATCATCAAGGACTTGAATCAAAGGAGAATACTACTCAAATTTTTTGGAATTCAACTCACCTATGCTTGATGCTAGATTTGGACAATCAATCGAACAACCTCAGTCGATCACTTCCGATCTAGATTTACATTAAATCACACATTCGAATACTCAAGATCGAGTATAGAACCATTTAGGAAGAACAATTATTGAAAAATAATAAATTCTCACCTATGTCCATTCGATCGATGATTCAAACAGGTACAGAGCAGACTCCGAGAACCTCGAGATGATATCAATTGCTCTCAATTTGCAATTTCTCGTATGATCAAGTTTAGATCAGAGAAAAACAATCGAGAATTAAATTAAAACTAGAAATCAGTAACTCACTCGAATTGATATAGAGACAAAGACGTTGAAGAACGATAATTTACTCGCGTCGTTGTTGCTACAGGGAACAGAGCTGCTTCGCCTCGCCGGGGTTTTTCTCCATTGTTGATCAGGGAAGAATTTGATGCATCACCATGACTAGTTCTTGTCGAGATCTAGGTTTGAGAGGGAGATTTCGATTTAGAATTTTGAGGGAAGGAAATTTGTTAACAGAATTCTTAGATGGAAGAAGTGGAAGAGGGGGTTTAAATAGGATTGGACCTGGAGAATTGATGCACCATCTTATCGCCAAATTATTGGGAAGATTCTCAGGAGAAATCGAAATTTTAAAAAGTTGTTATAGAGCTTTGAAGCTCTCCACAGCAATGGAAATCAAAACATGTTGATTCAATCAGGAAGATGTGGGTTTGTGAAATGGGCTGACTGATAAGGTCCAAGTTTTAAATGAATGTGGCCTATTGGCTTAAGAGAAAAAAATAATAGATTCACATATTTTTAAAGTATATAAAAATTCTTTAAATTGCTCAACCAATATTATAATATTAAAACATAAAGAAAATTTCAATTATCAGGAAGATGGAGTTACAACGTCCTCTACGAGCACCGGCTCTACAGGTAAGTCCTTATCATAGTCTTTATCTATCCCAAACCCGTAGAAGTTAGGTGTAGTCTGCATCTAAGTCCTCTGAAAAATAGTTATCCAGTCAGGATTAGAGCAAAGTACTAACGCCAAAAGCAGTTCCAATAGATTGACAAATAATATAAGAAACAATTATAATAGAATACAAGATAGAATATCAAGACTGGAAGTAAGGCAGTATAAGGTGAACTGAATATCATGTCATGGTGTGAATTACTGGAGTGTAAAGCAGTACAAGAAAATTTGATGTACAATATAAATATAAACGGTGCCTTGAGATATTAGAGCGTCATGTGATCGACTTGGGTCCAGATCAGGTTGTTCCATTTGATTAGCTATGCACAAGTACATGTATAGAGGATCAGGCCGACCAAAATAGAAAGATGTTACTCAAGTAGTATCAGGTTAGGCTACACCCTACGTGTGGCGAGGGTGAAGCTATGCACAAGTAGTTACATGAGGGGTATTAATCACATAACCTCTAATAACTCCCCAATCCCCCGAATAGTGTAATGGATCCAACCATGACACGTCATGATACGGGATTTAAAAGCAGGAGGCCATGCCCACTGCCAAATCGGTGTCTATATACGTACAAGAAATAAGATCAAACAATGTACCAATATACCAAGTAAATCGGGAATGACATCTCATGACGGGATCCAACGTATACTAGTCAGTATATCCTTGTGTCGAGAATCAAGTAAAACACTACAACTGAACATATGTAGGAAATATCAAAACAATAAAAACTATCAGAGAATGTACTCGTATGTGGTCTTGAGCTGTCAATATGAATCGAGGCTCAAAGTAGAGTCACAAACCTATAGATGAGATATACATGTATTAAATAGGGTTTAACAGTGTTAGACAGTTTTCTAGTGTGTGGTATACAATCTAGGTCAAACTAGGTCAAGTGTTGACTCACAGTTGACTTTTGGTCAACTGGTCAACTCTAGTCAATCCTAATCCAATCTAGGTCAGATGTTGACTCAAAGTTGACTTCCAGTCAAAATTGGTCAATTTGGTCAAGCCTAGTCAACCCAAGCCTATGTAGGTTAGAGTGACCCACCTCAAGCCATTACTACCTATGTTACCCATAAACACCATCTATATTGGTATCCCCAATACCATACCTTAGTTTAGGAACCTAATTACCTTGAGTAGGTAATACAATACCTTAGGATAATAGGTAAATCCTTATACTCTAGCTAATAGGTAATTTCCTATACCTAGACTACTAAGAAAGGTAATCCCCCAAATACCAATACTCTAACTTAGGGATTCTAACTCCTAGAATAGGTATTCATTCAATACCTTAGCTATAGGTAAACTTTTACCAAGAGAATTAGGATAGGTAATACCCTAAACTAACTAGCCCAACAATATCACAACCAAGGCCATGGCCTAAGCCTATATTCCTTCACTGGCTTACTAACATACTCATATACAAACCTATATTTAAGTATACCCACATATAAAATCATGGACTGTATAGGACCTAACCAAACCTGGACAGGCCAATCCTAAGGCAACCTACTGCCTTGCTCCCCAAGGCCAATCAAGACTCCCAAGTTCCTGCTTAACACCTACCCTCACAACCATATGCAAGGCCAGGGCACCCTACATTGCTGCCAATGTAGCTGCTGCTGCTATGCTTAGCTGCTGCATAAACAAGCAATGCTCTGCAACATTGCTGCTGCCAAATGCCTTGTATTTGCTGCTACTTGCTGTAGCTTGAAATACAGGCAATGCAAAGCCACCCTCTGATCTCCAACTGACCCTAACACCTAATCAAGCTAACATGAAACTAATATTCAACATCTTAATTACACTAACACTATCACATTACTAACCAAGCTAATTTAGGATATTAACCTACCCTTGTCTGATAACATAACACTAATGTATATCTCTAATTAATATTCTACTTAGATATCCTATATAACATCTACTAACTCAAGATTTAAATTTCCAACAAACTGAACTTAAACTCTGAAATTAGCTATTAACCTCTAACTCACACACACACACACACACACACACACACACACACACACACACACACACACACACACACACACACACACACACACACACACACACATATATACATTACCATCTCAACAAATATTCAAAAAACATGCACCCACACTAGGTACTGGCCTATGGCCCATACCCTATAGCAGGCCACCTGTGTATACTGTATCAGAGCAATGCTCTGTACCAAAGATCTGATACCTGCCCAATGCTTGTGCAATAAGGCAAGTCTTCTCCTCCATTGATACTTAAACTCTAAAATTTTATCTTACTAATAGCAACTGCCATTCCAACTCCTCACAACCAACACACACACTCTAAAACTCATTGGCCCAAGGCTACTGCCATTAAGTTGCAAGCTAATGGCCAATACTCAAGCCACTACTGCCTAATTCAAGTAATGATTCACTGCAGCAAGCCAAAATAGCATTTGCAGTACTCTATGGCAGAGTATCCTATTGCCTGCAACTCACTGCTTGCTACAAGGCACAGCCAAAGACCAAGCCAAGGCTGCCCTTGCTGCTCAGAGCCAGCTCCAATCCTGTCACCCCCAGTTTTCAAGAATAGGGGTATTTTGGTTATTTTTTTTATTTTAGAATATTTTTGAAATTTATTTTATTATTTATGATATTATTTTGGAGTTATTTGAGTCGGATTCGAATTTCAACTCAATTCGACTTGTATCGGGGACCCGGGGTAGCTTTGACTCTAATGGGACCCACTCATTAGTTAGGCATGACCCACATGATAATATTTTAGTTAGTATGTTAGACTAGTTATTCATGAATAGGTATGGTTTAATTAGAGACTTAAAACTAGACTAATTTAGCCTCAACCTAAAACCTATTCCTATTTTTAAATCAATAAGACAAGTGGGGATATTCTAGACATTATCAAATAGGACACCTAATCCCACACTTAGCCGGCCATAGGAGGATAGGGATGAGCCTCCCATTTGTTATTATCCACACAAAAACTCTCTCTCTTGTTCTTCCCCAATTTTGAGAGGGGTCTCCATTCATTTCCACCTCAAAATCAATCCATTCATTCATCAATCCCTTTCTTTTCTTATCTATTTCAATCAAGAGGAGGAGCTAGCTAGATTTGGAAAGTTTTGGATCTTGTTCGTGTCCATTTGGAGGTCTTTTCGTGTCGGTGTCGTATCAGGAGGAGTTTCCTTGTTTTGATCACTCGGAAGGTATAATCTCTCATCTATTTCATTCCTACATGCATTTAGGACCATTTTGAATCCATAGGAATGACCCCCATGGTTGTATCTCTATTTTTGTCCATTTTGTGTCCATTTGGAGGTCATTAGGATGTGTCCTTGTATAGTTTTGTGTCCTAGTGGAAAATCCCCAATTTTGGACACACCAAGTGGTTGATATATTGTGTGAATGGTTTATTTCCTATTTTAATCTCAGATTTTAGATTGCTAGAGTGTAGTTCTTCAATGTATCATATTGTATCTTATATATATATATATTTTCATTTGTTTTATGTATGTGTGTCTCTCTATATATATATGTATGTCTCTCTCTCTCTCTCTATATATATATATTATGTGTCTCTCTCTCTCTTTCTCTCTCTCTCTCTCTATATATATATATATATATATATATATATATATATATATATATATATATATATATATATATATATATGTATGTGTCTCTCTCTCTATATATATATATATATATGTCTCTCTCTCTCTCTCTCTATATATATATATATATATATATATATATATATATATATATATATATTTAATCTCAGATTTTAGATTGCTAGAGTGTAGTTCTTCAATGTATCATATTGTATCTTATATATATATATTTTCATTTGTTTTATGTATGTGTGTCTCTATATATATATATGTATGTCTCTCTCTCTCTCTCTCTCTATATATATATTGTGTGTCATGTATATATATATTGGTGTGTGTGTCTTTTTATATATGTTAGATGTTGTGTGGATAGAGAGTGAGATATAGAGAGGGAGTAGGAGTGATAGAGAGAGTGATATAGAGAGTGTTAGAGAGAGTAATATAGAGAGAGTGTGAAGGAATGGGGGGGAAGGACTGCTGTCCAGTAGCAGCAGTGTAGATTGCTCGAGAGGGAGAGAGCTGCTGACCCTTGGCAGTAGCAGTTAAGCAAAGCAGTAGCAGCAGTATGCAACTGCAACAGTAGCAGTTGGGAGAACTACTGCTTTGCAGCAGTGTGAAGGGGGAGCAGCCCCATTCCCATGACCCCTTAGCAGCCTATCCATTCACCCTTTCATCTATACACTCATATTCATTCAGCCACACACTTAACTCATTCATTCAGTCATCCATTAGTCCCTACATTCACCCATACATTTATTCTTCCACATCATTCATTCATTTAGCTCATTCATGTACCAATTCAGCCACCTATCCATCCTTCCATGCATTCTATCATCCATTCATTTAGTCATTCACTATCAACCAATTCATGCATTCATTCATTTCATCCATTCTTGTAAACCCCCTAAATTTCTACTACGATTTTTTTAAAATATTTTTTTATTTCGTATCTGCACGTCACATACAAGTTCGTATTGTTGTATTTGCGTAGCGTGCGAGATTTGCATTTCGTACTTGCTCGACGAGTGCGAATATGTGTCGAGGTACATATTTTGGAAAAAATATTTTTATTATAAATTTTATTTTGTATAGGAAAGTACATGTTCAAATAAATATGATAAATATTGTTACTTTGTATAAAAGAGTTATTTTGTTCGTCGTTTAAAATATAAGAAGTGATTTGGAAATTTTGGTTTATATGAAATGTATTCCAAATATTTTGCGAAATTGGAATTGGTTTATTAATATATTTTTGTTAATTATAAAGGCTATTTTATGAGTTAATATTTAAATAATTATCTTGATTTTTTGAAATTAATTGATGCTATATTTTAATAAGTATGAAAAAGATATTTAAATTTTTGTTTGAATTAATATTTATTAATTATGATAATTTGAATTTGAAAAGATAATATTGGAATTCGGCCTTATAGTAAAATAGCTTTAAATGAAAAAAATGAGTTTTATCTGTATGGATTTGATCGAATCGAATAAAAAGGGAGTTATCTACATGGGAATTTAAAACAATTGCAGTCCTTATCCAACCCGGAGCTCAACCTCCTATATAAGAAGAGGCTCCATATTATTTGTCCATCAAGTCCACAATCCAGATCGTGCATCGTGTCCGTGACCACAATCTTATTCCAATTTTTAGTACAGCTATCCATGTCGTGTTCGACACCCCGGACACGACGGCGACACTACAGAGCCACCATCGATCCCTTCTTGCCATCTCCGTTCCCACAACTCCCGACGCCAACTCCACACCGCCGAGTACCACCACCAGCCCCCGGCCCATGTCCGACCAAATCAACACAAAAACTGCCATCAACTAACCAACTCCCACCAAACTCGACAACCACCCCCCTTAACACCAGCCATGGCCGGACCACTACCGGCGTGGTCATCATCACTACCATCCTCGCCGTCATGTACCCCGGCACCACCACCAGAATAAAAAGGAAGGGAAAAGAACCCTCACCTGGCCGTCGGCGATGCCGAGCCTCTCCCCAGATCCGTTGCCACCCGTTTTTGTGGCAGGCAGCGCCTCTCCGCACGCGCTGGGGCCGACCTCCACGCCAGACGGCGCAGTACCATCGCCGGCGCCGACCCCGTACTCTGCGCACCCGGCTTTCTTTCCCAGCCGGCGCGTCACCGCATCTCCTCCCGCTAACCGTCGAGTGCCCCAACCGCGGTGACCGCCCACCTCCGGTCATGTCGAACGCCACACGTACACCCCTCGAACACCATCGACGGGATCCAGGCGAGACCTTAGGCCGTGAGACCGCGCCGCCGGAGCGACAAAACCTTCGCGCCATGTCCGTCGATCGCGCTGCCCTTCACGAGCTGAAGTCCGCCGCTCCACCGCCGACCCAAGGGAGCGCCTCTCCGTTCCTGTCGGGGGCCCCTTCATCCAGAACACCGGAGCCATCCCCACAGTAAGCCTCTTCTCTCCCCGCTTCTTTTCTCCCATCTTCCTTTTCTCTCTCCTCTTTCTTCTTTTCTCTTTATGGTCAGAAGAGTAGTAAAGTATTTTATAATTATTATTTGTTTTCATGTACAAAGGTTTTGTAAGTATAGTAATTAATAATAATAATAATAATAATAATAATAATAATAATATTATTATTATTATTCTTTTGAGTTGATTATTATACTCTTTTAGTATTAATATATTTTTGTCATTATTGTTTATTACCAATTATTCTGTTATGTTAATATCCATGTACGTAATAATGGTAGTAGGTATATATATGTACAACAGTTATTAATTTTTATTATTATCATTATTATAAAAAAAAATATATATATATACCCTTATTATTTCAAACTAGATGTGGAGGATATGGGTTAGAGCTACCCATGTACTTCAAATTTTGGGTTCCTAGCCCTAAAACAATTAATTTAGTTTTAGTTATATAATATAAATTTTTGATTAGTAAATCATAATTTCCAAAATTATTACATATAAATATTTCAAGTATTTTTCGTAAATAAATTTTTACAAGTAAACATGTTTTAAAGTAATATAAATATTTTCTAAGAATTTGTATGTTGATCTACTCCACAAATTCTTCCAATTATCCTCACTACCCATGACTAATCGTGCTTGCCTATTTTCTCGCGACCTCAGACCCCTACACATCGACCATGGCTATTGGACTGTTGGAACATGGCAGGAGATCGCACCACCAGGCGACACACCAGGCAAGATACCTTGCCATATCAACTGCTTATCTCCCCCATTTTGATAATTGACAAACTTGAGTCTATACCAAAATATATTTATATCAAAATAGAACAAAATATCAAAATACCTGAAAAATTTTGTTAGATTTTGAATTTATGTTGTATATGCGCTTTGCGATTTGGGTATACTCTTTTTCTCCCCCTTTGTCAAGTAGTAAAATGAATAGGCTCCCCCGTAAATTATGAAGCCAACAATAGAAAGACAAAGTGAAGTAAAAGAAGTAATCATAGCATAGACAACTGGAATGAAATGAACTATCACATAAGAAACTGAAATATCATAAAAAGATTTCCACTAGAAAGCCAAATAGTACAACTGATAAATGTCTAACTAAAACAATTTAGACATGAAAAAAATACTACATAAACTGCATCAAACTAAACAAAACTAAATCCACTATCCCATGGCTGAATCCACATCACATCGCTGCGTCGTCTGCACCGGGAGGATCATGAGGGAAATAAGCAGTGGTCGGGTCGAAGTACTGAAAAGTAACCTCATCAGTAAAACGAGGACCAGGGAAAGCAGGGTGTGGAAGGATAGTGAGTGGATGAACGAGATCATGAACCAGGCTGTAGTGGAGATCGGCAATACTGTTTCTCAGCACCTGGGCCTGAGAAATATGCCGGAACTCGGAGTCCTGATAACGTTGCGTGGATACAGCAACGAAATCATCAAACCGCTGGTAGAATGCCTGATCAAGTCCTGGGGCAGGGACCGGAGCAGGATGAGCATCAGCTGGAGGGGCCTCAGCATCAGCAGCTGGGACAGCAGGAGCAGCACCAGGAGGTTGAGGAAACCGACGAGAGCGGGTCAACTCAACAGGTGGAGAAGAAATGGCACACGTTTCAAGATCAATCTCAAAACGTCGAAATATACTAGCAAGGTGCATAGGAAAGACTAGGTTCCTACCTGTATTCTTGCAACTGAGCATCCAAGACATCATGGTTTTTGGAACGGAGAAAGGAATTCCAAAATGAATGTGATAAAGAGCAGAAAGTTCCAAAAATGTAACTTCATCGGTAGAGCCTTTCTTCGGAAGAAGGGCCGAGAAAATCATACGATGAAGCTCGTAAAAAGTTTGGTTTAGATGTCTAGAAAAGATTCTCCGGGGAGGAGGAGTAGGGTGACAAATCAATTCCCTAAAAGAAGCTAAAGTGACATCGGCAGGGAACTGAATATGGTGGATGTCAACAAGTGCATCACCAAGATCAGGAACGTGAAAATATTTACTGATATCGGTGGCGCTAAATTCTAGTTCCTGCCCAGCAATGCAGGAATAGAAGTTCCCGTTTTGTTTTACTTGCAAATTGCAGTAAAACATACGGACTGCATTGTCGTAAATGCTATCTTGGACCTCGAAAAAGTCGCGAAATCCAAGTTGATCAAAAACAGGAGCATATTCAAAGAAGGTTGTAAAATTGACGAAGGCTCCAGCACAAATACGACGTAAAGAGAAAGAATCAAACCAGAGATCGGAGAAGTCTTTGTCGGGAAACAAAGTGCCATCAAATTCCTCGGGATCTCTAGGTTTGGCTGGACTAAAGAGACTTGCCGGAGTGTAGTCGGATGAGGAGGAAGCACCTTGAGAAGAAGTTCCTCGTTGACGTTTCGGAGCCATGAGGAGATGGAGGAAGAAGATCGCCCACTTGAACTCGTCGATTCCTTGCAAAGAAGGAGGAGGAAAGACTTCTAGAAGGAGATGGTAGTATTCCACGTTTTGGTGTGGAGA
Organism: Iris pallida; assembly: GCA_029216955.1. Taxonomy (NCBI): domain Eukaryota; kingdom Viridiplantae; phylum Streptophyta; class Magnoliopsida; order Asparagales; family Iridaceae; genus Iris; species Iris pallida. The sequence continues at coordinate 30,697 of JANAVB010006953.1, read as the reverse complement.
AATAGTGGAAGGAAGGATGAAATATATAGGTGCTAGGGCCGGCTGTTCGGTTCTGGAACCATCACAGCGCCGACCGAACTCGGTCCGAATTCGGTCCGAACTCGGTCAGAGTTCGGGCCGAGTTCGGCCATTTGCATTCCCGAGACAGTTAAAGCAGTCAGGTAAATAAAGATTGTAATTAATGACGTTTGACTGGTTTATTAACTAACTGCTGTTATTTTCGGGTTAACTGTAGGGGTTGTCCCAGCTAACGGTGGTTCACCGGGGAACTCTTAAGTACCGCTTCGCTTCGACCGTAGCCGTGGTGACAGACATACCCTTTGTAAGTTTGTCCCCAAAAATAATTTTTATTAGATAATAAATTTTCAAGTCATAAATACAGTTTTTAATTACCATATATTTTAAGAATCCGAGAATTCAAGAATGCCGAGCTCACGCCTCAAGATGTTAAAACGGTCTTCAGCCAATGGTTTAGAGAAAATATCTGCTAGTTGATGTTCAGTATCAATAAATTCTAAGCAAATATCCCCGTGTTGTTGATGATCACGTAGAAAATGATGTCTAACTTCTATGTGCTTTGTGCGTGAATGACAGATAGGGTTCTTAGTCAAATTAATTGCACTAGTGTTATCACAATATATAGGAACATTTGTATAGTGCAGATTGTAGTCCTCTAAGGTTTGCTTCATCCACAAAATTTGAGCACAATAACGTCCTGCGGCGATATACTCAGCCTCAGTTGTTGATAATGCTACTGAATTTTGTTTCTTGCTAAACCAAGAGACTAAGGCCTTTCCCAAGAAATGACATGTACCACTGGTACTCTTACGGTCCACTTTGCATCCAGCAAAATTCGCATCCGAGTAACCTATAAGGTCAAAGGATTTGGTTTTGGGATACCATAAGCCAACTGTAGAAGTTCCTTTAAGGTATCGGAAGATACGCTTAACGGCACTAAGATGTGATTTCTTAGGGTTTGCCTGGTATCGTGCACATATGCAAACACTAAACATAATATCAGGGCGACTAGCAGTTAAATATAATAAACTACCAATCATACCTCGATACTTACGCTGATCAACAGGTTTGCCACTTATATCAGCATCAAGCTTTGTAGATGTAGCCATAGGAGTCCCAATTGGCTTCACATTCTCGAAGTCGTACTTCTTCAGTATGTCCTTTGTGTACTTGGCTTGGTTGATGAATGTTCCGTTCGAGTGTTGTTTGATTTGCAATCCTAGGAAGAAGTTCAGTTCTCCCATCATGCTCATTTCAAATTCACTCTGCATACACTTGGCAAATTCTTGACAGAGTTGTTCATTAGTAGAACCAAAGATGATGTCATCTACATAAATTTGTACTAGAAGTATATCATTATTCATAGATTTAATAAAAAGAGTAGTATCAATCTTGCCCTTTGAAAAACTATTTTCAAGTAAGAAGGTGCTTAGGCGTTCATACCAAGCACGAGGTGCTTGTTTGAGTCCATAAAGTGCTTTCTTAAGCTTGAAGACGTGATCAGGTTTTTGAAAATCTTCAAAACCAGGGGGTTGTTTCACAAAAACTTCTTCTTTCAAAAAACCATTTAGAAATGCGCTTTTCACGTCCATTTGAAAAAGTTTAAAATCATTAAAACAAGCAAAAGTGCAAAACATGCGGATGGCTTCTAGTCTAGCAACAGGAGCATAGGTCTCATCATAATCAATTCCTTCTTCTTGATTATAACCTTGTGCAACTAGACGTGCTTTGTTGCGTAGAACTTGACCATCTTCACTAAGTTTATTTCGGAACACCCATTTGGTACCAATTATCGATTGACCAATAGGTTTAGGAACGAGTTCCTAAACTTGGTTTCTCTCAAATTGATTAAGTTCCTCTTGCATGGCAGAAATCCAAAATTCATCAGAAAAAGCCTCATCAACATTCTTAGGTTCTATTTGAGAAATAAATGCTACATTAGCTGCTACTTCAGAATCTCTAAGAGATGAACGAGTACTTACTCCTTTGGATACATCACCTATTATGAGAGTTTCTGGATGATCCGGTTTGAATCTCAATGATTCGAATCTTTGGGCCATACCTTTCATAAGGCTCTTCTCAGTTCCTGCATCTTCGGAACTTTTATCAGTTCTTGCCTCTTGGGTAGGATCTTTCTCAGAACTCTTCTTTGTCTTTGTAGGTGCATCTTCATCATCACTGTCGCTAGATCTATGACTATTCAACTCATCAAAGATAACATTAATACTTTCTTCAACAATCAAAGATCTTTTATTAAAAATTCTATATCCTTTACTCTTAGCAGCATATCCGAGAAATATTCCGTCATCTGCTTTCGAGTCAAACTTACCCAAGTTATCCTTGGTGTTCAGAATGAAACAGCGACAACCAAAAACTTTAAAATAAGAAATGTTTGGAATTCTTCCAAACCAAAGCTCATATGGTGTTTTCTTCGAGATTGGTCGAATCAACACCCTATTTAAAATATGACAGGCTGTACTAACAGCTTCTGCCCAAAAATATTTAGGAAGATTATGCTGATTAAGCATGACTCTAGCCATTTCGCTTAGAGTACGGTTCTTCCGCTCCACAACACCATTCTGTTGGGGAGTTCTAGGACAAGAAAATTCGTGGTAGTATCCACTATCATCACAAAACTTTTTGAAATCAGTATTTTCGAATTCGCCACCATGATCACTTCGGATACGAGTAATCATGAAGCCTTTTTCGTTTTGAACCTTTTTACAAAATATCTGAAATTCAAAAATAGCATCACTTTTGTTTGATAAAAAGTAAACCCATGTAAAACGAGAGAAATCATCAACAATGACAAAAGCATAGAGTTTACCGCCAAGACTAGCGACTCTACTTGGACCAAATAAATCCATATGAATCAATTGCAAAGGTCTCGAAGTACTTACAGCGTTGATGGATTTAAAAGAAGATCTATGTGCTTTGTTTTTTTCACAATCAGCACATACCATGTCTCTCTTGAATGGAATTTCTGGGAGTCCTTTTACCAACTTCTTTGTGTTCAGACGTGAGATAATATCCATGTTTGCATGTCCTAGTCTCATGTGCCATAGCCAGCTTTTATCTTGATTGGCTACTAGGCACCTTCCTGCATTATTAGTATTCTCCAAAAAGAAAACATAAATATTGTCTTCTCTAATCCCCTTATATACGGGATCACCAGATGACATATCATATATGGTACATTTATCTTTCACAAAATTGATACCATAACCATTATCTGCCAAATGACTTATGCTCAATAGGTTATGTTTCAATTCAGTTACTAGACAAACATCCTTTATTATTGGGAAAGGAGAAATACCTACAGTACCATTACCTATAATATCACCTCTCAAGTTATTTTCGAAGGAGACGTATCCTTCTTTCTTCATCGATAGCGTAGCGAATAAAGATGCATCACCAGTCATGTGTCGCGAACATCCGCTATTGAGGATCCACTTACTTCTAGCATGAGAGGGTTGAGGGTCCACCTACAAGACAAGTAGATGAATCCTTTGGTACCCATTTTCTGAAGGGTCCACTCAGATTAGCTTTAGGTTTCCAAACTAGAGTATGGTTATCAATAAGCTTTCTTGCCATACAGTATTGTGATATATGACCGTGTGTACTACAATATGTGCAAGTCAGTTTAGTGGAATAAACTGTGTTTGTTGGCTTATTCTGTTTGGAAAACCTATAAGTGAAAGCATAATAGTGTTCGTGTTTCCTCTGTGCTTTCTTGTGTTTAGTCCTTTTTGGTGTATGCTTTACATTAGGACTAATATTGGGCTGTGTCACAGGAATTGCCTGTTTGCCCAACTTGATTTCTAACTTTTTAGAAATCGCTACAGACTCTTCGTATCTTGCAGTCATATCAAGGAGTCTTTGTTCAGTTACTAGGTGCAACTTCTTCTCTATGTCATAAAGTTTGTGTATTTTGACATAGTCCTCTTCTTTCTTTTCAATGTTGAGGATAGCCTCATGATAGTCTACTTTAAGTTTGGCTATCTCTTCCGTGTTACCGGTAGTAGATGTCTCTTTAATGTCTTCAAGTAGATTAGACAATCTAGCTATCTCGGCTGTGTGTGCCTTAATCTCTTTTCGAGATTGCTTATACTTGTCGAGCACAGTTTTGTGATCTTCAAGTAAATCGCTAAAGGCAGTCTCTAGTTCATCAAAAGTAAAATCATCAAACAGAGGATTAGATGATACCTTTTCGAATGCCATAAGACAAACATTTGCATTGCTGCAGGGTCTGTCTTCTTCTTCTGAGTCACTGGCATCACTCTCGTGCCAGATGCTTGTGTTGGCATACTTTCGGCCAGATGTGGATCTTCTGTTTGATCTTGACCGATCATATGGACTGCTTTTCTTGGTAGCTGGACAGTCCTTCTTCATGTGCCCTGATTTCTTGCGCCCGAAGCATATAGTCTCGTCTTCATTGCTTTCTTGGATGTCTTTCTTCTTTCTGCTTGTGAACTTTAGATATTTCTTGAAGTTCTTCACAAGTAAGGCACGTTCATCACCACTTGATGATTCTTCATCTGAGTCGTTGCATGTTGATTTTCTTGCTTGAGCTTTGAAGGCGATGGTCTTTTCTTTTGGTGTGGCCTCTTCAAAGTCTTGCAAGTCGAGCTCATGAGTCATCAATTTGCCCATCAGTGTTTCTAGAGTCATCGTGGTGAGATCGTTTCCTTCAATGATTGCTGTGGCTTTTGGATTCCAGTTCTTTGTTAGAGCCCGCAGCACTTTCCTGATTTTCTCATGGTTGCTGTAATCTTTACCAAGAGATTGAAGAGGATTAGTTATATCAAGGAAACGAGTAAACATCTGTGTAATTGACTCACCGGGTTTCATCTTAAAAGATTCATATTCCTGAGTCAGTCTACTAATTTTGGATTCTTTCACTTGGGAAGTCCCTTCATGGGTTACCTCAAGAAGTTTCCAAATTTCATGAGACATCTTGCAGGTTGAAACTCTGTTGAACTCGGTTTTGTCAATTGCACAGAATAGTGCATTGATGGCTCGAGCATCAAGACTAGCCTTTGCTTTTTCAGCATCGGTGTACTTGTCATGCGGCTTTTCCATAAGAATACCTTCAACCACAGTAGGTGGTGGTTTCTTATACCCATCAATGACTATTGACCATAAATCAAAATCTAGAGACTTTAGAAAGAAAGTCATACGTGTTTTCCAGTATGTATAGTTTGTTCCATCAAATAGGGGAGGTCTATTTGTGGATTGCCCTTCACCGTTGAATATAGATTTCACGGCTGCCATATATATACTCTCTAGGGTATGTTATATAAGAATATAACCTGCTCTGATACCAATTGTAGGATCGTTGAGCACCTCTAGAGGGGGGGTGAATAGAGTGCGTGTGTGCAGCGGAAATAAAAAATCACCAATTAAAAAATTTAAACTATGGCAATGATGTACGAGCAGTAAGTAAAGATAGGAGAATCAAACTCAGTAACACAGCGATGTATACTGGTATCCCTCTGAGAGGACTAATCCAGTCTCGAGTACTCTTGCTCGATGTTAATCCACTAAAGGCACAAGCTTTAACTGAGTGCTTGCAACTCTTACACCACCGTGCTTGTTGACGAGTGCACGACCAACTCCAACACACACCGTGCTTGGTGACGAGCGCACGACCAGCTCCACAACGAGAATTTGTTGTTGAAACTTGACGACCTCTTTACAACTCTGAATAACCAAAAGACTTCTAAATCAATCTGATAGTACTGGCTTTTGGCTAAGAGAAGTATATGTGAGATTTGAAACTTTTAGATCACTAGAAAACACTTGAATGAATAGAGAAGAAAATGAAGAATGAATTGATGATTTGAAGTGAAAAGTTCTTCTCTATTTATAGGTGTTTACATCAACCAAACTCGGGCAGAACTCGGACAGAGTTCGGATGCAAATATCTCGCAAAATAGACGTTGCTCGCAGATTTGGAGGCAACTGAAGTTTGAATACAAACTGACCGAACTCGGTCAGAGTTCGGACCGAACTCGGGCCGAACTCGGCTTGGAGTTCTGTCAGGAGATATTTTAAAATTCTTTTGTAAAACAGTTTTCAAACATATTTTTGGTTATTTGTAAAATCATTTGAAAAGGAATATTTTCGAAATATATTTTTGAAATATTTGTAATCGAAAATATGAAAGGATAAAGTAGGTTTTGAGAAAGGAGGATAATTTTAACCCTAAGCCAGTATTACCATAATTGATTTTACAAAGTAATTCCTAGACTCAATAAAATGTAAAATACAGAATAAAAGTAAAAACTAGTCTTCAGAAGTTTTGATGACTTTGACGCTTGGATTTATGCAGTACATCGTCCGTTGAATAAGATTTCATGCATCCTGAAATAGTTAGCAGCATTTTCTATATTTTGTGTATGAACTAAAGTATAAGTTGATTATCGAAATCGGGTGTGACCATGGAATGGGCCAACAACATTTAGTTACATTTTATTTCAGTTACTGTATCTATATTCCTTGTTTATTATTTTCTTCTTACATGTGGACTTAGAGTTAAGGGACTACCGTCAACTTAGTGTATCTTATTAAACTTGTCACGATTGTATCATGAGTTGTGCGTGAGTTGTGAGAGTCATGTAGTGGTCACTTGCGTGTTGGCTGATCACCCGTGCGCATGCGTAGGAATAACTGTCAATAGAGGCATGTTAGAAGACTTGACAGTTATTGAATATAAACCGCGTTGTGAAAATGACACGTGTTGGTGTATCGTGGTTACGATACATGTATAGTATCATTGGAGGGAGGGGACAGCTACTAGCGTAGGGGCTGTAGAAGCATAGAATTTTAGAACCAGAAATCCTATGCGCCTAACACTACATGCGCCAGGAAGCTCAGATGAAGTACTTGGCACAGCAAACAGCAAAAGCTTAGACATTAAAAGAAGATTTTTATTTCATATAAAAGTCTATTACATGTCTAAAAAGGTTGTACAAAGGAGAACTTCTAACAAAAGAAAAGACCCTAAGTCTACAACCAAGCGCAGCAACCGCCATGCGCTCTCAAACTGGCGCATCTCTTCAGCGTCTCAGTCAGGCGCATCTCTTCGGCGTCTCAGTCAGGCGTATCTCTTCAAGAGCCTCAGTTATGTGTATCAATGATGACAATATGTCGCATCTTCACCCTCAGGAAGATTTTATCAACAGAATGTGCTCAAATAAACAAATTCATTTCGGGAGGACGTGAGAGAGTGAGAAGCAAACTCTCTCCTTGCCACTATTTATAGGCCGGACAAATCAAACCTATGCGCCAAGTGGCAGGCTCTCCGAATCTCGTACAATGAATTTGTATTAATGGTGATGAACCTGACGATTCGAATTTAGCCAAGTCAAAACGGCTATTTAAAGCACTTGAAGAACGTAACAGTCGGACCAATAAAGACGTGTCATGCAAATGGATGCGCCGGTCAGACCGTGCATCATATAGACGTGCCCACCAGCACCAAGCGCCTTATAAGGATGCGCCCATGCGTCCCTATACACCTAGTGGAATGCAGATCGACGCGCCCACTCAACAGCCTATCACCCGTTAAAGAACATTAAATGCTGAAGACTGACACGACAGCAGCCAGTCCCCGAGGACTGAACAGTTGACAGCTTTTTCAGAAGACGAAGCATCACTGATGTCGGCATCATCATTACTTTTCTCCTGCGGTTACATGCCACGTGGCCGCCCAACCATTTCGTATGTGCCTCCGCAGCCATGCGTCCAAATCTCTGCATGCGCCTCAAAATCCATGTGCCTCAGACTTTATTCTGATCCCTAAAGAAAGAAGTCAAAGTCACTACTGAAGCCTCGCATGCGCCTCAAAAGTCGTGCGTCCAGACTGGTTCGTGACTCCTAAAGTTTACAAGATAAAGTCTCTTCATGCGTCCAATCCCAGGTGCATCCTATCAGATCACTCCCCACCAAATCCGAGATCTCCGAGCCTTGGACCTACGACACGTGTCCTTTGACTCGATTTAGCCTATGAAAGGGTGCTAATCACCCAAGATCTCAGCAACAGAAAGATCCTCTCCATTGCTACGTGTCAGCTTGGTCGTAGCCCACAAAGGCAACAGGAAAGGTTCAACTCCTCAATCAGAGCACATCGTCCATGCGCCTCTATCAGCAATCACCATAAGGCATTCCCGTGCATCCTATATATGCGCGCATAAGCAGCCAGTCTGCCGACTATAAATAGAGGGATCATTTCCTTCTGACAGGAGGACGGACCTACGAACACACACACAGAGGCAGATACAGCCACTCAACATCTTCTTCTTCTCCGTGAGCTCCAGCACCCAGAGCAACTCAGACCTTCAGAGAACCGATAGCCGTCGTCAGATCGTCAACGGAGTCAACGCATTACCACTCGCTCCATTGGCACGAGGGACCCAGATAAATAAAAGTGTTCTCCTAGAACTACGTCTAAGTCCTACATTGTAACACTGTTATGTTTATAATTAAAATTTGCAATAAAAAGATTTTAATGGCAAACAAGCTGGCGACTCTGCTAGGGACCTCTTTCTCCTCCACCGAGAAAGCTGTGTCGCAATCCGACAACATGAAGATGGGCTCCACCCACAAGATGCTGGTTGTACGCCTCAATCAACAGACGTATGAGGAGTTCATCTCTGAAGGCAGCGTAAGTCCTTCGAAGCGGCTGCCAAAGCCGAAGAAGACTCGCCAAGTCTGGGTGCACAAGGTCGAGGCCCCTGACACCACCACTGAAGGGGATGTGCCGATGCAGTCTACCCTTCTCGCTGACGACCTCAGCAGCCAGGATGCGTCTATCGGTGTAGTGCATCTCTCAGAAAAATGTGGTGCTAACCACATTCTCCAGCCATCTCCTTCTCAGACAAGAAAGATGTGCCGACGGAGCAAGGGCGCAGCTAATGCCCTGTGCATCACCTCTGATGCGCCACAGAAGGCCTTTGTCTTTGTCAGACTCACTTGTTGTCGTGACGAGGAGAATTTGGACTCTGAGTACTATATACCCCAGCGGGCTGGTACGAAGAAGTCCAAGGCAGCATGGGCCATACGCCACAAACGTGCTATGTCGGCAGCAAACCAGAAGCATGCGCTCACAATCATGCGCGCTGCCAATGGTAAGCTGTATAAGGTCGACCCGGGTGCTTCTGCGCCAGAAACGAGCCTACCTTCAAAGTCCTCGTCTCACTTGGACGCATCTGCTGCGTTCGCAACCAAGTCGAGCAAGGCAGAACCTGTGGTCTTGAACTCCCGTGCCTCCATTGGTTGTGCGTCTGAGGTTCGTTCAAGTCACTGTAAATGTTGTTTCCCCACTACTGATCTGAGCGCATGTTTTGCGTTGGATCAGGGGGAACAGTATTCACTTGAACACCCTGGCGCTTGGCCGTGCCATGCGCCTGATGGGGGTGCGAAGGTGACACTCTCCTCCAATGATTTACGTAATGTGATTAGTCACAAGCGCCGACCAGGAGAGTCAACTGACAAGCACAATGCGCCCTTCACAGGACACATCTGTGCTGTAGTTACCATCAACTATTGTTTCAAAACAGCAGTCCCACCACCAAGGCAGTCGGTGTTCCAGCGGCTGCAATCATCAACACCTCTCCAACATCGCCTCGGGAAGAAGGTATCAACGGAAATGGAGCCAGAACTACACGTTGCTTCCTACAATGTAGTCTCCAACTCTCTATCAATTCAGAAGCCGACTGGTAGCTCCTCGACTATGTCCTCATCCAAGAGCCAGCCAAGGAAAGCCAAGACGACTGTCCTATCCTCTGGAGTGTTTGAAGGCACTCGGAGAAGAAAGAAGATCCTCGAGGAAGCTGGAGGTAGTCAGGCCCTTGTCGATCCTTCTCCTGAAGACGAAGACGTCCTCCAGAACGTAGCTGGGTAGCCAAGTCTTTGCTGATCGTCCTCCTGAAGATGAAGACGTCCTCCAGAGCACAGATGAGGGTAGCCAAGTCCTTTCCGAAGATATCCCCCAGGACATAGCTGGGGATAGCCAAGACGAAGCTCCAGGAGAGGCAACTCCCCTACAGAAGAGTGAGGCCGAGAGTGAAGCCTCAATCGATCCATCCACTTCAGGCTATGTCATGACGGTATACATGACTGGGGGTGATGCCGAGCCAGATGCGCCACCAGCAGACCTTGTCCAGCGCATGGATACCTTGGAGGGAGGACTCAAAACCCTCTCTGCCTCCATACAAATACTGACTCAAGCAGTGTTCGAGATACGGTCAGCTTTGGCCAGGGCACCGTCTACCGGTCCTGACCCAGGGGCCAATGGAGAATCAAGTATACCCCTTCAACGGGTATCCTTGGATACAGATCTCCATGAAGAACCTCGGACTTCGGAACCATCAATTGTTCAACTCCAGGCTGTACCACCTTTCCCGACTTCCAGCTCCATGGAAGACGTGGTTGAGATGATCAGGGACTTACGCGAGCGCTTTGAGTCCAAGAACAGACAGGAAGAGCGCCAGAAGATGGGGATCCCACAACCATACCCCCTCGAATGAAACAAAGTAGTTTATCCTCCCAAGTATAAACCATAAACATTGACGCCATATGATGGGAAGGACTCTCCGTGCCGCTATCTGACGTACTTCCAGTCTCGGAACATCTCCCGAAGGAAGACGCACTACTCACCAGCATATTTGTCGGGGCACTGAAATGAGTAGCTTACGACTGGTACTGCAGTCTCCACGACAACTCCATATCTTCCTTCGACGACTTGACACGTCTCTTCCTCGATCGTTTCTACGACGGAGGGAAGGACATGACAATGGCGTCCCTTATAGAGATACGTCAGAAGGAGAAGGAAACAGTTCGAACATTCATCGAACGGTTCCGATAAGCCTGCTTCAGACTACCCCCGGGTATGCCAGAACATGCACTCCTCTCCTCCTGCAGCATGAACATGCTGCCTGCCATCCAAATTTGGTTCAACTCTACTCCTTCTCCCGACTGGAGTTCCTTGATCATCGAGGCCGAGGCAGCTGAAAAGAAGGCATCCAATGCTCGTCTTCTGGGAGTCAATTTCCCTGCCTTTAAGGACAAGGGAAAATGGCCTGCAGCCAACAACCCTGGATGAGAGACAAAGGGGAAATAGGTATTGACTGTCAATGCCTCCAAAGGTGCATCAGCACCGACTTAGAAGCCTCTACTTGCACCAAGGCCAAAGGAGGTTTATTCTTTTAATGATGAAGACACCATGCAACTCTTCAAGATATTGAAGCAGGGTGACAAGATCAAGTTGCCGGACACGAAGCATCCCGACGAGGTTGGAAAAGTGTACCATCCGAGGTACTGTCACTACCATCGGTTTGTCGGACATCCAACTAAGGACTGCTACGTCCTCAAGAACTACATCTAGTGTATGATCAATGCGGATGTAATCTCCGTCGATTACGAGGAGAAAACGATCTCGGCCAACCTGGTGTCACTCCAATTTGGCACCTTACCGCCAACCACAACACAAGATGGCGTCGTCCCCATCCCAAAGGCGATAATGGAGGTGGTCAATCTAGCACCTACTCGTGACAATGTGAGTGGACTCATCCCACTCACCACATCTCGGGAAGAGATCTTATGGGTTTACCCCGATCTCGTCTCCGAGGTTGCTCAACCGGAGGTACGCTCTGTCTCCAAAACCAAGGGCAAGAAGATCAAGTCTTACCGCATGGTCTCTTCCTCCGCGGAGGAGGCTCTTCCTGTACAAACCTGTTCGTAGCTGAACGTCCAACCCGACGAAGCTGCCGTCGAGGCGGTGCCTCCCTGCACTACCCCTGCTGTCGAAGAAGGAGGTCCATCCAAACCTCCAGCAGCCAATAAACAGAAGCATGTAGAGGCCCGTTTCGACAAGCCTTTACGAAGGAAAAATGCTTTGGGGCTAGCCAAGCCCCACAACTTCGACATACTGGCACAACTTGCCAGTACTCCTGCCCGTTTATCTCTATTTGAGCTTTTTCGTCTTTCCAAGGACACTCGTGAAGCTCTTTGTGAAGCTCTTAAGGATGCTGAGTCCTTCATCAGTCAGATCAAGCAGCCTGAAGATCTCCCGACTACATGTGCACACTAGCATTGTACGGATGGGGTTATCCCCAACATAATCTTCACCCAACAAGACATGCTGTTCAAGCACAACCGACACAACAGGCCACTGTATTATACAGGGTATGTCGGTTCCGTCAAGGTGAAGCGGATTCAGATCGATTCAGGGTCTTCCTTCAGCATTATCCCGAAGATGCTACTCTTAACACTGGGGATCCTAATGTACCGTCTGGTGCCTTCCAACACTACAGTCAGCGACTTTAATGCTAGCAAAAGCGAGCCGCTGGATAAAATACGACTGAAGTGTCATATCGGTAACCTCCGAACCGAGGTGACTTGCTATGTCGTGGACGCTGACGTCAACTACAACCTTCTGTTGGGTCGTTCGTGGCTGCATGAGTACATGGTGGTGCCATCTACACTCCACCAATGTATGAAGTACGTATCCACCAACGACATCATCCGGACAGAGTTCGCGGACATTGACCCTTTCAAGGGGGTCGATGCCTACTTCACTGATTCGACCCTGTACAAGTCGTCCGACGAAGGGGAAGCCAATGATGCTGACGATGAAGCAGAAATGGCAGCAGAGCAAGACATGGAGCCAGAGGTGATTCCCGATGCCCCTTTGAAAATTCGACTCAAAGGGAAGCCGCCTCAGACGCTGCCTCCCATGACCATCAAGTTACCTGGAAAAGCACCAACTTCTCTAGGTAGAACACCTACTGAAGCCCCCTTGAAGATACGGCTCAAGGGAAAGCCGCCTCAAACATCGGCTCCCATTGTGGCAAAACTACAGGGGAAGGCACCAATCACTGAAGGCACAGTTGAGGCACCTCTGATGGTGCGTCCTAAAGGCAAGCCTCCGTAATCATCCGTCTCATCCAAGCTACCGGAGAAGGCCCACATAGCCCTCTCAGACCCCAAGGTCAAAGCTGCGGTGGACTCTCCCGAACCAGCCCCAGTACTCACAGATGAAGAGCTAGGGGAATATATATCTGCTGATGTAGATGCACCCTCTCTGGACAATGTAATCCCGCAGGATAAAATCTCATGTTTTATTAATAATAGAGTATCTTTTAATTATTCTAGTCTTTCACATTGGAATGCCATGTATACATTAGATAACGCTCTACGGTCGTTGCAAACACAAATAACAACCGTCAATCATGTAAATCGAGTAGTCCCGTCCCAAGGGGTTTGTTTTATAGTCCTACCGTAGAATCGAGACGAAGAATCCATCATCTTCGACAAAGTCGAGCATCATCAAGACCTTTCGCCACTCGAGCAAGAACCAGATACCGGCAGAATATAAGTCTATCGGTACACGGACAAGGCAAAGTACCTCATCCAAAAGATGGGTTACGACCTAAAAAGTAACAAAGGCCTGAACTACGGCAAGGGTCGACGTCTTCCTCTCCGGCTCCCAACACCTAAAGGAAAGCCGCAGGACTACTATCACGGAACTCGACGGAGGGTGGGCTATGTCACGCCACCGGCAACTCCAGAGAGTTTGGAGGCCTAAGAAGTAGAACATTCTCATTCGTCCGAAGCATCAACTTAGGATTCCGATACCAGTATCGTCTCAGTCTTCAAGAAGGTGCTATCAGCCAACACGACATCTGTACAATCTCAAGAAGATGAAGGCGAAGACCAAACGCCAGAATTCTTCGAGGAAGAACCTTGGGCTCAATGCCTAGGAGCTCAGTGGGAGTCTCGTTTTGAATTACGCAAATCCCTTACCGAAGACGAAGTCGAGCAGATCGACCTTGGGGATGGATCTTCTTCCAAACCCATCTTCATCAGCAAAAGCTTAAAAGGAGAAGACCGGGAATCTTTGGTCCAATTGGCTAAAGATTATATCGACGTCTTCGCCTGGAGCTATGAAGACATGCTGGGACTTGATCCCCAGATAACGATGCACAGACTTAATATCTTGCTTGATGCTGAGCCTGTAAAGCAACAGCAGCGACGTTTTTGTCCTGACATCATGAACGCTATCGATCAAGAAGTGGACAAACTCCTGACCAGCGAGTTTTTTCGTAAAGAACAACACCCGGATTGGGTGGCCAATGTCGTCCATGTCACCAAGAAGAATAGGAAGATACGAGTCTGTATCGACTTCAGGGACCTCAACACCGCTTGCCCGAAGGACGAGTTCCCGCTTCCAATCACTGACGTGATGATCGACAATATATGTGGCTTCGAACGCATGTCTTTTATGGACGGATATTCGAGCTTCAATCAGATCAAGATGTTCCCCGATGACGCAAAACACACGTCATTCAGGACACCGAAGGAGGTTTTCTGCTACACAGTGATGCCCTTTGGCTTGAAGAACGCTGGTGCTACATACCAACGAGCTATGAGTACCATCTTTCGTCAATATCTTCGTAAAACAGTCGAATACTACGTCGATGACATCGCAGTCAAGAGCCGTCTCAAAGGGGATTACCTACGAGACCTAAAGACAGTCTTCGATCTCATGCGAGCGCATCAACTCAAGATGAACCCCGCTAAATCCTTCCTTGGGGTTTCTAGCAAAAAGTTCCTAGACTTCATTATTACGTCGAAAGGCATTCATGTCAATCCCGAGAAGACCAAGGCTATTCTTAATATGGACCCTCCGAAGAACCTTCGAAAACTTTGAGGCCTGTAGGGGCGTCTGGCATACATCCGAAGGTTTGTAGCAAACCTTTCCAAAAAATGCCAACCCTTCACTCAGCTCATGAAGAAGGGAGTCTCCTACGCCTGGACAGAAAAATGCCAGCAAGCTTTCGATGATTTCAAAGCTTACTTGACAAGCCCGCCAGTCCTGGTGGTACCCGTCGCCGGCAAACCATTTCTCCTCTACGTCCGTGCCATAGATCATTCCCTCGGCACTCTGCTGGCTCAGAACAGTGATGCGGGCTACGAGCAAGCTATCTACTACCTCAGTAGGACACAGATCGGGGCCGAACACTGGTACAACCCTGTTGAAAAGGAGTGTCTGGCTTTGGTGTTAGCCATCCAGAAGACTCGCCATTATGTCCCGGGCCGGACAATTCATGTCATCTCTCGAGTCAATCCACTCAGGGTGCTCATGACGAAGCCAGGATCATTGAACTCCCGGCTAGCTACATGGGCGATCCTGTTGACATCGTACAACATGGTGTTCGTTCCACAAAAAAACCGTCAAGGGTCAAGCTCTAGCCGGCTTTTTAGCCGCGTACCCCATCCCAGAGTCCTCCAGACTCTATAAAGACATCCCAGATGAAGTCCAATAATCAAATGTCACCGAAGAAAGCTCCATCTGACGGATGTTTTTCGATGGCACTTCAAGAATAGGCCCCAAAGGCCAAATCATCGCCGGAGTGGAGGTAGTCTTAGTCTTCCCCGATCAGCTGGTCATCCAGCGTGCTTACTCCCTTTCGAAGCCGTGCTCCAACAATGTTTCCAAGTACAACGCTCTCATCATGGGGCTCCAGCTGGCGCAACAGCTGGGGGTGGATCATCTGGAAGCCTACGACGACTCAAAACTCGTCGTTAACCAGATCAGAGGGCAATACGAAGTTCGCCATGAAGATCTGGTTCCTTACCATAAAGTTGCATTGAATATTATTTCAACCTTTACCAAGTTCTTCATAGAACACGTACCCCGTTTACAAAACCTGGAGGCCGACGCTCTGGCTGGCCTCGCAGCCTCATTGGCAGCACCCCTCGGGACTCAGCACTACGTTACGGTAATTGGTCGAGACTTGGTCTGTCCTAAAATAACCTATGCTCACAAATAGCCCATGCCATGTCAACAAGTGCTGGTATTAATGTCCGAGACTGGAGGTTCCCGTTCATCGACTTTGCTGTCTACGGAATTCTTCCAGAAGACCCGAAAGAAGCCGTCTCAGTCAGGAGGCGTTCCCTTCGATTCTATTATGATACAGCTACTAAAATGCTGTATCGACACTGCTACGATGGACTTCTCCTTCGATGTTTATCCAACGAGGAAGCAGCCGAAGCCCTTCGAGAAGCATACGATGGAACTTACGGGGCTCATCAACCTGGGCCTAAGTTGCAGGATCGATTGCGACGCATGGGTTACTACTGGCCAACCATGGCAGCCGACGCTGTCGACTATGCCAAGAAATGCCATGCTTGCCAGCTCCATGCCGACTTCATCCATACACCGTCGGAACCACTACATCCTATGACCGCCTCTTGGCCCTTCGAATCTTGGGGCATGGACATTATAGGACCTATCACCCCTCCTTCATCGAGGGGACACCGCTTCATCCTAGCCATTACCGACTACTTCTCTAAATGGGCAGAAGTAGTTCCGCTGACTGAAGTGAAGAGCTCTAGGATGATCAGCTTCATTAAGCACCATGTCATCTACTATTTCGAGGTACCTTGGAGGATTATCCACGATAACGGTCCATAATTCATCAGCCATGTTTTCGGCAGATTCTGTGACAAGAATCGTATTCAGAACGTGGCATCGACCGCCTACAATCCGGCAGCAAACGAATTGGCCGAGGCGTTTAACAAGACTATCGTCAGGCTACTCAAAAAGGTCGTGTCATCCAACAAAGGCGACTGAGACGAAAAGCTCGACGAATGCTTGTGGGCCTACGGTACGGACCCCGACGGGCAACATACCATTCTTTTTTGTCTACGGGAGCGAAGCAGTACTCCTCTCAAGATCCAGATACCCTCACTCCATATAGCCATCACAAATCAACTCACAGAGGAAGACAATCAACGTCGCCATCTGCGAGAATTAGAGGCACTTGACGAAAAGCGTCTCCTAGCTCAACAGCGCATCGAACTCTATCAAGCCCGTATATCACAGGCTTTCAACAAGAAGGTCAAACAGAGGACTTTCCAAGTAGGTAACCTGGTTCTGGCAGTCAGGAGGCCGATGGTGTTGACTCACAAAACACCAGGAAAGTTCGAGCCCAAATGGGAGGGACCTTTCATCATAGAGACGGTATACTCAAACGGTGCTTACCGCCTCGCCCGATCAAACGGGGACTTATTCATGATGCCCATCAATGGCAAGTTTCTAAAGAAGTACTGCTCTTGACATCTTTCAGATACGTACTTCTATCTCCACCCAACACGGGAGTCTATGGACCCAATCATCAGGGCTCACGTACACCTCCCTTCTATAAAAATCCTATGCATTCGGAACCCAGTTGTTCCATTGTATTCTATCCTCCAGTAGAAGAACAACCACGTCAACATTACCTCTGAGTTGCTCCTCTATGCCCTACAAAGTGAAATCTTATGCTCCGTAAGACTACGCTACCCATCATATTTACCACGTCCATATTACCTCTGAGTAAACATCCAGTACAGACAACCCCTGCGTTCCGTACATTGATCGCAGAACTTCCATGTCCACATCACCTCTGATTAGTTTCGCGTATCCCTCCAGAGTCATTCCTACAACATCCATAACACCTATGAGTAGGAAGACTCCATTATTTAAACCCAATATTTGCCACGTCTATATTACCTCTGCGCAAACATGTCGGTTTCTCCTAAACTTATTATCTGTACCTAAAAACCAAGGTGCGCAAAAGATAATAGGTCTACACAAATCATCAAGTTCATGACAGCAAAAATGAACACCCCACAAAACTCTTCATTCTTTATTTAAAAGTAAAGAATTACATCCCCGGTAGAAGCTGTAAATTACACAAAATAACAAAAAAAAGGAGACTATAATCCCTAAGTATCACCAAGATTGGCTGAAAGCTCTTCGATCCAATGCTTCAAGTCTTCCGCCCGAGTCTCTGCGGTCGCCAGGACTCGGCGTTCGGCTTCTTGACGCATCATTTCTATAGCGTCAGGGGAAGTGTCATCCTCATGCTTCTCGTCCAGCTGTTGTCGCTGCTGGGCCAAGGAAAGAGCTTGGCGGATGAAAGCTGCTTCCTCCTCCTAGATGCTACATGTTCAGCCTGGACTCACTCAACATCTAACAAGAGTTGGGCCCGCGGGTCTTCAAGGAGGCGAATCTTGGCATTAACCTCCGCTATACTAGCGTCCAACGCAGCTCATAACTCCACCTTCTCCTGCGTGGACTGAGATAGCCTCTCCACCGCAGCCTTAGTTTCGGCTACCTCGCGTTCCCAGACAGCCACGGTGGCCTGATACGATGACTCAGTTTCAGCGATCAACTTCTCCTTTTCTGCTTCTATCAGAGCGGAGAGATCATTTCGCTGGATACACTGAAACTCGAAAAATAGCTGGTCGAGCTCGGCCACCGATGCCTCCAGAATCTCGGCCATATGATCATGGCCCTGGTGGGAACGTATCAGACCGATGCGAGGGAGCGGCATGATTTTTGCCGTTGCGAAACTCCCATTGGCATTCATCACTGCCGATACGCCCCTCTGCAGCATCTTATACATCGCCTCGATGATGAACTTCACGTACTCATCCGTATCCTCCAGCGCTTGCGGCATCATAGCAGGAGTTGGAGGAGCTGCTCTAGACGACAGACCAAAAGAAGACCGCCGACTTCAATCTGCGAGGTTGAAACCTCGGCATCAACGGACTCCCCTTCAACAGGGGCTTGAACTTCGCCACTGGCCCGAGGAGCTAAAAGAGCGGAAGGAGCCGAGAGGGGCGTCGATATTGTACCCCAAGTGGAAGGAGCAACGGAGGGTTCCAGCAAACCCTTACCCTTCTTAAGCTCGGAGGGACCACCGACGTCAGGGGCTATCTCCTCCGTATCCAACGCACTATCAGCATGCCGCACGGGACCTTCTCCCTCTGGCAAAGTAGCAAGATCAGCACTTATTTCCTGACTCGGCTCCCCTGGAGTCAGGCTCGGCGGACGAGTCTCACCTTCTTCATCAAATCCCTCCGCGGGGATAGAGTCTTCGCTGCCTCCTGGTCGGCAGCCACCTCATCCTCCGCTGTTGAGTCTGGGGTAGGGCTCGACAACGATACAGCCGACCTCCCCTCATCATGACAAGGAGGGGAATCAGCCCTCTCCTCTATTTCAATCATGTCTGTTGCTCCTGAAACAGGCTCACTTATCTCTGGAGGAACATCATCCGAAGATGACGAACTCCACTCCACTTCCTCATCCGAAAGCCCCTTATCTGCTGGGTCCTCAATGTCAAAGGCCCCCACGGCAGCTTGAACCATCCCGGAAACTGCTTCAACCTTAGCTTCCCTTCCAATCTAATCTGGAGACACTAAAATCTCTACAGGAACGACATCGTCCGGATCCTCCTCCACGGGAGACATCACAATCGGAGGAATGCACTCTTCAGATGAGCCCCGCCACCTCCTTTGTTCTGCTGGCACCCGATTTTGGAGTTCGGAGTCTCCTTTTCAGTGGATCCTACAAAAAAGAAACTATATGTCAAAAAATGGTAGAACTAACCAGACAATGTGGGACTCCTTACCTCCACAGGAGCTGAGTCTGTTGATACTGCCGGTGACAATGTCTTCTTCCGTCGCTTCGGCGCAGAAGAGCCAGCCTCTGTATCAGCACGTCTCTTCGGCTGATCGGCCGAGGGCTCTACTTGACCCCCCGTGGATACGGCAGGGGTACCTCGATAACCTGCCTCTGGCAGGCTGTACGACCGAGCCTTCGCCAACAGATTCCCAGTTGCCTCTAACTGGGTGCCGACAATAAAACTGGTCTTCCGATCATATCCAGGAGGCACAACATTTATGGCACAATAAAATTTGGCGGCCGAGGAAAAGAATCGGCGGCCGCAGATTCTTAACATGCAGTATAAAACGAGCTCCGGTGCATCCGGTATTGTAGTAATGCCAAGCTCGTGCACCGTCCAACAAACTTCCAGTATACCCCAGGTTAATACTGGGTTCTCCAACATCAGCTGAGCATAGCCGAATTGTCGTACAAAATGGCTAGGCAAGTATGGTTCCAGGTAACACTGGTTTCTAGTCCGATATACCAGATGGGACGGCCGGATGCTTTACAACCAGCAGAATCCCCATGGAGGCAGAGTAGTGGCATCTTCACCCGAATCCGTTAAGTCTTCGTTGGCCTCAAAACCCAATAAGACGGGACCAACCTTGGTTATCTCCCACCCCTAAAGATGGGATAAAACTTTTCTGCAAACAGGAACACCAGTATGCAACCAGCTCCTCTGGTGGAAACGGTAGAGGAATGCGTCTTCGGCTCTGTGGTCTTCTTCCGAGCCCGGGCTCATCACGTTGGGATGGTGCAAAATTAACCACCCTATCAAGTAATAAAATGGCAGTTCAGTTCGGGAAAAGTTGTCATTCCTACCTCGTTCATGAACCACATTTCCCGTAAATTCTCGTAAATCTCGCAGCAGGTTACACACCATTGCAGGGAGTAGAGCCAAGCGACGACCAAAAACCAACTTCACAGCTGACAGGATTAGGTTTCGGGTCACTCTCTCCACCGAGCCTGACCCGCCTGAAAAGATATAATCCCAGAGCCAAATCATCAGATACGCAGCCAACACTGCTTTGGACGACATCCGATGAGTAAGGTGCCAGAAACAGCTATAGGCGCGTTCGTCCGACTGCCGGTCCTCATTTTCCCGAGGACTCTTCTCACTCAGCCTGCTCATTTCAGAGCGCACCGTGGAACTGGAAAGCGCTGACGGAGTTGTAAACTGAGAGGGATCTTCCTTGTCTTGCTTAAAGACATAATCTCTCCAAGCAGTCACATGAGGCTGTGACCCGCCCCTCCCTCTTCTGCATATAATAATGATGACTCGCCACTTTCTTAAAGACGGCCATCATCTCCTCCGCTTTGTCCCCCAGGACTTGGAACTCCTCGTTGGTCGAAAAGTATTCCTCATAAGGTTCTGATCCCCAAGGGAGCCTTGACACCTCGTACATTTCATGAAGTACGAGTCCCAGCTCCCCCACCGTAGTGAAAAAAGTCCCAGTCTGGGTGTTAAACATCTCCAAAGCGCGAGGAACATATGCCTGTTGATCTCGACGCTTGCCTGGGTAGCACGGATTGTGGCAGTCAGCACAATCTTTCGGAGTTCGGTTGGAAACTGCGTCAGAACCCAGAGTGTCAGCTTGTCCCACTTGGAGACATAGTGAAACCAACCCTCTACCCAAAATTTACCTTTCGGGTACGACTGCTTCAACAACAGCATACGATTTGCAAAAGTTGAAGCGCCAAAAGCAAATGTGCTGTTAGGAACGTCACTGTAATGCTTCCTGGACGCAGAGTCCGCCAGGTGAAAGAAGGCCCAGCCTGGACGGCGGCCAAAGTATCCCTATGATTGGAGGTAGCGTCGATCGTGATGGTGCCCGCCACCGCTCCCCCCTGAGATAGGGTTAGCTCCCAAGACATCCTCCTCTTGGAAGCAAGGCAACAGAAAGCTGTCAGAGGCCATTGACGCTCAAGTTGCTTAACAGTCATGTGCACCCCTCTTGCTGTAAAAAACTAATCTTTCTTGATCTTTAACACCTTTGCTTCGGTAGAAGTAAGACGGTCCCCAAACAGGAACTCGGGCTTCAAGAAAGTACATTATCAGAAATGGCAGATTTCAAAATGCCACGCTCCATCATCCGTTGGAGGAACCCATGTTGTTATTCCGGATTTGGATCATTCTCTCGGGAGGCTGGTCCAGCATAATGGCAGCGTAGGCAGGGTTTATCATCTCTCGTTATAATCTCCCATATGACAGAGGGTAGCGTCCAGAAGCACTTCATTCAAGAGCGGGACGGTCATCGACATGGAGGTCAGCAAAAGAAGTAAAAAAACTCAGATATATTAGAACAACGAAAAAACTTTGAGTTACGCTTTCATCAGAGACACATACACTGAACCAAGGCTCAGACGCATCTGGAAGGAAGCTTTGGCGCATCATCAGGGTCTAAACCCATGCGCGTCAGCAGTGAAGCTTCGGCATTTTTAGGGTCTAAACCCATACGTGTCAGCAGTGAAGCTTCGACGCATCATCAGGGTCTAAACCCATGCGTGTCAGCATTGAAGCTTCGGCGTATCATCAGGGTCTAAACCCATGCGCGTCAGCAGGAAGCTTCGACGCATCATCAGGGTCTAAACCCATGTGCATCAGCAGGAAAGCTTCAGCACATCATCAGGACTCATGGTCCATGCGTCGGCGTATGCAAAAAAAAATATGGTAAAGAATGATGAAACCCACCAAGTTACTGCCGACCGAACGTCGACGGGCGTCCGGAGGACATCATCCGCAACAGCCTCCATGGGTTCTTTTCCTTTGCCTCGTCCTCGGCCAGCACCACCGCGAGGAGTCTTGGGGGCCATCTCGTGAAAGAAGAAGTTTAGGGTTTTTCGAAAGAAGAACTCTAGAGAAGAAGAAAGCAAAGTGGACAAGAACCCTCTCTCTCTATCAGACGCCTATTTATAGGCTTAGACATAAGCAAAAACCGATAAGGAGTGACATCAGCCACCGCCTCGGGTTCCATGAAGTGATAACCGCAAATAAATCCAAAAAGATCATCATTAATCCTTCTGGTTACTTCTAAGTGTTATCATTTGCATTAACTGAGAGGAGCATGCGCCACATTACGGATGCGCGGAGTACTCATGCGCCCGGATAGTCATGTGCCCCGTTGAAGATACCACCATGCTTCTTATTTAAAGTATTCCAAAACTTGACAAAAAGTTTTAAAAACTTTGAAAGGGGTCTTGTAGAAGCATGAAATTTCAGAACCAAAATCCTATGCGCCTAGCACTACATGCGCCAGGAAGCTCAGATGAAGTACTTGGCATACCAAACAGCAAAAGCTTAGACATTAAAAGAAGATTTTTATTTCATATAAAAGTCTATTACATGTCTAAAAAAGGCTGTACAAAGGAGAACTTCTAAAAAAAAGACCCTAAGTCTAAAACCAGGCACAGCAACCGCCATGCGCTCTCAAACAGGCATCTCTTCAGCGTCTCAGTCAGGCGCATCTCTTCGGCGTCTCAGTCAGGCGCATCTCTACAAGAGCCTCAGTTATGTGCATCAGTGAAGATAATGCGTCGTATCGATTATTCTATAACTCTATCAAATATTAACATAACAACTCAAAGACCAAACTAGAACTACTAAGACATAGTTTTAATATTCGATAACCTACTCTTACCTAAAATTACTTCAACTTTAGGGGTCATGCCTTGTCAGTGCGCTGCTGGCTGCAGTGAACCCGCAGTCTCCATAATTCAAATAAATGGCGACAGTGTGCATCTGTCCTTCCATTTTAAGTCATCGAAAAATTATTCCAACTATATCCATAAGAATTTCAAAGGAGCTTCTAGAAATTCAAAAAAATTCTAAGGTGACCAAGATAGGAAAAGTATAAGTATCTTTCCTTCAAGTATCAATTCTTGAAAATAAAACGAGCGATTAGGAAAGATAATAATCGAAGCCAAAATAAGTGTAAGTCTTCTAATCCCTGTTGCATGTATATTCGATGATTGAGGAGAACTTATAGACCTTAAATCAAAGACTTGAGATCAATATATGGATAATTGAATCAAAAATTATTAAAACAAATAATTCCTTATGGCCAAAGAGAAATAAATAAGCAATATGAATTTTATGATATGATGATGATTAGAGGAGAGAAAATAAAATTGCACAAATGATCAAGATTAGGAATCGAATCTTAGGAAGGCCTAGTACCAAACGAATAGTCTACCTACCTTTGTTCCTACGTCATATCAAAACACAATGGTATATCTCTCTATGAATATTCCTCAAGTTACCTAATAGGATTTTAGAATTCAATAAAATTCTGCCTAAATCATATGGCCTATATAGCAACCTTAACTACCCGACAATCAAATTGAATAAGGGACTCCTAGTCCTAGTCATTCTTCCAAAATCAAATCAATCCTAATTATGAATGAGCACTTCCTAGTCGCAGACTCGTAGTTGGAATTTTATTTTGCTATTACAAGGTGGTATACACAAGAGGATAGCTAGATCGAGGGAACAAATTTATGATTTATGATTTTTAAAAATTGCAAAATAGTTTATGATATATTGGGATATAAAACCGATTTGAGAAACATCTTTAAATTGTGACACATGATTTACGGTTAACTTCAAGTTTGGTTGTAATATGTTAAAGTTTATCTCAAAATTTATTAAAGAGTTTTAAATTATAAGTTATGATTTAACGACTAGAGAATATGGAGGGTTTATGATTTACGGTTTATCAGAGAGCTTGATGTTTTAAATTGAGTCGTACAATTTATAAGTTTATTTAATTTTGAGTTGAAGAGATGATGGTAAAAAAAGTTTGTTTGAAATATTTTGGAAGATATGAAATCGACTTTGAAGAAAAAAATTCAAAATTCAAATTGTGTCATATGATCTATGATTTATAAAGTTATTTAGATTTCGAGTTTAAAGCCTTGATTATGGATATTTAAATTTTGGTGAAAAAAATATATATTCAATTTGCAAGGACTATTTCGAGATTGATCAGGATTTAAATTTTGATTAAACTTGGTAGCCTAAGATGATTGGAAATTTTGGTGGATTATTTGGAAATTTTATTGAGAAACTTTTACGGAACTTGAAATTTTAGATTAGATCATATTGGTAAAGGACCAAGAAGCAAGTAAGGTCACCCTAGTGAGATAGAAGTATTCCACATTAGATTGCCACACCACCTATGATTATGATATTACATATACACAAGTATAGTTAGTCATCGACCAAACCGATAAACATATCTTTGACTTACTGACCTTCCCTCAAATCTAGATCTTTATTTGTGACCATCTAATTGTTTGAAACTTA
Source organism: Iris pallida (assembly GCA_029216955.1). NCBI lineage: Eukaryota > Viridiplantae > Streptophyta > Magnoliopsida > Asparagales > Iridaceae > Iris > Iris pallida. The sequence goes on along the minus strand of JANAVB010006953.1, from coordinate 5,870 downwards.
GAAATGATTAGAATCATTCCCTTGACCATACCCTTATCTATGAGGCTATTTTCTCTCTAGAAATTGTGCCTCTAACTTATCTTAACTTAATCTACGAGATTTTCTAAATTATCTTTCTTTCGTGCTTTAACCTTTTATTTTATGCATTAATTAGTACCATATGAACTCCCACTTTCTAAAATGATCATTTGGTGTTCCCTATGTGACTTTGATATTTGGAGTACAACACTAGACTTTTCCTTCCAACCAATTTTACATGTAAGACCTAGACGAGCTCACCTTCATGTAGGTATATATGTCCCACTAAAACACGTCCCCTTGTACCCTATTTTATGATACTACCTTCAGGTCATAAAGACTAAACTATAACCCTTACCATGGTAGCAATATACTTTTGACTACGTATATGGACTCAACATCGACTCAATTTTTGACCCCATATATGATCGCGATCTACTAAATCCCTTAAATGCTTAACCTTGCGTTTTTCTTACTGCTTAACCCTTGTCATTTTATTTTCATGTCTTATCTCGATTCACTTAGACACATAACACCTTTCGCACTTCAATATTGCAACCCTTATCTTTCTCCCTTCCAATTAAATTGCTTTACTTATATTTCACTATGATTCCTCCATAGTTATGCAACCTTGTTCATTGTATGATTTCCTTGTGCGGGTATGAAATTTGATCATGACAATTTTGGGTTAGTAGAGGTTAGAGTGGAGAACCCCACAGCATGGATAAATAATGTAGTTGGTTAAGATAATTACGAGATTATGAGGTATAAATGGGGCATAAATGAAAATGTGCGATAAATCCAAATAGATGAAGTAAGGAATGATATATTGTGTTTTGATAAAACACTCATGGGTAAATACTTCTCGAATTTCAAAAGTTGTTTCGAGGTAACTAAATATCACGTGAATAATTTTCTAATTGTTGAAACAAATTTATATGTTATATTTATGGATGCAAATTTTTGGATAAAGACAATGTTGACGTTGCCTTCGATAACCTATAGTATTATGATGATATTTTTCAAGGATAACAAATTGTTGAAGAGAGAAACCTTTACATTTTGATGCATGGAGACTTAAGATGATTACGAATATGAAGTTAATATGAGTTTTCATCAAAAAGAGGAGATTGTTGAATTCAAATTTTCGAGAGAGACTAATAAATATTATAGAAATTTTTTAATATATGATGATAGAAGATTGAGTTAGGAAGGTATACTGTTAGTTTTCGAGATTTATCGAACATTGCAGAAGGACTTTTATTTTGGTACCTATGGATGCATTGTACGTTGACCATTAAATACAAATTTGTAGTAAGCAGATTTTAACTTTTGCTCGGGCCAAATTGGTTGAAGGGTTTGGGATTTTAATTTTAGAGAAAATTATAACTTGGGAAGATATATTAAGTGAGCTAGTATAATGGAGATTATGTAATTCAAAATTTAAGACTATTTGAAATTTTATGACGAGATAGAGGAAGTTAGAGTACATTTATAATCATGTTTGTTTTGTTAAATTTTTAAGGGGACATGGTACGAAAGTAATTCTTGGAAAGAATGATTTATGATAAGAGAGATTACATGAATATTGATGATATCAAAGGATTAAGGAGTTTATTACCTGCTTATGAGGTTGCCCTTTTAAGGTTAATGTTAGGGTTGATCGAGCTTAGTCATTGATTGGCTGTCATATACATGATCGTAACCTAAACTGAAACCATCGAATTTTCTGTTCTAGTCGATCAAATGACATATTGCCATTTAAATGTCGCTTGCCTCCTCGTCGAATATTTTGTTTGCATTCTCGTCCCAAGAATATCTCATAAATCTATTTGAATAAACCCTTTCCATCCCATTCGCCCTACCTACCCTAATTTTTCCTAAATTTCGAGGACGAAATTCTTTTAAGTTGGGTAGGATGTAAACCCCCTAAATTTCTACTACGATTTTTTTAAAATATTTTTTCACATTGTTGTATTTGTGTAGCGTGCGAGATCTGCGTTTCGTATTTGCTCGACGAGTGCGAATATGTGCCGAGGTATATATTTTAGAAAAAATATTTTTATTATAAACTTTGTTTTGTATAGGAAAGTACATGTTCAAATAAATATGATAAATATTTTTACTTTGTATAAAAGAGTTATTTTGTTCGTCGTTTAAGATATAAGAAGTGATTTGGAAATTTTGGTTTATATGAAATGTATTCCAAATATTTTACGAAATTGGAAATTAGTTTATTAATATATTTTTGTTAATTATAAAGGCTATTTTATGAGATAATATTTAAATAATTATCTTGATTTTTTGAAATTAATTTATGCTATATTTTAATAAGTATGAAAAAGATATTTAAATTTTTGTTTGAATTAATATTTATTAACTATGATAATTTGAATTTGAAAAGATAATATTAGAATTCGGCCTTATAGTAAAATAGCTTTAATTGAAAAAATGAGTTTTATCTGTATGGATTTGATCGAATCGAATAAAAAGGGAGTTAACCACATGGGAATTTAAAACAATTGCACTCCTTATCCAACCCGGAGCTCAACCTCCTATATAAGAGAGGCTCCATATTATTTGTCCATCAAGTCCACAATCCAGATCGTGCATCGTGTCCGTGACTATAATCTTATTCCAATTTTTAGTATAGCTATCCATGTCGTGTCCGACACCCCGGACACGACGACGACACTACAGAACCACCATCGATCCTTTCTTGCCATTTCGTTCCCACAACTCCCGATGCCAACTCCACACTGCCGAGTACCACCACCAGCCCCCGGCCCTTGTCCGACCAAATCAACACAAAAACTGCCATAAACATAACCAACCCCAAACCCGACAGCCACCCCCCTTAACACCACATGGACGGACCACTATCGGTATGGCCATCATCACTGCCATCCTCGCCGTCATGCACCTCGGCACCACCACCAGAATAAAAAGGAAGGTGAAAGAACCCTCACCTGGCCGCCGTCGACGTCGAGCCTCTCCCCAGATCCGCCGCCACCCGTTCCCGTGGCAGGCAGTGCCTCTCCGCGCGCGTTGGGGCCGACCTCACGCCAGACGGTGCAGCACCATCGCCGGCGTCGACCCCGTACTCCACCGCACCCGGCCTTCTTCCCCAGTCGGTGCGTCACCGCATCTCCTCCCGCTAACCTCCGAGTCCCCAACCGCGGTGACCGCCCACCTCCGGTCATGCCGACCGCCATATACACCCCTCGACCACCACCGGCAGGATCCAGGCGAAACCCCAGGTCGTGAGACCGTATTGCCGGAGCGACGAAACCCTCGCGCCATCTCCGTCGATCGTGCTGCCCTTCACGAGCTGAAGTCCGCCGCTCCACCGTCGACCCAAGGGAGCGCCGCGCCGTCCCTGTCGTCCGCCCCTTCATCCAGAACACCGGATCCATCCCCACATTAAGCCTCTCTCTCCCCGCTTCTCTTCTCCCATCTTCCTTTTCTCTCTCCTCTTTCTCCTTTTCTCTTTATGGTTAGAAGAGTAGTAAAGTATTTTATAATTATTATTTGTTTTCATTTACAGAGGTTTTTAACTATAGTAATTAGTATTATTAATATTAATATTTTTATTTTAATTATTATTATTATTCTTCTTCATTTGAATTGATTATTATACTCTTTTAGTATTAATATATTTTTGTCATTATTGTTTATTACCAATTATTCTGTTATGTTAAGATCCATGTACATAATAATGATAGTAGGTATATATGTGTACAAAGTTATTAATTTTTATTATTATCATTATTATAAAATATATATATATATATACCCTTATTATTTCAAACTAGATACAGAGGATATGGGTTAGAGCTACCCATGTACTTCAAATTTTGGGTTCCTAGCCTAAAATTTAATTTAGTTTTAGTTATCTAATATAAATTTTTCATTAGCAAATCATAATTTCCAAAATTTACATATAAATATTTCAAGTATTTTTCTTAAATGAATTTTTACAAGTAAACATGTTTTTAAAGTAATATAAATATTTTCTAAGAATTTGTATGTTGATCTACTCCACAAATTCTTCCAATTATCCTCACTACCCATGACTAATCGTGCTTGCCTATTTTCTCGCGACCTAGACCCCTATACATCGACCAAGGCTATTGGACTGTTGGAACATGACAGGACATCGCACCACCAGGCGACACACTAGGCAAGATACCTTGCCATATCTACTGCTTACATTTAGTTGCATTTTATTTCAGTTATTGTATCTATATTCCTTGTTTATTATTTTCTTCTTACATGTAGACTTAGAGTTAAGGGACTACCGTCAACTTAGTGTATCTCATTAAACTTGTCACGATTGTATCACGAGTTGTGTGTGAGTTATGAGAGTCATGTAGTGGTCACTTGCGTATTGGCTGATCACCCGTGTGCATGCGTAGGAATAACTGTCAATAGAGGCATGTTAGAAGACTTGACAGTTATTGAATATAACCGTGTTGTAAAAATGACACGTGTTGGTGTGTCGTGGTTACGATGCATGTATAGTATCATTGGGGGGAGGGGACAACTACTAGCGTAGGGGCTACATTTACTTTTTACACATATTTATGGGTGATAGTGACTCGGATGAGCGCCACTTGCTGCCCGGCCGATAGTGTCTCAGATGAGCGCTATTTGACGGCCACTCTTTATTACTTGCTTGCGTGAATCCGTACAGCCCCTGCGTAGAACGTTGTCCTCAAAGTGCATATCACATAGATGGTTAAGAACCCAGTTGTGTTATAGTTTTATAGTGTTTATTTGTAGTTATACATGGCATGTTCTTCCTCTATCTTGTTACGTCCCTATAAGGACCTGATGATCTCTCCAGGTGTATATTTCGTGATTTCTTGCAGGTGATCTAGCCAAGGCCATGTCTTCCTTGCTCCGTGATGATTGCTCTTGGACTCGTCATTTGCTTCGCTCAGCCAAATCATTTATTTGTATATTCTTTTTTAATTATACTTGTTGGCAGTGGATATGTCTTCGTCCAACGATTGTATACATGACAAATTCAAAGTTACTTTTATATCATTATTATCTTTATGGATGAGATTTAGTGCCTTGGTTACTGCATTTTATAGCTTATGTATACATACGACAGTCTATATACTTCGTATGTATACAGTTGGCATGATTACATTTTAGTCCTTCCATTTGGGACTGGGGCGTTACAATTCATTCATTTATCAATCCATTCACCCATTTGTCCCTTCATTCATTTATTTATGCATTCACCCCATTCTATCCATAGCAGTCCCTACATTCACCCATACATTCATATGCATTCAACCATTCACCTATCCATTCATTCAACATTCATTCATCTATTCACTCCTCTCATTCATTCATTCATTCATTCATTTATACACCCATTCATTCGATCATCCCTTTCTTCAAAATCAGACCCTTAGAAACCCTTATGTGTTTGTGTTTGTGTGTGTGTGGTGTGAGAGAGAATCTATGAGAGGTTATCATGTTAGAGCGGTAAGGGTAAGGTAAATAGTGTTGTGTAGAGTGAGTTTAGGGTTTAGGTTAGATATGGTATGAGTTAAGAGTAGATGAGGTTAATGTATGGCTATAGATCTTAAGCTAGAGTTGAGTGGTATCATAGGATACCAATGGATCTTAGGGTAAATAGGATTTACCCTATTTTTAAGATAAGATAATTGCTAATAGCTAATGTGTGTGATTTAGGGTTTAAGATTAAGTAAATTGGGTTCCTTGGTTGGTAATGGTCAGAAATAGTGCTCTTAGACTAGTTTTGACCTCGGTTGACCGTTTTGACCAAAAGTCAACAAAAGTCAACAAAAGTCAAACTTAGCCTAAAAGTG
>JANAVB010006952.1:0-50922 GCA_029216955.1 Iris pallida | reverse complement strand
ATATATATATAGATATATAATAATATATATATATATATATATATATAATATATATATTATATATATATATATATATATATATATGAACCGAAAACCCTAGTTATTCTTCCAGCCTACTTTGTGGTTTGATCTTGGTGATTCCCCAACTTCACGAGGCTATTGCGATCAACCCCGATGTTCGTTTCGAGTGCCATTTTTTTAGAAGCGTATCGAGGTTAGCTTTCCAAAAATATATTTTTTTCTATAATTATTTACGTAAATTTTTGGAGATTTATTTGAGTGTTGGTTGTCCAAAAATTGATGTGGTTTTCGAGATTTTGGGAGATCCTGTGCTCGTTTTACGATCTGTTTGAAGTTTTGGAAAGCTGACATAAATATCTACAACATAATTTTTAAGAAATTCATAAATTCATTATTATTATTTATTTTATTTGAACTCGGATTTAATCAGTAAATCACTAATTTGGTCATGGTTAGCCATAACGGCAATAACGTTTGACCAAATCGTAATTTTGTGGCACGATCGATTCTGGTGCACTCATGGCGCTAAATCTACAAAGTTGTACTCTCAAATCATCGAGTTTAATGTTTGACTAGTTAGTCACGGTATGCATCGATTTGCGTGTTTTGGCTTCCAAAATTGGAACCGTGACTTTCTGTGGCCAAAATTCCTTATTTAATTTTATTTCGGAATATAATTTGATTAAATTATGATTTTAGATGATTTATTCCAGAATTAAATAGAATTACTTAGGTTAACCCATTACCCACTTTCTATGACTTTTAGAATGGAATTTTAGATCTAACTTATGGTTATTCGTGCACGGGTTCGTGGTACGATGGTATGGTATGGTTTGATAGCTTCTAGGCAAGAGTTCCTCTTGTCATCAACTTGTGAAACTAGTTCATTCAGGAATTAAGGCAAGTAACTATTGCTTTATGTGCCTATTACATTATAATGCTATCTTTTATTGTGTTTCATTGAGTATCCAGTTGAGACACGATTGTGACGATAGGCTTGATTGTATCATTGCTCGTTATTGACTATTTAGTGAGGAAGAGAAAATTCATTGTAGGTATTGAACAATGCCCAAAATTGTTATTGTGGATAGCTATGTGTAACCACCACTTTTTAATACAAGGGTAATTTTGAATTTTTGAAAAATTGATCATTAAATAATAGGATTTAAATCATGTTAATGGTTTATTAGTGGATTATTAATTATTTTATCAATAATTAATTGATGCATTGTGATTTTGTTATTTGTTAGTGAAACCCTAGAACTACTTTGTGTAGAGGTTGGCCATGACCATAAACTTGTTAGAGAGGTTAGATAACTTAAGTTAGACACTAATCTAGCTATCATACCATTTAAAGCCCATTAGTTAGCTAAAACCTTAGGTCGCTTTGGGCCTTCCCCTTAAAGGGCCTTAATTTGCATGTTAGGAAGGTCTTTGAGCCATTTTCTCTAAACCCAAACCCTAGCCCACTACATGGCCGGCCAAGAGACACCCCACCCTCCTATTTAAGCATCATGATAGCCCTTGCCTCCTTCCATTAGCAAACTCTAACCCTACTTTGGTGTTTTTCCAAATTTGCCCCATTTCTCCAAATCACCTCCAAATTGAACCAAATAGTTGCAAATCACTCCTACTGTATAAGAGGTCTATTAGCTAGCTAGCAAGGATGGAGAGCAATTTGACCATTAGAGCTTGGTGGAGATCTAGATCTAGAAGGTTTCATTGAGATTCCAACTCTCAATAGGTAATAGCCTGTAAACCTATTAATATTTTGTTTTCTCTCAATAGATGCATTCATTTGGGGTCCCCTAGTTGTAGACTAAGTTTGATAGAAAATTAAATCCATGTAGGGTGTGTATTTGAGGAGTATCGGAGTACTATATAAAGTGTTTGGTGAAATGCCACATAGAAATGAATGTTAATGATTTTCAAAACTAAATATATGATTATATAGCTCTTTATGTGTGGATCACGAATTCAGAGACTGAGCACGTTTTGACACCATTTTCGTGTCCAAATTGGCACGAGAATACAACAAGGGCTGTCGTGCATCCCCAGCTACCTCGTGTCCAGATCTCGCTGGACACGTACTTCGACACACTAATTTTGGTATGGAGGTGGAGGCCACGACTGTCAGGGTGTCCCAAAGTTTGGGGTGATTTGGTTCACTGTTCGAGGAGTTATTCCTCTCACAGAGGGTTGCACTGACACACACACACACACGCGAGTACCCCTCTGATACGGGGCTCGTACTCGGATACAGCACATTATGGACACATTCTAAGACACACACGTAGCCCTATATCCCTACTACCCTCTGACATGACCACGACTCATGAGGTTCGACATACGTATCCCTCTTGGACCCGACACACACCGCACACACACCTGTGCACAATTTCTACACTCTGTTTGACACACTTTTGACACCTCCAGAAACGACCCTTGGACACACTGTGGACACTGGTAGGTTGACACATTGGTGTTCACGTTAGACACATGTTAACACTCAACATTTGTGTATACACACACTAATATCACTGCACACACACTACCTATGTTACACTTGACACAGTTTGGGTTTTAGAGTTTTTTCTGCAGCAACTTGCCATTGGTTGGCTTGGTTTGGCTTGACATTGTGAGTATGGTTGTATAGACAGTGATGTGAAGGTATGTTGAATACCTGGGTATTGAGTTTGGGTTTCTATATATATGTTTGATATAGTAGGTATATCATATATGTTCATATATTTGTATATATTCTGAGTTCATTATAGTTTGTCTATTTATGAGTTATATTTAGTCGTATATTTCTGAGTTATATAGTATATATAAGCTATGTTTGTTCTCTGTTTTATGAGATTTGATTTTATTGGGGCTTGATTCTCAGAGTTCCTGAGATCTTATATATATATTATATATCTATATATATATATATATGTTTGAGTAGAGATGGGAGGGAAGCCATGAATGGAGTGTAGTTGTGAGATGATGTTGGGTTGGTTCCAGTTTAGAGCTTGGGTAGTGGTTTGGGGTTAGTAAGTAGCAGTAGGAACTTTGGCAAGCAGCACCAGTAGTAGCAGTAGGAGTAGCAAGCAGCAGCAGTAGGACTAGCAGTAGCAGCAGGATTACAACAAGTAGCAGCAGTACTAGCAGTAGGTGTTTGTAGCAGTAGCAGCAAGCTAAGCAGCAGCAATAGAGCAGCCATAGGCTGCATCTCAATGCATGGCAGCAAGGGGGTCCTATCCCCCTTTGAGCTTTTGGCTTTAGGCACAACCTTGGTGGAGTTTAAGGTGTTAGTGAGTTAGAGTATCTGTAAACCCCCTGAATTTTTCCTAATAATATTTTTTTACTGTTATTATTTTTATTATTTATTATTTAAAATTTCGGTAAGTATCTTGATTAATTAAGTAGATGGTATAATACAATTTTACTACCAGTATGTACTAATCAGAGCCAATAAATATATTTATATATGACTTATGAATTGAGTAGATTTTTCCAGAAACAATTATAAGATTATTAGGTTTTATTTATTTGTTAGAAATTTTAATATATTGATATTGATCAAATATGTTACATGATTTGTGAATTTGGTAGCTTTCCAAGAAGTATACATCATATATATTTCGTTATTCAGTATTTATTTATTTTGATTTTAAAATTTTTATTAAGAATTTTTCTGTTATTAAGTAATTATTATATATGATTATATATAAACCTTATATAAAAAAAACTTTGAATAACTCGCGAGAATCTGAATATCTCGTGAGTCATGAAAACCCATATTCCTCCGACCCCTGTATTCAACTGAGAAGAGATTCTTCTCAAGATTTGATTCATTCAAATCCACAATCTTCTTCAAATTTCCCTCATAACTTATTAAATCTTTTTCCTAGATTGATGCTTATCTAGTCTATCAATCTGATCAAATCCCGATCTATTTCGTACTGTGATTGATCGAGAATTCAAATTTTAAAACCCGTATATAAATGAGGATTGAGTGAAGGGAAAAACCTTTCTTCCTGAAACCGCACAACACTTACCTTCCCTAGCGCGTGCATCCTGCTTAAAGACACCCTGTGATCACTCTGACCCACCTGTGTTGCTGCACGAGTGGCCGGAGCGTCGCCGGAGGCCACCGCAGTGACAGTCGGAGGAGGCCAACCTATAGTGCACCCAGCAGCAAAGCTTGCGAGGTACCCACCTTTCCATCCAAATCTTTGTTCGTATACTCAATCGATTTATGAACCGTGAACTCCTATCGAGAGCCACTTGACTCTCTTCGAACCCTAGAATTTGATTCAGGAAATAAGTAACAGGCTGCTCGAGAAATTGACACAAAGTGGGAGAAATATGTTTAAAATCAGAGCAATAGAGTAGTCTAAACCTCGATTTGGAAGGCAAAAATTTGCTGATCCCTGTACAATTTAAAAAAATTGTTCGAATATATTCATTGATAACATGTACGAGACAGAAAGCCAACTTTTAGTTCTAATTTTCATTGAATATATTATTATGAAAATAGTCTCAAAGTTTAGGAAAAATTAGTTTTAAAAACAATGATTTCAATAGAAACTTTTCGATATAGCGCATTTTCGACAAACTGGGCAACGTAGTCACGAACCGAAAGCATCAAAAGGTGTGTATCGACTTCGTGGACGTGTGGGATTCGACGGAACTCAATTTCGTTGTGCATGTGCGACGAAATCGAAGCGTATCCGTCGAGATATCCCGTATCGGTCACTTTGCAAACTAACCCATAATTTTGTGCACGTTCGTGCATTGAGACGAAACTTATGCCAACAGGACCGTATATTTTTCTGGTCCTGTATGCCATGTTTGGTCTGATTCTGAAAAGGTCGACCGGAACATCTTTTTGGCGGGCTCGCGACCCGATCAAAGGGACAAATTTGTGCACGCCCACCGGAATCCAATTTTGGACATACAGTTGGGTTCGTCTCCTCAAACCCGATCGTAGACATATAGTTTGACGACTTTAGAGACCATAGATACTGACATGCGTTTCGGTGCAAAATGGGCCCAACGACGGACATTATTTTGCCCCGAAATTACGATTTTGCCCCTGTGTCCAGAATTGGACTTTTGGATAGGCATTTCTTAGACATATCTTTTATACCAAACACGTTCATGATGTTTGTTTCAGCGTTTGGAGTTGTTTGTGGATTTTGACTTTCATGCTGACGATTCTGACTGTTGGATTTTGCTACATCTCGCACCACCCTCAGGCAAGATACCTTGCCATCTACTGTCTATGTACTTTAGCTCATATACTACATGCATTTATTTTTTTATTTACTACAAGATAAACTGTGCTAAATAGTCTTATGTTTATGCAATTCTACTACTTATTTATATTCCCTGTTACTTGCACTTGCCAATTAAACCTAGATTAGAGAGACTACCTGCATTATTGGCATTGACACAAGTTTGCCACGAGTCACGAGTCGCATATAGGTCTCGTACTTGTGTGGTCAGAGCCACCAATACGTGGGGACGTTCGTTAGGCTATAACTACTATTAGGATTGCATGATAGAAGACTAGTAGTTATTACAGTTAGAGCATTGGGCGGGAGAATACAAGTGGACATTGACCTCCTCCCTATCTATCATAGACTCGCTCGACACTGAGGAACGATAGGTAGACTATTATTATAGAGCTCGATACTGAGGAATGGTATATAGTTTATACTCGCTACTGAATATTATATTGTATTATTTTCTTGACTTGGAGGTTATGCAACCATGCACTATTCTCACTTGTATTACACTTAGAGTGGTTAGGTGACCCTTATCGTTAGATATGAGTACTTTTGGTTTGGGTACTTATATCTGATCGCGGCTTGGAACAGTAATATCGTAGACTAGTTTGCCACACCTTGTCCTTATTTGGTTGTAAGTGTGGTTCAATGCCCCGATGAGAAGGTACTGAACCTTGTTGTGGTACGGATACTATATTGGATGCATGGCCTGGAAATATACTTTATCATGGATTAGGGTGCCATCTCCTATGCTTGTTTGGTTGGGGGGATGGTACGCTAGTTCAAGGGTGGAGTATTGGACCATGTTATAATCCAATTGACTTATTTATTGAGTAGTTTATATTCAATATTATGGCATGATATTATGTGTCTTATTACGTCCCTCTGAGGACCTGGTGATCTCTCCAGGTGTGCGTTCTTGTCTTCCCGTAGGTATTCTAGCTGAGGTCATGATCTTCTTTATTCCTTCGAAGATGACGTGTCTTAGATCTTTCTTTGCTACTCTCGACCAATCATTTTAGTTGCCATGTATTCCACTCTTTTAAATAGTTGGTAGTGGAGTTGTCTCCGCCCAACATATTGTATAAAGATATTTCATAGTTGATTATACGATTTCTTTATTTCTTATTTTGTGGATGAGATTTGTTGTTATGGTTTCTACTTCATTTTACAGCTTATGAATACATACGAGGGTTCCATATATTGGAGTATGCTTCGTATGTATATAGATGGCATGTCTACGTTCTTAGTCCTAAGTATTTGGGACTGGAGTATTACATGTTTTTGTGGTGGCCCATGCAGGTCAACGATAAATTGTTTGGTTACTTTACCGTACCAAGCAAGCATGTGTATAGGATTAGAGTCTAGGGTCTCATCCACAAGCTTGACCACCTTCCTCGATTCCATTTTTGAACTCTCGTTTGACTCCTTGATTTGCATCTTTCTTGATCCCCTTTATCAAAATTCTTATCTTTTTCTCTTTTCGTGCTTGATAGAGGTTACAAAGGTGATTCATACTAGGTATGTAGGTCCTAAAAAATCAAGTTGCATCAATCAACAAAGTCAAAGAATCAAGATATACATCATTTTGATGAATTGCACAGACAACAGATTGCGCAGCAATCCTGGTTGCGCACACTTCCAACTGCGCAGGCTGATGTGGCAGAAGTCATCATTACCTGAATCAAATCAAATATTCCTGACAACTGACAGCACGGAGAATGAGGAGACTGTTCGTTTATTGCGCCACACAGTGCTCGAGGGCGGCTGACAGTTGGCAGCGCAATCCATTCCTGCACAGTCTGAGTCTGCGCAAACCAAGGCTGCACAATTCAGTCTGCACATTCTATCAACATAACTGATAAAGTACACGTGGCATTCATGCCATCAATTGCTCATTACGTGGCAACCGTCTATGCACGATCATGCGCATTTCAATCAAATGATGCCATGTGTCCATGATAGTTGGCCCACGATCCAGCAACTGCCTGCGCAGTCCAATGCTGCGCAAACCAATTGCTGCGCAAATCATCCTGCGCAGTCCAGAATAACTGAAAGTTAGTTATTTTCAGAAATCTATAAATAGAGTTTCAAGTCTTCATTCAAGGGGATCAGAGATATCAAGGAGATCAGAGATCAGAGAGTCCAGGAGTTCTTGCCCAAGTGCTGCTGCATTCTTCCGAGGCTTTTGCCTTCAATTTCCGAGGCTTTTGCCTTCAGTTTCTAGAGTTGTTTTCAACTTCAAAGGCTCTGTCTTCAAAGTTCACATCGTCCAAGGGATAAAGCAATCGTCATTAAGATTGGATTCCTATAGTTGTAATTTCCCAGAATTCTTGTAATCTTTATTACACAGTTTGTATCAATAAAGTTTTATACTTTTGTTTTTGCAAACAAAAATGGCGACTCTGCTGGGGACAACTTTCTCCTCCGACGAGGAAGTAGCAACTCAATGTGACGTAGCGTCTATCGGGAAGACGCAGAAGACACTGGTTGTTAAGGTCAACCAGACAGCCTACGAGGCAATGCTCAACTCCAAGACCACTCCCCGTACTACAAGCCACTTCTGCCAAGAGCAAAGTACGCTCAGTATGGATCTCCAAGACTGTTGCACAATCTGGCAGTTTTCCAAAGATGTTGCACAATCTGCTAGCCAGACTATTGCACAATCTGCTGTACCAACTGCTGCACAATCTGCTAGCTAGACTGTTGCACAATCTGTTGTGCCAACTGCTACACAGTCTGTCTCAACAACTGCTGCACAATCTGTTGCAGTCAATGCTGCGCAATCTGTTGCAACTGTTGTACAGGCTACTTCATATGCTGCCTTATCAAAATTTAAGACTCCTATGACTCTGGCGCAATTGGCAGTGGCTTTTCCTGCGCAAACCAACACTCCAACAACCAAAGTGCATCCCAAGCACTATAAAGCAAGAACTCCTGATGCGCAAACCACAGTTCCTGTGGTCAGAACCAGTGCACTTTCTACCAAAGCTCCTAATGCACAAGTGGCCAGTACACCATCCACCCATGCGCAAACCAAGTATGCGCAATCCAAGAGTAACAGCCCTTTGGCTAAACTCTCTTCTTCTCATAACAAAAGGAAAACTTCTGTTCCTCCTCTTAAATCTGCTGTTCCAGCACAATCTACTAGAGGTAGTCCTTTGGCTATTTCTCTTCCTCCTCAAAATAAAGGAAAAGGCCCGTTGGCCTTTTCCCAGACTTTCTTGTCTCATGACTTGGAAGACAATAGAGGGAAACGCTCTTTAGCTAACCCTTCTTCTCAAAATAAAGGAAAAGGCCCTTTGGTCTTTTCTCAGTCTTCCTCGGTCTTTACCGAAGAAGATCAAATTGAACGTGTTTCGGCACCTGTCAGTACAAGAGTTCCTTCAAACAAGGATTCTTCTTTCTTTCATGACAAGAAGACTTGTACTGATCAAAGAGGTATTCTGCCTACCCCGGTAGCAGAATTCCAAGACCTTCCAACTTTCAAAATATCTCGTTCCAAACAAGAAAAACTGTTGGTGTCTCAAACAGAAATCCCTGGGGGTGAACTTGCAGACCTAAGAACATATCTTAACAGGCCAACTTCGGCAAAACGCAAACAACCTATGCCGAAGGTCAAGCCAAAGACAAACCTCCAGGAAAAAATCCTGATACCTATGCCAATGAGGTAAGCACTTCATTGTACACACAGGGGACAAAACATTTGAAGAATCGAACCATGTTCCGAATGTGGTCAAAGAACACATTCCTCGAACTTTTCCCCGTCCCGGCATAGTTTCTGACCTCCGAGAACATCTCAGGCAAAAACGGGATAATGTATCAACTCCTCCAGTTCAATCATCTGATCATCATTGCAATCATAAAGTCATCATCCAATGTTGTTGTCAAACAACAAAGCGATCTGTCTTCGATCGTTTGACTTTTGCTAAAATTGAACCAATGTCAGAGGATGAAGACGGAGTCTTGTACGCTTCTGTCAACATGGCTTCCCGAGACACTGGGGGTAGGAGGTGCTCTAAGCACGAAAGCCTCGCAAGCCAAGTCAACGGTATCTAGATCTACTCCAAAAATCCTCTGAAGGAGTATTTCAACATACCCGTTCCCGAAGCCGAGAGAGGAATCTTTTCAAGATCCTTCGGGTTATCTTCCCACTTCTCAGTCAGGAGACGATTCTTT
Organism: Iris pallida; assembly: GCA_029216955.1. Taxonomy (NCBI): domain Eukaryota; kingdom Viridiplantae; phylum Streptophyta; class Magnoliopsida; order Asparagales; family Iridaceae; genus Iris; species Iris pallida. Next base: position 41,440 of record JANAVB010006952.1, on the reverse strand, counting down.
CTCCGACTATGATGCATATAGCGAAAGTTCTGAACGTACAGTGTCTTCCACTGTACCAAGAGAAGTGACGGCTTATGTTATCAATGAAGATCCAGATGCTTCCACTTCTGCAAATCAAGAGCAGCGGATTGCTGCTCTAGAAGACAAACTGAAAAGTATGGCTGAAATGTCGCCAGTATGCATTCTATCATTGTGGCACAACATGCCATTCCACCGACTATACCCGCTGTGAATCCTGAATCATAGCTTCATCGGTGCCTGTCAACACTGGGCTGGGGGTAGTATCTCCTCAAATGCCTCTGTACAAGTTCAAACTACACCCGTCAGTCAGGAGCGGGGGTAGTGCTTATAATGCTGTTCCTCCTCTACCACTCTGACTCAACCGCTCCTTCTTCATCATTTGAAGACGCCAATGAAGCTGTCAAACTCTTACGAACTCAGTTTGAAGCTTTCAAGGAGAAGGACAACTTACAAAGGTTGGGAATCAAACAACCGTACCCATTGAATGGAAGGAAGTTATTTCCTCCCAAATACAAAATTCCAACAATCTCTTCTTCGACGGCAGTACACCGAGCCAGTTCATCAATCACTTCGAGGTAATGACTGTTCAACTCCAACCAAATGACGCTCTTTTTACCAGAGTGTTCGTCGGTTGTTTAGCCGGCGTAGCATACGACTGGTACATAAGTTTGCCCGATGGTTGTATTATTCTTTTTCAGGTCTCAAGCAAATCTTTCTGGAACGATTCTACGAGGGATTCAATGACATGACTATGTCAGCCCTCAACAAAATCAAACAGAAACATAATAAAACGGCTGAAAGTTTCATCGAACGGTTCCGTCGAGAAGCCCTGAAGATGCCTCCAGGGACTCCTGCTGCTGTTACCATAGATACTTACAAGCAAATCTCTTACCTATTATCAGTATGTGGACAGGCTCAACTCAGTTCCAAGACTGGCCATCTTTCATCGTCAATGCCAAAGCAGCTGAAGTGAGTGCTGAAAAATTCAAACAGCTGGGGGTACAGATGTCTAACCCAGATCGGGACGAACATCAATCATCGGGCGGCGGTAATCGTCAGAATAACCGCAAGAACAAGGAAACTCTGAACATTAACCTGAAGAGCAAAGAGTCCTTGGCTGTCAACGTAGCTCCGCCTACGTCTACTTCTACTCCTGCTCCACCTCAACCGAGGGAACCTCGCCCTAAGGTAGAGTATTCTTTTGACGAGAATGACACTGCAAGTATCTTCGATTGCTTACTCAAAAGCAACAAGATCCAGCTCCCAGACCCAAAGAAGCCTGATGAAGTCGGTAAGACCGATCATCCTAAGTATTGTGTCTACCACCGATTCATTGGACATCCTACTCGAGCATGTTATGTGCTCAAGGGTAAGATTCAAGAGCTTGTCAATGCTGGAGTTTACTCTGCAACAAGATGAGAAGACTGTCACTGCCAACATGGTTTCAGTCCAATTCGGTAACTTTCCCCCGCAGATGATACAGCATGGTGTCATTCCTATTCCGAAGGCTACTCTGAGATTGAAAATCTCCCTTCTCCACCAAGCGAAGGTCTCGTTCCTTTGTCTCTTGACAATGGCGAGGTTATGTGGATCCATCCCGATCTTACTTCAGAGTTCGAGGATTCATCTTCTTCCAAGAGGAAAGGTCGCTCCAAAAAAAGACAAAGATCTGTAACATGGTATCTTTTGATCCCATAGTTGATGAAAAATTCTATTGGGCACCAGATCAGGGAAAGCCTATCTGAAAGATTACTCTGAAGCTCAAGAGAATCCTGCCTTCTTCTGAACCTACCTCAGCACAACCTGTTGCTATTGAAGAAATTCCTTCTACATCTTCACCAGTTGTGGTTCCTATTCCTCCAAGCCAGTGGTTGCTGATAAAGAGGCAAGCAACAAGTCCGCTTCGATAAACCCTTGAAGAAATCAAGTCCTACTGGGCTTGAGAAGCCTTATAACTTCGATATATTGGCTCAACTAGCCAATACCCCAGCAAGGCTATCTATCTTTGAGCTCTTGCGTCTTTCAGAGAGACGCGAGAAACTCTAAGTGAAGCTCTTATGCAAGCTGAGACTTGTTTAGCCTTTCTCAAGAAGCCAGAAGCAGAACCAGTCTCTTGTCTCCATTGTCATAGTGTTATGGAGCTAATTCCAACATTACTTTCACACAAGATGACATGTTGATGGAGGACAATAGGCATGATCGTCCTCTCTACTATACAGGATATGTTGATTCGATGAAAGTCGATCGTATCTTGATAGATCCAGGATCTGCTCTCAGCATCATGCCGAAAACAATGCTCGATGCTCTAAAATCCCTGTGCATAGTCTCTCCACCACCATCACCACCATCCTTGGATTCAATCAGGGAAGGAGTGGACCTTTGGGCAAGATTCGCTTAAAACTCCAAATAGGCAACCTTGCACAAAAGTTACCTTCTATATCATTGACAATTATGGTTGTTCTTATAATGCTCTATTGGGAGACCATTCTTACATGAGCATAATATTGTTCCATCAACCCTTCATCAATGTTTCAAATATGTTGATGATAAGGGAGAGGTCCACAAGAAGTTGCAGATCTTTATCCTTCAAAGGCGTTGAAGCATACTGTAACGACGCTCGGATGTACAAGGATGAATTCATGAAGATTGTGTTAGCCTTAGACACTGAGGAAGAACAAGAAGCAATGCCCAAAGACACTCTTATCATACCCGTCAAAGGGCGAGTTTCACATCCTCAGTCTTCTAAACCACTGGCTATTCACTTGCCAGTTCAAAAGAAGTCAGTTGATGCTGATCAAGATCAAAGGGAGCTCACCTCTTCTGAGCCCCTTGTTATCGATTTACGTCGTAACAAGGACAAAAAGCAGCTCACCTCCTCGAGCCACTTGTTGTTGATCTCACTCAACAAGGAAAAAAGGGAGCTCACCTCCTCTGAGCCACTTGTTATCGATCTCCGTCGTAACAAGCCTCTCCACGTTCTTCTTCTCCCCTCTTGTAATTAATCTGACCAAGCCTGCTAAGGCTAAAGGTCCTGTTGTAATACTGATGTACAAATCAATAAAAAGTACCTACTTTTCAGTATACTGATGTTATTTATCATACTAGATGCTATTTGGAAATGTTAGATAGCTTCCAATCAATTACATGGGAGTTGTGCAATCTCTTCAGACAGAAGTCTCGCTTGAAGATCCAGACGATTCTTACCGTATTTACCCTTCTCGAAAGAAAGGTGAAAGTCGATATTTTTTAGTAAAAGACCAGAACAACAATTCAGCTATACGGATGATAGCAAACTTAACGATACGGGACGTCTTCAGCTCCATCGTTATAGTCAACAATCAAAAGATATCATCCAAAAAATGGGCTATGATTTCAAAAGTGGCCTCAATTACTGTAAGGTAGACGAACTCCTATTCGTACGACTATTCCGAAAGGAAAGTCAGATATGTACTACAGCAGGACTAAGAAAGGTCTCGGATATGCTTCTCCTCCACTGTTATCCCCAGCAGTCTCCGACTCCGATGGTGAAGAATGCTCTAACTCATCTGATTCCAGATCTTGGGATTCTGATACTAGCATTGGCGAAGTCCACAGGCTGGTCGTATCATCTAACATGGTATCCGTTGAACTTCCAGAAGGCTATGACGAGGACGTTGAAGAAAATCCTGAAACAGATCCTTGGGCTCAACATATGGATAACCAATAGGTACTTCGATTTGAACAACGTGAACCTCCTACTGAAGATCAATTAGTTCAAGTTGATGTAGGGGAAAGCGGGTCGCCTCGTCCAATCTTCATCAGCAAGAATCTTCCGAAGCAGACAAACAAGAGTTGATTCTTCTTATTAAAGAATATATCGACGTCTTTGCCTGGAGTTATGAAGACATGCCAGGTTTAGATCCCAAGATTGCTACGCACAAACTGAACATTTTACCCAATGCAAAACCAGTTAAGCAGCAACAACGGCGTTTTAAACCAGAAATGATGGACGCAATCGATGATGAAGTCAAGAAGCTCATCGCTTGTGGCTTCATTCGAGAAGAACAACATCCTGACTGGGTGGCCAATGTCGTTCCAGTCCTAAAGAAAACTGGCAAAGTTCGAGTCTGCATCGACTTTCGGGATCTTAATGAAGCATGTCCAAAAGATGAATTTCTCTCCCTATCACGGACGTCATGATTGAAAATACCTGTGGGTTCGAACGAATCTCTTTCATGATGGATTCTCTGGATATAATCAAATCAAGATGCATCCTGAAGATGAAAAGCATACTTCTTTCGACTCCTCGTGTGTATTGCTACACGGTGATGCCATTTGGTCTCAAGAACGCTGGTACAACATACCAACGGGCTATGAGTATCATCTTCAAAGATCATCTCCACAAGACTGTTGAATGCTATGTTGACGATATTGCTGTCAAAAGTCGTCTAAAGGAGATCACATTCAAGATTTGAGAACTATCTTCAATATGCGCCAACATCAACTCAAAATGAATCCCACCAAGTCATTCTTGGTGTCTCTAGTGGCAAGTTTCTCGGCTTCGTCATTACCTCTAAGGGTATACACGTGGATCCCGAGAAGATCAAAGCCATTCAAGACATGCGTCCACGCAACCTAAAAGAGCTACGAGGATTCCAAGGTCGACTTGCGTACATCAGGAGATTATTTCGAACTTGTCTGGACGCTGCAGACCATTCACTCAATTAATGAAGAAGGGTGTATCTTTCGTTTGGACTGAAGAGTGTCAACGAGCATTCGATGATATCAAAGGTATCTCATGAACCCACCAGTCTTGGTTCCACCTATTTCTGGCATTCCATTCTTGATGTATGTCCGTGCTATGGACCATTCATTGGGTGCTTTACTTGCCCAAAAGAACAAAGAAGGCCACGAACAGGCTATCTATTATCTTAGCCGTACTATGATTGGTGCTGAACACGTTATAGTCCGGTTGAGAAAGAATGCCTGGCTCTTATGTTCGCTGTGCAGAAAACAAGGCATTACATCATTGGACAAACTATTCATGTCATATCCCGAGTTAATCCTCTCCGGGTACTCATGAAGAAGCCTAGCACACTCAATTCTCGGCTGGCTACATGGGCAATCCTACTAGCTCAATATGACATGGTATATGTTCCACAAAAGTCTGTCAAAGGCCAAGCGCTGGCAGATTTCTTAGCAGCTCATCCTGTGCCAGAAACATCCAAGCTCTATGACAAAATTCCAGACGAGACATTGGAAGTCAACATGATCTCTGAAGAATTTCTAACCTGGCGTCTATTCTTTGATGGTGCATCCAGAATTGGACCAAATGGTGCCATTGTATCAGGTGTTGGGTTGTTCTCGTTTCTCCAGACGGATCAACTATCCAAAGAGCCTACTCTCTAGATAACCTTGCTCCAACAATGTAGCGGAGTACAATGCTCTACTAAGTGGCCTTCAGTTAGCCAAACAACTGAATGTCAAATATCTCGAAGTTACGGTGATTCTAAACGTTGTTAATCAAATTAGAGGAACCTATGAAGTTCGTCATCAAGACCTAGTGCCTTATCCGAAGCACGATCAATATAGCTACATCATTCAAAGCTTTCTTATCGACTATGTTCGGCAAGCTTGCAATACCGAAGCAGATGCTTTGGCCAATCTTGGAGCTGTCTTAGCTATCCCTATCAAAAGACAGCAGGTGGTGGTTATCTCCAACCGAGAAATGTTCTGCATCGAAAACAATCGTAATATTGAATTCAGCAATTTTGCTGAAGTCAATGTTATCGATGACGATTGAGGACTCCTTTCATACTTCGTGGTGCATGGCATACTCCCCGAAGATCCTAATGAGGCTACAAGCGTTCGTCGACGATCTCTCGATTCTATTATAATCAAATTACCAAGACCCTCTATCGACGAACTTATGACGGTCTTCTCCTACGCTGTCTCGCTGGTGATGAAGCTAAACAAGTTTTGCGTGAAGCTCACGATGGTGTCTGTGGAGCACATCAACCTGGTCCTAAACTACAGGATCATTAGACATGGGTTACTACTGGCCCTCTATGGTATCAGATGCCATTGAATATGCAAGGAAATGTCGTGCTTGTCAAATCCATGCAGATTTCATTCATCAACCATCGGAATTCCTACACCCGACTGCTGCTTCTTGGCCTTTTGAAGCTTGGGGCATGGACATCATAGGACCCATTAATCCTCCTTCTCTAGAGGACATCGGTTCATAATAGCAATAATCGACTACTTCTCCAAGTGGGCTGAAGCTATACCTCTGGCTGAAGTCAAGACAAGTAGCGTCATCAACTTCGTTAAACACCACGTCATCTATAGATTTGGTGTACCCCGAAGAATCATCCATGACAATGGACTCAATTCATCAGCCAGAAGTTCACCAGATTCTGCGACGATCATCGGATTGACAATGTCGCCTCGACAGCATACAATCTGTCGCTAATGGTTTAGCCGAAGCCTTTAACAAAACATTATTAAACTCTCAAGAAGTTTGTATCCACTAACAAACAGAACTGGAGCGAGAAACTTGGCGAATGTCTTTGGGCTTACCGAACTACGGTTCGCAATCCTACAGGCTTTACACCTTTCTCTTTGGTGTATGGCTGTGAAGCTGGTCTTCCTTTGGAGCTGCAAATTCTTCTTTAAGGATTGCCATTGCTAACGAGCTTACTACAGAGAACAACGATCTTCTTCGACTTCAAGAGTTAGAAGCACTTGATGAGAAGTGATTAATGGCTCAACAGCATATTGAGTTATACCAAGCCCGCATCTCGAAGACTTTCAACCGCAAAGTTAAAGTCAGGACTTTTCAGCAAGGAAACTTGTTCTAGCGGTCAGACGTCCTATGACTATGACTCGAGCAAAGGGAAATTCGATGCGAAATGGGAAGGTCCCTATGTTATAAGCAAAGTCTTCTCAAATGGAGCTTATCAGCTCTCAGAACTTGATGGTCGAGTCGCTATGATGCCTATCAATGGCAAGTTCCTTAAGAAGTATTATGTATAAATGTAAATGCTTGTAAATCATCAGACAGAATCAAGTTCATAAATAAAATTATTTCATTATGTGATAGTACATGATATTAAAGGTCACTATATCTTTCTCTACATTGGGACGCGGGCCACTGCCGTCCTTCTCGAAAACGACAGCAAAAGAGCCGAGAACCTCCTTGCTGGAGCCACGAGGAACTTGCAGGCGCCATCCTCATGGCTTTTCTTCTTCAGTCCTTCCTGGTTCGAGCAGGAAGTCCAGGATGTCCCGTGGTGGCTGCGGTGTAGACGGACCTTCGCCTGTTTTTGCCTCCTTCGGCTGAACTGGATTGGCAGGGTTCTTCAGTGCCCTTCTCAACCTTCGGGGCGATCTCGCCTTTTTAGATGCTTCTCCAGACGACATTATGTTGAAGAGCAGAAGTGTTCGTTCCTGTCAGATTTCTGCTATATTTATAGGCAGAAGTTCCTCAACTAATGAAGAGTCACATTCATCTGACGGTTCATCCGTTCATTAATGCCTGACGGTTCATCTGTTTTATTACATTCATCCGACGGTTCATCCGTTCATTAATGCCTGACGGTTCGTCCGTTCATTTATCACATTCACCTGACGGTTCACCCGTTCATCACTTGACGGTTTACCCGTTCATTCATCATCACTTGACGGTTCACCCGTTCATTATCATCCATCATTTGACGGTTTACCCGTTCATTCATCATCACTTGACGGTTCACCCGTTTATTATCATCCATCACTTGACGGTCTTCCCGTTCATTCATCTCACATACATTGACGATTTATCATCGTTCATTATCCACATCAGCAACTTGTCGTTTTCGACTAAGTTGTCAAATCGAAATAATAGTATTCAATATATTCTGCCACGTCCATATTACCTCTGAGCAGATATAATGAATATAATTATTTTTTTACAATCATCAAGAAATATATCATGTCTTGCACCTCTGAATATATTTTCTATCTCTATTTATATCTAAATAAGATATGCAATAAATAATAGGAGTCACAAACAAAATGTCTTTTATTTATCAAAATATGAGACATTACAGAAACCTCTACAGCAACAAACACAAAGATACAAAAGGGTTCTAATTAAAAGGAGGGATAATCTGATTGTCAATTTGATGCTTCAGTGTCTGCAGCTCTTCTTCATGAGTTGATGTTACTACCCTTCTTGCTTCCTCCATCCCGCTTTCTTCACAAAGACGGGCATGTCTATTGTCCGGCGGGTAATTTCTGCGCTATGAGTTTCCTCATACTCATTCCTCTCCTGAATTAAGGTATTCAATTGTTCAATCATAAGTCGGTGATTGGCAATTTCTTCTTCAAAATCTTGCTGGAGGCGAGTAATTTTGCTTTCAGTTCAGCAAGTCTCTATCCTTTGTTTTCAGCCGCCAAAGTAACTGATTCTATCTTGGAGTTGTATTCAGCTGACTTTGCGGAATGAGCTTCTAAAAGATTTTGAAGGTTTACCCTTTCTATATCAGCTTCCTGGGCCATTCGCTCAAATTCAGCCTGCACCAGAGAGTCTATTTCTTCTTCTTGAGCTTCTTATATTTCTTTATGGAGACTTCCAATTCATCCAATATGTGTTCAAGAAGAGTGGCCTGAGCCTCGTCTCCTTGCTCCCTTATGGCTTTTATTAAGAATGAAGTTGGCTTCCTAACCATAATGAAATCAGCTCCTTCTTTCTCTATCATCTTATGAGCAAGAGATCCAGCGACTCGAAGAAGCATCTAGTGAATGACTGAATAACTTGTTGATTAATGCCAGAGTTCCAGGAGTCGCAGCTACTCCTTGAGGATGAAGCAGCAGGTTGCTCGATCCTTTGTGGCTGAATAACAGGCTCTTTAAACAAAGGAGCTAGAGTGGAGCTGGCCGCCCCTCCTGTTTGTTCCTCTGCAAAAGTAAAATTGTTATTTTACTAATTATTTGCCAAATGAACAAGAAGGTCAAATAAAAGCAGTATTACCTTGGTTTGATCTAACAACAAGTGCATCTCCTGCTGGAATGGACTCCCGTTGAACGGAAGTAGCTTCAGCTGCGACAGCCTGGCTGCTCCCGCTTCAGAACCGCTGGATAAATGATGGCTACTAACAACCACCGTTGGTATGGGCACCATAGCCAGGTCCGTTGGAGGTGTTGGCAGAGTCTCAAGATCTGCAAGAATTGCAAATGAAGATATTTGCTATCAATCTATTTTAAAAGAGAAGATGATAAATCTCGTTTTATACCTTGAGGGCGGTGGTAGGAGTTTCTTTAAGAACATCTCCATCGGCTGCTTCTTCAGGAGATATTTCTATCTCAACATCTTCATCAGGGTTTAAAGTATCAGAACTTTTTCTGCAGATGCCTCCACTTCAATATCTTTTAGGATCTGAAGTATCATCGGCGGTATCAAGAGATATATGTTCTTCATTATCCTTTCGGGATCTTGTATATTTATCAACATTTTCGGACGAAGAGCTCTCCTCTCTTCTTCTTCTTCTTCTGCATTCCTGCTGTCAGTTGCAGTCTGGTCCTCCTGCAGGCTATAGCTGCAATCTTCTAAAGCTGCGATCATTTCACGATCTTCTTCTTCACGGAGAGTCCTAGGAGAAGGAGGAGGTTGAGTTGTCTCCGCGACAGGTGAAAGAGATCGTACGACATTTTGTTCTTCCTCTGTGACATTTTCTCCGGCTTTTCAACCTCAGTTCTGGGGTCAAGATCTTCCCTCTGTTCAGTCTCTACCATCTGTTCCGGACCAAGAGTTTTATCCAATTCAGAAACAGGTGTGGAAGATGACATTAGAATTCCTGCTGCAGCATCTACTGAAGTCAGGAGTTGTCTGAAAGAGGATTTGCTAAATTTCTTCTGGTGACCACCCTTTTTTCTGTGTAGAGGTCTGTCAGGACTCTCTACAGTTATTGGTTCTGCTTGTTTCTGCACAGAAGTTGGTGTAGTGGCAGCCTCTTGATTTGTCTCGGCCAATTGCCGAGATTGGGACCTTGTGTGACCTTTTCAGAAGAATGATCTAGGATCAATTTTTCTTTGCTACTGGAGCAGGAGGCTCCTCTTTTCTTTTCTTTGCGGGAGATCTACCCACTTTCAGAGAAAGACGCAGTGGTGTATTTACCTCTTGAGGGAACATAATCTCCCTCGAAACTTCTAGAGGTGCATCCGCCAGCTCGTGCACCTCATCATTTGCAGGGATCGATGAAGTAATTCTCCCTTTCCTCAATCTTGTTGCAGAAGCGAAACTATACGAGATTAAAATTCTCGGCAAAAGTATTCGCGGATGTAAAAACACTGAATATGTGAAGAGCATCCGAGGACCCTGGGGAGTGCTCTTTGCTGGCATTGAGAATACGGCCTTCGTGTCACGGCATTGTAATAGGCCCAAGCTCGGGCCCCGTCGATCAAGAAACCCTTCCCTGAAGGCAGGTGATTGCATTCCCCACATGGAATTGATCATATCCAAACTGCCGAGCAAATCGGCTGGGGAGATACGGTCTAAGTAGCATTCCTTTCAAACCGGTATACTAGATGAGATGGTCGAATTGTCTTCAACCATTCAAAGGCTACATAAGAGGCTGCATCTTCGAATCCACCATGTTTGTCGGCATCTGATCATGACCGGCAGGGAGAGGAGCACAATAGAAGTTCCACCCTCCGTTCAAATTTAAAACATATCTGCATTCACTCAGAGAGGTGTACTTCCATTTACCCTGAGAATACCTTCGCAAGAAACTGCCATCAACCGGTCCCATGCCGGGGTCCATTAAAGTTGGATAGTGAAGAAGCAACCATCCAAAGAGATATGTGTATGGCAGTTCGAGGCGGGGGAATTCTTTCTCTCCTTTGCTTTCAACATCGAGTCAACATACAAACGAAGACTCGCGTTCAATCTGCAAGTCATTGCTGATAACAAGTCAACCTTGTATCCAAAGACTAGTTTGACGGCGGCAAAAAGAACGCCGCGATGGAAACGGTCCACTGCACTAGATCCTGGGACCACAAATCGTCGGAGCCAGTATGTCAAAAACCCTGCCAACTGGGCTTCTTTTGACATGGGTCTGTAACCCATTCTCAAATAGATCTCCAAAGTGCCCCTTTCTTTAAAGGTGGAATTGGTAATCATCTTTCATTTGCTTATCATAATTTCCACTCTCCTCATCAGCTTCATGACTTCTGTGTTGCTCAGGGGTTTGAAGAAATCAGGATAACATTTGTCGTTTTCCTTAGTTTTCTTCTCCTCTAAATGGTTAAGGAACAGGTACGGCAGCCACTTCGAGGAATAGCAGGTATTTGGCTGTGGCACTCTTGTAGAACAGGGAGCAAATCTTATAATGGCATAGCAGTTCCTCAAATACTGCTACCATTTCTGCATTTTCTTTTCTGAGTTTGTCCAACTCATCATTTGTTGGAACAAACAACTCATACGGAGCATCTGCCATGGACAGAAACGAGATATACTTCATCTCGTGGAGTGCAAACACCATCTCTCCACCCGGGGTCATGAAGATCCCTGTCCTATAATTGTACCTCTCGGCCAAGGCTATAAACATGTGTGGGTTGGGAGCAAAGCTATATACAGTGGCGTGCACTGCTTGATACAGATTGATCTGTTGGAGTCTGTCTTGGAATGTTGTCAGAATCCAATTCGCAATATAGTTCCATCGTTTGTAATCTGGATTCACTAATCCAGTCAGTCTGATGTCTTGTTCAGGATATTTCCCTTCAGCTTTCGCAAATTCATTTGCGAATATAGGTGTCCTGACGGGCATCAGCATAGAGGAGTTCTCGGGTGGAATGCAGCCAGGTCTCAAACCTCTCAATAGTACGATGTATCTATCAGAGGAGCTATAAAACATATCTTTCCTGTTTGGCCCCTTCTTTACGAAGATTTTCCCTGCACGAGCGTCCTGGAAAAGAGTGATGTTCCACTCCGTCTTCCTTGGGTAGCTTGCATGAGCATACCGCGACAAAGGGAGGCAGCGAGCAATGTCTGGTATGAAGAATGATCTATTTTCCTGGTGAACTATTATCTCCTCCATTCTCGGCCTAGGCTGAGAGACTTTCTCAAAAGCGTCACCAAATAGGAATAAGGGTTTCTTATGGATAACAGCATCTGCTGACTCTAGGGGCTGTTCATTCATCAAACACATTAAAGTCTCATTATCCTGGGAAATCACTATAGCCTGAGGGAGGCCGGCAGATCGTACTGAGGATAGTGAACATGGAAAAGATCTTCTTTGTACTCTGATTCTAAGAGGGTTCCCAAATTTTCATACTCAGGATCATTTCTTGTATCAACTGCATCAGACAGAATGAAATAAAAATCAGTACAAGTCAAATCAATAAAATTATGTCATCAATTTGCAACATCAGATGCATAACATCCGATTGCGCAACATCAGTTTGCGTAAACATCAGACTGCGCGAACGAATAGTCATCAGTTTGCACTGACAATCTCACGCAAATCAGCAGATTGCGCTGACATCCGCCAGCAGTTCAACCGATTGCGCAGAAAGTTGTTCTTCATGAAAATGAAGAACTTACTGAGTTGTGAAACCAGAGCCCTAAAGAGGGTGGCGCAGTATGATCACATCTCTAAAAAGAGATGGATTTCGAAAGACAGTGGGATCAAAACCCTAAAAAGGGTTTGAAGTCTTCTACCTAACATCGCAGGGTGCGCATCCTCGTGACGAGAGGCTCGTCGCGCAGTTCTAGATGAGGACTCGGCCGGAGCTTTGCCCTTAGCGGCGGCGGTGGCGGTGGAGGATCATCGAGGCCATGGAAATCGACGGGAAAGGAGATCGAAGTTTGCTCGAAAGTTTCTTTCTCTCAAAAACACAAAGGAGGCAAAGTAAAGGAATAGAACGAATAAGAGGCTATTTATAGCTTTTAAAATATGAAACGGATGCCTTGGATTGTGCCTAAAATTGGGGGCACTTCGCTTTTGCGCAGACAGCTCATCATCATGCGCAACTTGATTCAAAATTCAAAAATTCAAAGTATTTCGAAACTTTGAATAAAATAAACTTTCGAAAACTTTGAAGGGGGTCTTGTAGGTCCTGAAAAATCAGTTGCATCAATCAACAATGTCAAGAATCAAGATATACATTATTTTGATGAATTGCGCAGACAACAGATTGTGCAGCAATCCGATTGCGCACACTAGTTGCGCACACTTCCAACTGTGCAGGCTGACGTGGCAGAAGTCATCATTACCTGAATCAAATCAAATCTTCCTGACAACTGACAGTACGAAGAACGAGGAGACTGTTCGTTTATTGTGCCGTACAGTGCTCGAAGGCGGCTGACAGCTGGCAGCGCAATCCATTCCTGCGCAGTCTGAGTCTGCGCAAACCAAGGCTGCGTAATTCAGTCTGCACATTCTATCAACATAACTGATAAAGTACACGTGGCATTCATGCCATCAATTGCTCATTACGTGGCAACTGTCTATGCACGATCATGCGTATTTCAATCAAATGATGCCATGTGTCTATGATAGTTGGCCTACGATCCAGCAACTGCCTGCGCAGTCCAATACTGCACAAACCAATTGCTGCGCAAATCATCCTGCGCAGTCCAGAATAACTGAAAGTTAGTTATTTTCAGAACTTTATATATAGAGTTTCAAGTCTTCATTCAAGGGGATCAAAGATATCAAGTATTCAGAGATCAGAGATCAGAGAGTCCAGGAGTTCTTGCCCAAGTGCTGCTGCATTCTTCCGAGGCTTTTGCCTTCAATTTCCGAGGCTTTTGCCTTCAGTTTCTAGAGTTGTTTTCAACTTCAAAGGCTCTGTCTTCAAAATTCACATCGTCCAAGGGATAAAGCAATCGTCATTAAGATTGGATTCCTATAGTTGTAATTTTCCCAGAATTCTTGTAATCTTTATTACACAGTTTGTATCAATAAAGTTTTATACTTTTGTTTTTGCAAACAAGGTAAGACATGTTCTATTGTCCAATCACACTACTAGTGTAATTTTTATATGTTGGTAGAATATCTCACGACCTAACCTTCTCTTTGACCTTAACCAAGTTTTAGACAAGGAGACGGTAGGATTACTGCATAGGCACGAACACAAACAAGACTTAGAGTCCTAAGGAACTTGAATTATTTATATTTCCTTTACCATTACCTCGCATACTCATAATTTACCATCTTGACCAATACTGCTATTATAGCCAGTTTTGCAAGCTTATTTTATCAAGCTTGCTCATGACACATATGTTATTGGAGGTACCCCATTAACATATTGTCTAAATCAGAACCGGTGTATGATGGTTGATCAACCAAGTGCACCTGATTCGCTCTTCTTATGATTGCACTATGTGGATTAGGAAATGGTTAAACAAGTATACTTGCCCTAGGATCTCATCCGCGTATGCCTTGATGACTCTCTTTGAACTATTAAATTGTCTTTGAACCCCGTATTTATATTCGACCTTACCTTCCTTGAGCATCTATTGTTTTTGTCTTTCACAAATTTTAGAAGGACAAATGCTCGTACTTGATATCCCCTTTAGTTGCCCTATCACATATGGTTCAGATAGTTGTATATACACAAAGTATAGCTAACTATCGGCCAATCCAAGTGACTAAAACCTTGCCTTAAGTTACTCGTCCTTCCTCACCCTAAATTTGTTATCGTAATCTTCTAATCATTCGGAATTAAGGTGAGTAGAAACTTTTCCTTAATCATGCCACTAATTAGACGACTATCATATAATCTTCTCTCTAAGGAATTATGTACCCTCGATCTCAAATCATTTTGTCTTGATTTCTTAACCCATTATTATTTTCCAAACACTTACACGACCAAGCAGCACAGTTTAGATATGAGATAAATAGACAAAGGCAAGGACAAGCATTTACCATGGCTATGATAGACATGACCCATCCCGAGATTAGGGAGATAGCGGATGTTATTCTAGTTATACTATTTTTATTTTTTAAGCCCTGCTTAGCATTAGAACCACACATTTACTAGCTTAGCTAATATGAATAGCGCAACATTTCGTCTTACCATGATCTACTAGTTATCGACAACAATGAATGAGCAATACCTTCAACACCATTAGAAACCTTATGACCATCGTCTAGCGGGCCTATTATGAAGAGAAGTATAGAACCTCGTTGTTAGAGATCTTGCATGACGTACCTTAGAATCTGTGAACCCCATCGATAACCCTCGTATGCTATCAACGAGTGAATCATTCAATTTTTTCGGTACATGTGTCATCGTAGCATTCCTCGCCAAATTGGAAGCACAAAAATGACATACACTATCATCTTTCACCTATTTTGAAATCAAAGAAACGATCTTCCTCCTTGATTCATATCTATTGCATCATTGTTATCTATTATTCTTTATATCAAGTCGAGGTATGATAACATGACTTGGAAAAAAATTCTACCTTCAGAAACCATAAAATCGTGCCTTGGTTTTAATGTTGAAAAACAAAATTCTGGACAATATAGACTGTAAGCTGTCTAAACTTTCTTTACCAATTGATTAGGATAAATTGGTTTCCACTACATTATAAATTAGTGCCTCATAAACACCCACTTTCTAATTAGATCATTTGGTGTCCTCGATCGTGACGTTGATATTCGATGCACGAGACCAGCTGTTACCCTCCACCAAGTTCCATATACAAGACAGATGACTCCAACTTCATGTAGGCATACCATGTCCCACTCAAAATGTCCCCTTATACTCTACTGTTATGATATGACTTTCAGGCGAAGAAGGCTAGTTATAACCCTTACCGTAATACCGATGTACTTTTCGGCCTCAATTAGAGATCCAACCTCAACTCAAATCTTTTGACCCAATATATGATTGTGATCTACTCGAGCCCACTACACACATGCTACAAGTGTGCCACTCAATTGAGTTCCCGCGTGCTACTTAAACTCAAAAGTCATAAAAGGTGCATTTTGGGGATAAGGAACCTAGTTAACCAACTCGAATAGAAACTAGCCCAACTACTTGAATTTGAACCTAATCTAGATTATCCTACCCTAATAGGGAAGGTTTGGATTGATTCTACGATGTCCAACCAATATAGATTCAACCCAAGATTTATTTAATATGAAATTCCTCTGTACCATTTCGTCCTAGTTATATTCTGACCAATACCATTCCTACTGTATTGCTTGAGCATGACCATATTTGAGCAATGTTAAATTGGTAAAAGAAAAAAAACATTCTTATAGTGTTATAGACCAAGAACACCATAGCGATGCCTTGCTCCTTAGAGTCCATGACCACGGGCATAAATGCCCAGTACTTTCGTGCCACACTTTAGGAATTGTCCTTCTCAGAAGCCTTGTAACAACGATTTTCACCATTAGCCAACTTCTATAAGTTGGGTCGAGACTTGAACCTAGAATACCTTATCTTGTAGGATATGGAACCAATGTGGATTTCTTATACGACTACCTCCCTCTTTTCAAAAACCGAGATCCCAATTGGCGTACTTACCCTCCTTTTGTACGAATTCCGTTGTTCCTTGATATTAGACTTATTTTAATTTCGAGGATAAAATTTTTATAAGTTGGGTAGGATGTAAACCCCCTGAATTTTTTCTAATAATATTTTTTTACTATTATTATTTTTTACTTAGAAATATTTCGGTAAGTATCTTGATTAATTAAGTAGATGGTTAAATGCAATTTTACTACCAGTATGTACTAATCAGAGCCAATAAATATCTTTATATATGACTTATGAATTGAGTAGATCTTTCACATAAACAATTATAAGAATATTAGTTTTTATTTATTTATTAGAAATTTTAGAAATTTTATTATATTAATATTGATCAAATATGTTACATGATTTATGAATTTGGTAGCTTTCCAAGAAGTATACATCATATATATTTCGTTATTCCAATATTTTATTTATTTTGATTTTAAAATTTTATTAAGAATTTTTCTGTTATTAAGTAATTATTATATATGATTATATATAAACCTTTAAAAAAAACTTTGAATAACTCGCGAGAATCTGAATATCTCGTGAGTCATGAAAACCTATATTCCCCCGACCCCTGTATTCAACTAAGAAGAGAATCTTCTCAAGATTTGATTCACTCAAATCCGTAATCTTCAAATTTTCCTCATAACTTATTAAATCTTTTTTTCTAGATTGATGCTCATCTAGTCTTGATCATTCTGATCAAATCACGATCTAATTTGTACTGTGATTGATCGAGAATTCATATTTAAAACCCGTATATAAATAAGGATTGAGCGAAGGAAAAAACCTTTTCTTCCTGAAACTGCACAACACTTACCTTCCCTAGCGCATGCATCCTGCTCACACACACCATGCGACCACTTTGAGCCACCTGTGTTGCCGCACGAGTGGCTAGAGCATCGCCGGAGGCCGCCGCAGTGACAGTCGGAGGAGGCCAACCCGTAGTGCACCCAGCAGCAGAGCTTGCGAGGTACCCACCTTTCCATCCAAATCTTTGTTCGCATACTCAATTGATTTACGAACCGTAAACTCCTATCGAGAGCCTACATGACTCTCTTCGAACCCTAGCAATTTGATTCGGGAAATAAGTAACCAGGCTGCCCGAGAAATTGACACGAAGTCATGAGAAATCTATTTAAAATCAGAGCAATAGAGCACTCTAAAACCTCGATTTGGAAGGCAAAAATTTGCCGATCCCTATAAAGTTTCAAAAACCTGTTTGAACATATTCATTGACAACATATACGAGACAAAAATCCAACTTTTAGTTTTAATTTTCATTGAATAGATGTGAAAACAGTCTCAAAGTTTAGGAAAAATCAATTTTAAAAACAATGACATCAATAGAAACTTTCCGATATGGCACGGGTCCCGACAAACTGGGTGACGTAGTCATGAACCGAAAGCATCGAAACATGAGTATCGACTTCACGGACGTGTGGGATTCGACGAAACTTGATTTCGTTGTGCATGTGCGACGAAACGAAGCGTATCCGTCGAGATATCCCGTATCGGTCACTTTGCAAACTAACCCACAACTTTGTGCATGTTTGTCGCAACCAGATGAAACTTGTGCCAACATGACCATATTATTTTTCTGGTCATGTATGCCATATTTGGTCCGATTCTGAGAAGGTCGACCGGAACACCTTTTTGGCGGGCCCGCGACCCGATCCAAGGGACGAATTTGTGCACGGCCCTCCGGAATCCAACTTTGAACATACGATTGGGTTCATCTCCTCAAATCGGACCCGTAGACATATAGTTTGACGACTTTAGAGATCATAGATACTGGCATACATTTTGGTACAAAATGGGTCGAACGACGGACATCGTTTTGACCCAAAATTACGATTTTGCCCCTGTGTCCAGAATTAGACTTTTGGACGGGCATTTCTTAGACATATCATTTATACAAACACGTTCATGATGTTTATTTTAGCGTTCGGAGCAGTTTATGGATTTTGACTTTCGTGCTGATGATTATGACTATTGGATGTTGCTACATCTCGTACCACCCTCAAGCAAGATACCTTGCCATCTACTGTCTATGTACTTTAGCTCATATACTATATGCATTTATTTCTTATTTATTTACTGTAAGATACACTGTGCTAAATATTCTTATCTTTATGCAATTCAACTCCTTATTTATATTCCCTATTGCTCGTACTATTCCAATTAAACCTAGATTAGAGTGACTACCTGCATTCATAGGCCTTGACACAGGTTTTCCACGAGTCACGAGTTGCATATAGGTCTCCTACTTGTGTGGTCAGCTGGCCACCGATACGTGTGGACATTCATTAGGCTATAACTACTATTAGGATTGCATGATAGAAGACTAGTAGTTATTAGAGTTAGAGCGTTGGGCGGGGAGAATAGAAGTGGGCGTTGACCTTCTCCCTATCTATCGTAGACTCGTTCGAAAATAAGGAACGATAGGTAGACTATATAATATAGACTCGCTCGATACTGAGGAATGGTATATAGTATTTAGACTCGGTACTGAGTATTGTATTGTATTGTTTTCCTTGACTTGACCTGGAGGTTATGCGACAATGCACTATTCTTGCTTGCATTACACTTATAGTGGTTAGGTGACCCATATCCGTTAGATATGAGTACTTTTGGTTTGGGTACTTATATCTGATCGCGGCATGGAATAGTAACATGTCGCGGACTAGTTTGCCACACCTTGTCCTTGTTTGATTGTTGGTGTAGTTCACTGCCCCGATGAAAAGGTACTGAACCTTGTTGTGCTCCGGATACCATATTGGATGCATGGCATGGTAATATACTTTATCATGGATTAGGGTGCCATCTCTTGTCCTTGTTTGGTTGGGAGGATGGTATGCTAGTTCAAGGGTGGAGTATTGGACCATGTTATAATCCAATTGACTTATTTATTGAGCAGTTTATATTCAGTATTATGGCATTATATTATGTGTCTTATTACGTCCCTCTGAGGACCTGGTGATCCCTCCAGGTATGCGTTCTTGTCTTCCCGCATGTATTCTAGCCGAGGTCGTGATCTTCTCTATTCCTTCGAAGATGACGTGTCTTGGATCTTTCTTTGCTACTCTCGATCAATCATTTTAGTTTCCATGTATTCCTCTCTTTTAAACAGTTACTAGTGGATTTGTCTCCGTCCAACATATTGTACAAAGACATTTCAAAGTTGATTATATAATATCTTTTATTTCTTTATTTTGTAGATGAGATTAGTTGTTAAGGTTTCTACTGTATTTTACAGCTTATGTATACATACGGGGGTTCCATATATTGGAGTATGCTTCGTATGTATATAGCTGGCATATCTACGTTCTTAGTCCTAAGTATTCGGGACAGGGGCGTTACAATATCATTATCCAACTGATGCTTATATCAGTTAGATCAAATGAGAAGATTTAGATGGTGGTTTGATCCTTGTGCCTGTTTGAAGATGGAAATATATATATATATATATATATATATATATATATATATATATATATATATATATATATATATATATATTATAGTGGTGTATCCTATTTTATGGTACAATATCCTATATGTATATATTTATGCAGATATTGTTATAGTAGGAGTAGTGACTAAGGTAAGGGAAGTATGGGGGTACTAGAGTATACATGCCTATTAGTAAATAGGATATGGTAATATATATAACATTAAGGTAAATGCTAGGTATATATATATAAGGTAGTGTTTAGACTTTAGGATTGTACATGGTTAATATTGGTAGGATATGATTTGAATTAGGATAGCCTAACCTAGATTTGGGTACATAGATAGGTAAGACTTGATTTGGGTTTATTTTCTAACCTAGAGATTGACTCTGTTTGACCATTTGACTTAGAATTGACTCTTTGACCTAGAACTAGCCTTGTTGACTCGTTTGACTAGAATGTTGACCATAGTTGACCAAGGTTGACCAAAAGTTGACTTTGACCTAGATTGACCTAGAATCATGTAGTTTGCATTGTATACTTCAATTATTACATATTGAACACATTTTAACCTATATTGCTCTAATTATGACATTGTGACTCTGGTTCGGACATATATATTTTATCAATCATTCAGGGTATCAGGCGAGTACATTTTCTGATAGTTGTTTTATTTACTTGTCGATTACTGTATTTCAGTTCTAGTTAGTTCTATTTGATTCCCTGTTAACACGGATTGATATTACTGGATCCATTGCATGCGACATTCACCTTTTACATATTTGGCCTCCATTACTGGAATTACCACTGGAATCACCTACTGGCATCATCATGTTCTGGCTGGACTTTTACTTTACTTTCGTGCCCGGTTATGGATTCACTTGTACTGGTTGGACGAAAAAATATTTGAGTAGACATGTGAATATTCCTGAATACTGGAACCACCTCCCTTGGACTTATACTGGAAACGATTGCCATCCCACACTTGGCCAGGTGTGCGGTGTGCCTAATTACTGTCACGCCCCGATTCTGCTAGGATCATCCGTCTTGCTTGGATCCCTGCGGGATCGATCGTCCTCGCTAAGGCGTGATGCCGTGCAAGCCTAAGTTGCGCTTGCACAAGGCCATGTACCTGCACAAAAACAACTAGTCAAGCAAAAACACACGCACGCACCCATTAGTCAAGCAAAACACACGCACGTACCCATTGCAGAAAACCAAATGTTGGACACAGAAATTTGAAATGAAAATACTCATTTTATTCATAGCTTGATAGGAATACAAGTACAAAGCTTTGCAACTCAGATTTGCCTTATAATTTGGCTACAAGATACTCTTTGAAACACTCTTTTGAAATTTGCCACAATGCCCATACATGATATCCTTTATTACAAGCTGGAATTGAAAGACACCTTCAAAGGAAATGAAAACTGGAAACTTGCAATTAACTGAAAGTAAACTTCGAGGCGATCCACGAGCTCTACTGGACTAGACGAGCTTCGGTGCCTCACTTGAAATCCTCCTGTCTCCTTTTGCTTTCTGAAAAGGATGCCCACAACGTGGGTCAGTACACATCATGTACTGGCGAGCGGCTTTTGGCCGAACTCGCAAATCTCTGCACTAAATCAATATGTTGAGCTAACATTTACTAGTGATCTTTCTACTTGTCTAGGTTCTTTTAACAATTCATAAGAACATGACAGATAGAATATATCATAGCAACTTACCCTCGCCGGCAGTCATCCCTGCACAAAACCACGTTAGCACAATTTGCATAATGAGTAATTCATGATTCATTCTTGCAGATATTGAAGTTGTCATTTGGGTCATGCAGGTGGACTATTCTACATGTTGGTCCATGGGTTTTCCCCATGATTAGCCGCTGTGACTCTTTGGTTCAGCTCGTCGCTAAGGACACAGATATTCAGCTACACTTTTAACATGGGTCCTTGCACCCAGTGTGCTTATA
The DNA here is from genome assembly GCA_029216955.1 of Iris pallida. Lineage (NCBI taxonomy): Eukaryota > Viridiplantae > Streptophyta > Magnoliopsida > Asparagales > Iridaceae > Iris > Iris pallida. The sequence continues at coordinate 19,489 of JANAVB010006952.1, read as the reverse complement.
ATCTCTCCTAGGCCGAGCGGTTCCAGGTGCCCCCAGATACCACCCGAGAGACAAATAATTCCTTGTATACAAGTTGTCCGAGACCAAATGCATGCTCTAGCCGTTCTATCAGATGAGACACACTTGGACTTATGCACAGGTATACGACACGTTTGATTCGTGCCTTCAGGTTTATCTCAACATGTACAAGTTCGTCTGTACATGTCTACATTTCAAGCATACTGATGACAAGCAGATGATCATTCTTATCGAGCAGATAGAGTAGCAACACATATTCTTGCATTTGATTCAATTCAATTATCTTCTCTTATCTTTTGTGGATGTGGTATCGTTGATCATTGGGACAAGGCAACAGAGTAGACTAGAGATCATTTTTCTTAGGCGTACAGATCATGTCTGTTCGGTTGAAGCAACTCACCGGGATAAATCTTAGTTGAGAGAAGGAGGGACTTCACGCGCCATTCACGAACAATTCATACGGCCTACAATGGCACCAACAGTTGATTAGCATACTTCGTCTCTTTCTCTCAAGATTCGGAATGAATGCGAAATACGATAAAAGCGAACAATGAAAACCAATCATCGAAAACCAACACGAAAACGCATTCATCAAAACCAAGCAGCGAAGAGAAACATTCAGCAAAACTCTTGGATTTATTTCAATAGAAGCCAATCCATCAATTGAAAGGTTTATTGCATTTCATCCGTGATCAATCGATACCGGCAAAGGTTTTACCAAGTACTCAGTTCATGACTGAGTCAACAAGCCGTAGGTATTACATAGTGGACCGTAAGGAGCGGGGCACTACATAATAACCCACCGAGAAAAAGTTTTGTCCTCAAAACTTAAGAAACAAAACTCACCTCCACTATTGTTGCATTCTGGGTCAAGCAACGTGGAGAGATTGAAGACGCGTCCATTAATCCGCTGCGGCTGGTTCTGCGGATTGTCTCGAAGGGGCGGTGGGCCTGGCAGCTGTCCACGCTCTTCAGTGTCGTCTCTATTTCGATTTCTCTTTGGGCAATTTCGGATGGCGTGACCTTGTTGGCCACAACGAAAACAAGCGTGGTTTACGGAACGACAGTCCTCCTTGGTGTGTCCATGCTTTTCACAGTGACTGCATACCAAACCTTTTGCAAAGCGACATTCTTCACTCGCATGTCCTCGTCGACCGCAGTAGGAACAGATTGTCTCATTCGTGGTTCTCCATCGGTCTTTTTCTCTCCGTCATGATTTCTCTTGGCGGGCTGATTCCGACTGTTCGGCGCTTTGTTGGACGCTTTCTTCTGCTCGAACTGTTCCACCTGAAGCGCCGCCTCAAAGGCTTGAGAATAGGACCCGCATTCTCGATTCAGCACACTTAACTGGATGTCGTAATTCAGACCATCAACGAATCGATTTATGCGAGACTGTTCCGTGGGGAGCTAAGCAGCGGCAAAATTTGCCAACTTAGCAAATTCAGATTCATAGTCCTCTACGGACATATCCCCCTGTTTCAGTGTGATGAAGTCATCCTCCATCTTCTTGCTCATGGCTCGAGGCAGATATTGATCCAGAAACGCCTTCTTGAACAAGGCCCACGAGATCTTTCCATTCCTAGCCATTGCGAGCAGCACCGGCTTCTTCACCTTCCACCAGTCCTTCGCCTGCAGCCGTAGGAGCATAACGGCACAGACTACCTTTTTGCTACTTGGAACTCCTATGAACGCGAACAGAGTCTCTATTTTATCAATCCAGTCCATCACCTTGTCGGGTGACGTCCTGCCTTGAAATTTTGGAGGTTTCGTGTCCAAGAAGTCCTTTGGCCTAAAGACAGTGTGCCTTTGCGCCGGCTGGGGCTCATCACCCTCTACGGGCTCGATCTCGGGCGTTCCCGTTGGTTCCGTCGCTGCGGTGGCATCTCGATTTGTCGCAAGCGCCGTGACAAGCTGGGTCAGGGCATCCAACTGCTTTTGTTGGGCAGCCGCTCGGGCCTCATGTATCTGATTTCTTTCCTCATTGTCCTGTCTCTGTAACTCCAACATTGTCATGATGCGTTCTACCGCATCGGTCGAGCCAGATGGTCGAGGAGGAGCCATTTCTCTACAAAATAGTGTAACTTCTGTCAGTCTCATAAAATATTATGGACTTATTGTATGGGGCATTGGTTTTCATAACCCAAAATCCGGACACTTTTGAAAGCCGTCAAAGTACTTTATATACTTTTTGAAAACGATATTTGCAAGAGGCCAAGGACGTAAAACCTGGCTCTGATACCACTTTGTCATGCCCCGATCCCGCTAGGGTCATCCGTCTTGCTTGGATCCCTGCGGGATCGATCGTCCTCGCTAAGGCGTGATGCCGTGCAAGCCTAAGTTACGCTTGCACAAGGCCATGTACCTGCACAAAAATAACTAGTCAAGCAAAAGCACACGCACGCACCCATTAGTCAAGCAAAACACACGCACGCACCCATTGCAGAAAACCAAATGTTGGACACAGAGATTTGAAATAAAAATACTTATTTTATTCATAGCTTGATAGGAATACAAGTACAAAGCTTTGCAACTCAGATTTGCCTTATAATTTGGCTACAAGATACTCTTTGAAATACTCTTTTAAAATTTGCCACAATGCCCATACATGATATCCTTTATTACAAGCTGGAATTGAAAGACACCTTCAAAGGAAATAAAAATTGGAAACTTGCAATTGACTGAAAGTAAACTTCGAGGCGATCCACGAGCTCTACTGGGCTAGACGAGCTTCGGTGCCTCACTTGAAATCCCCCTGTCTCCTTTTGCTTTCTGAAAAGGATGCCCACAACGTGGGTCAGTACACATCATGTACTGGCGAGCGGCTTTTGGCCGAACTCGCAAATCTCTGCACTAAATCAATATGTTGAGCTAACATTTACTAGTGATCTTTCTACTTGTCTAGGTTCTTTTTAACAATTCATAAGAACATGACAGATAGAATATATCATAGCAACTTACCCTCGCCGGCAGTCATCCCTGCACAAAACCACGTTAGCACAATTTGCATAATGAGTAATTCATGATTCATTCTTGCAGATATTGAAGTTGTCATTTGGTTCATGCAGGTGGACTATTCTACATGTTGGTCCATGGGTTTTCCCCATGATTAGCCGCTGTGACTCTTTGGTTCAGCTCGTCGCTAAGGACACAGATATTCGGCTATACTTTTAACATGGTTCCTTGCAACCAGTGTGCTCATAATCTCTCCTAGGCCGAGCGGTTCCAGGTGCCCCCAGATACCACCCGAGAGACAAATAATTCCTTGTATACAAGTTGTCCGAGACCAAATGCATGCTCTAGTCGTTCTATCAGATGAGACACACTTGGACTTATGCACAGGTATACGACACGTTTGATTCGTGCCTTCAGGTTTATCTCAACATGTACAAGTTCGTCTGTACATGTCTATATTTCAAGCATACTGATGACAAGCAGATGATCATTCTTATCGAGCAGATAGAGTAGCAACACATATTCTTGCATTTGATTCAATTCAATTATCTTCTCTTATCTTTTGTGGATGTGGTATCGTTGATCATTGGGACAAGGCAACAGAGTAGACTAGAGATCATTTTTCTTAGGCGTACAGATCAATGTCTGTTCGGTTGAAGCAACTCACCGAGATGAATCTTAGTTGAGAGAAGGAGGGACTTCACGCGCCGTTCACGAACAATTCACGCGGCCTATAATGGCACCAACAGTTGATTAGCATACTTCGTCTCTTTCTCTCAAGATTCGGAATGAATGCGAAATGCGATGAAAGCGAACATTGAAAACCAATCATCGAAAACCAACACGAAAACGCATTCATCAAAACCAAGCAGCGAAGAGAAAACATTCAGCAAAACTCTTGGATTCATTTCAATAGAAGCCAATCCATCAATTGGAAAGGTTCATTGCATTTCATCCGTGATCAATCGATACCGGCAAAGGTTTCACCAAGTACTCAGTTCATGACTGAGTCAACAAGCCGTAGGTATTACATAGTGGACCGCAAGGAGCGGGGCACTACAATTACCCATAGTCGTTTAAATGTCGATCTCGGTATTTTAAAACATACTACATAGTTGTCACGACCCGCACCCTGAAGAAGGGCACGAGCACGTGGTTACGCCCAGCCTACGTTGCAGAATCGACGGTAGAACGCTGTATATAGGGTCTGTAAATACTACGACTAAAATAGATAAAGGTACCTGTACAGTATATACTCTTCGAATGGAGGTAACATAGCAATTCAATCTCAATCACAAATACAAAACTAAGGTAGATAGCATGAATAGAAAATATGATAGATAAAAGCAGAAAATGAGTCCAAGATCCACACAAGTCCAGAGCTATACACAAACGTCCCAGAGTCACAGAAAATATATATAACTACGACAAACTGAAAGTACTAGCTGGCTCACAGGCCAGGCAAACCTAACTAGCTATACTATTCAGGGTGAGCAAAGTCTAGTGGCTCTACTAATAAGCCACAATCCGGGTCTACTCTATCAGACTCGACCCCATAATAGGTAGGGCAATCTGTCTCAGAATCATCTGTAATATGTCAACGGTATCCTGTCAGGAAAATGAACAAGTACAAACACCAACAGCAGTTTCATATGAATTGACAAATTCTATAAGAGACAGTGTAATAAAATATAAGACAAATCAACAGAAAATATATATATCAAGATGTGAGTACTGAATAGGACGATAATATATATGTAGGATTGCTTAGGAACTATACGGAAGCCGAGTTACAACCCTTAAAACAAACGAGGACCGGGGTTGTAACTCTTCTCCCGAATAGAACTTAGCCTCCTAGGATAAATAAATATGAAAGGTGCCTTGAATTATTAGTGCGTTATGTGATCTGCTTGGGAAAACATGTTCAGGCTTTCCATCTGACAGGCTACGAACAATTAACAAGTGTGAAGCAACAAGTGTGAAGATAAGCCCGGTCACCATGGAAAGTTGTGAACAAGTAGCTATGGACAAGTGTCGAGTACAAGTGTGAAAAACAAGTGGGTATTTTGATCACACAACCACTAATAACTCCCCATCCCCGAATAGTATAAAGGATCCGGATATAACACGTCATGACCCGGGATTTAAAAGCAGGTGATCAACCCACTCCCAAGTCCATGTCTATACAAGTACAAGTAATAAATCGAGTTATGTACCAATATACCAACTAATCCGGGAACAACATCTCATGACAGGATCCGACATATACTAGTCCGTGAAATATCGTATCTGGAAATCAAGTAAGACACTACAACTGAATCGGATATAGCAAATATCAAGACAATGAAAACTATCAGCGAATGTACTCGCCTGTGGTCTTGAGCTGATAAGGTGAACAGACGCTCAGAGTAATCACAGACCTAAAATAAGGTACTATGAGTTAAACAGGGTTTTATACTGAAAAAGAAAATTGATTTAAGTCATGAATGCAAGTCTAAGTCAAAACTAGGTCAATCTTGGTCAAACTGAGTCATACTAGGTCATACTGGTTCATACTAGGTCATACCAAGTCACTGGGAGTCAATCCAAGTCAAACGGGGTCAAAGGTTGACTTACAGTTGACTTTTTGTCAATTGGTCAACCCTGGTCAACTCTGGTCAACTCTAGTCAACCCTAGGTCAAACTAGTCAAATGTTGACTAACTATTGACTTTCAGTCAACTGGTCAACTCTGGTTTGGTTTCGGCCAATTCTAGTTACTTATAGGCTAAGTTTGACTTTCGGTTGACTTTTGTTGACTTTTGGTCAAAATGGTCAACCGAGGTCAAAACTAGTCTAAGGACACTAATCCTAACCATTACCAACCAAGAGAACCTAATTCTAACTATATCTTAGAAGTTAAACTCAATATTTTAACTATACCCTATTACCTACATTTACCATTACCAAGGTAATCCCGATACCTTGCCCATTACATAGGAAACCCTGCTAATACTCAAGATACTAGCCTAGGCTCCTTAGGGTAGCAAGATACTATCCTATATAGGGTTTACCAACCAAGAAATCTAGGATTCTTGGGCATCAAAACTATTTTTTCTAATATGTTACTCTCCTACAAATTACCTTAAGGTAATCTTGAGATATCAAGATACCACATCTAACATAACCCATTCTTCTAAACCACACTCACTCTCCCTCACAAACATCATCTATCTAACCCCCATCTAACTTAGAATGCTACTTCTAAAATAATTTCTCAAAAACTTACTCAAACATCTACCACTACCCTCAAGATAACATAACATGGCATACTTTCTAAGATTGACAAACCTTATTTTCTACCACTATAAACACTACCCTACTAACCAGCTAACACACTAAAAACACTCTCTAACTTGGGGGTTTCGTAGTACTAAATGTGGTTGACAAGTGTGGGTAGGTATTTGGGGCTAAGGTGGGTCAAAAGGGGATGTTTCGAGACCACAAAAACCCCAAAAAACTATCCTGCACTGCTTCTACTTACTGCTTTTTCCTGCTTACTGCTTACTGCTTATTGCTTACTGCTTACTTCTTACTGCTTTTTTCTAGTGCTTTCCTGCTCATTCTCTCACTCTCTAACCATCTAACCACACACACAAATAAATATATATACACAATCCACACACACACACACACACACATATATATATATATATATATATATATATATATATATATATATATATATATATATATATATATATATTTTATATATATATATATATATATACATATATATATATATATATATATATATATATATATAAAAAATATATATATATATATATATATATATATATATATATATATATATATATATATATATATATATATAAAGAGACATACTAATCTAAATATAAAATGAATATGATACAATATGATACCATAAAGAACACATCAGAAACGACTCTCTAAAATTATAAATCTGAGATTAAAATACTAATTAATCATTCCTACAATATATATATACATACAAGTGTCCAAAATAGGGATTTTTCCCACTAGGACACAACTACAACACAAAGGACACTCTTATGACCTCCAAATGGACACGAAATGGACAAAATGGAGATACAACCATGGGAGTCATTCCTATGGGTTTAAAATATTCCTATATGCATGTAGGGATGGATTAGAGGAGGGATTATACCTTCCGGGAGAGAGATTCAAAGGAAAAAGCCTTCCGACACGACACCGACACGTAGAGATTTCAAAAGGACACGAACGAGCTCCGAATCCTTCCAAACTTGGCTAGCACCCTCTAACTATGGAGTAGAGGAGAAATGAAGAAGATTTGATGGAAGAAGGGGTTGATTTGGAGATGAAATCAATGGAGGTTCCTCTCTAAATTAATTTGGGGAAGAACAAGAGAGAGAAAGTGGATGAGAACAAATGAATGAAGGAGTGACTCACTCCTTATCCCCCCCATAGGTGGCTGCCAAAAAAGGGTGAGGTGTCCCCATTAGAAAAGTCCAAAATGCCCCTACTTGACCTATTTGATTTAAATTAAGAATGGGTTAAAGGTTGAGGTCAAATTAGTCTAATTTTAAGTCTCTAATTAAACTAAACCTATCCATAAATAATTAGTCTAACTACTAACTAAAATTAATATCATGTGGACTAAAATTAATATAATGTGGGCCATGCCTAACTAGTGTATGGGTCCCACTAGAGTCAAACTACCCTCTCGGGTCCCCGTTTCAAGTCGGATTAAGCTAAAATTTGAACCCGACTTAAATAACCCGAAAACAATATCATAAATAATAAAATAAATTTCAACCCTAAAATAATATCATAAATAATAAAATAAAATTCAACCCCAAAACAATATAGATAAATAATAAAATAATTTTCAAAAATATTCAAAAATACAAAATGACAAAAATACCCTTGTTTCTGAAAACTGGGGGTGACAAATCTATCCACCTTAAAAAAATTTCGTCCTCGAAATTAAAATCAAACAATAGTAAAATGTCAAAATCACAAGTCATGGCTTTAAATTTAAAATGATTAAAATCTCAAAAATCAAAGCATGAATTAAATGACTAAAATTATAAAATTTAAAATTACTCTCAAATAGAAACTGGGTGCTATAAGTCTATCCACCTAAAAAGAATCATCCTAAAAAATTAAAACAAAGTAAACACATAAAAATTATACAAATCGATAATCGTATGCGTCTGTCCAAATCATGATACTCAAAATCTTCGTCATGCTAGTGAGCAAGGCTACGATAACCACAGAGTCCTCGACTATGGTACATACCTCTAGAATCATGGTATTTAAAATTTTTGTATTACCGCATGCTTGGCAGCAAAAATCTTAAATTCCCACACCCGAGAAATACGTTCATAATCCGACTATATGTCCTCACTATGCCTGCTAGCATGACCCTAGAGTATTCTAAAATCTCAGAATCGAGGCGACCTAGCCCATAAGACTTATCTCAGAAGAAAATCACATCACAAGAACAATTTTCATTCAACGATCAAAGAACAGATAGAATCGAAGTTCAAGATAGTTTATAAGAATGCAAATACGGAAAGGAGATTCAAAATATTGGAACCTGATATCTGCTCTGCTACTACCTGAGTGGGCTCAACTGTCATGGCGAAAGTACGTCCCTGCTGGCCTCATCTAGGCTGCTGCACTCTGTCCTGGCCTGCCTGTCTGGCTGCACGGGCAGCACAGTTCTTCATCTGGTGATCTAGGGCTCCACAGAATAAACAAACTCCCAGCCTCATCCTGCAAACCTCCTAGGTGTACCCCATCTTCTTGCAGAAGACACACTGGATGGTCTGCCTATGGCCCTAGCTGCTGGTGGGCACGCGCTGGTGCCTACTGAAACTGTAACTGAGGCTGCTGCTAAAACTGTCTCTGCTGGAAATGAGGGCGCTTCGCCGGTCCCGCACTCGAGCAAGCTTCGAGAACGTCATTGCCCCTCTTCGGCTTGAAGCCGAAGTCCTCCTTTGCAATCTGTGCCTCAATCAGGATCTGTTCGAAGGTCGCGTCACGTCTCCCAGAGGTACGAGTGCGCACTGCATGTATAAGATCCCTCTGAAACTTTTGGGCCTTGTACCCATCATCCTGGATCAAACTAGGTACAAACCTGCTCAGGCAGAAGAACTCCGCTGCATACTCGTCTACCAACGAGTTCCCCTGTACCAAACTGGCAAACTGTCCCTCCAAAGCTGTCAAGGCCACATCTGGGTAGAACCTCTCCTTAAAGAGCGTTCTGATGCTCTCCCAAGTCAAACCCCTCACTGACGCACGCCGATCCGTACGAAACCAAGTCAGCGCTATATCGAAAAATTGGCTCGCTGCAGAAGTCACCCAAAGTCCTCTTCGGACCTCTGCCAACTCCAAACTTCGCTGGACATCCTCCAACTAGTCGTCCGCGTATAGGATACCCTCGGTACCCTGAACTCCCTCGATCTCATCTTCCTGAAGTCTAGGTACGTACCGGGCCTCCTCTGACCCTGCTGATGAACTGGTGCTCCCTAAACTGTACCCAGTGCACCCCTCTCTACTGCTGCCATCGCCAGCTGATGTGAGTTCTACATGGTCTGTCACATCATCTCTGCCTAGCGGTACTGTGCCTCAGCCTGTGCTCTTTGGGTCTACAATATCTGCTACAGAAGAGCCATCATCCCCTGAGTATCTGTCGGTAGTGGAGGCGACGGTGAAAGAATAACAGGGATGACTATGGACGGTCTCGCTGCTGGAGGTAGAAGACCTCCTGAAACCGTCGCTGCTACTCCCGCCTGAAGGGCAGGGACTGAGGTGGCAGCTCCCTGAACTGCAGCTCCCTCAGCTGAAGGTGGAAGATCACCGGGAACTGTCGCTGCTACTCCTGCCTGAAGGGCAGGGACTGAGGTTACTGCTCTCTCGACTGCTACTCCCGTAGCCGGAGGTGGAAGACCTCCCGGATCTGACCTCTCTGGAACTGTACTAGGCCCGGCCTGAGAACGAGTCACTGTCATCCTGAAAACGAATTGAACCCAAGAGATCAATATGGCACAAAATAAGATATTATCAAAGGAGGACAATTGAATTCAAATGCAAGAAGAGTTGTCATGGTAATCAAAAGATCAGAATTTTCCTAAAATGTGATCGAGTAACTCCTTTCATATCCTATATCCTATGTCCTAGTCGCAGGCTCGTAATTAGTACTCTAAGTCGAGCACCATTACGAGATCGTACTAATTACGACTCTGACCTGCATGGGCCACCACAAAAATATGTCACAACTCGCACCCTGAAGAAGGGCACGAGTACGTGGTTACGTCCAGCCTACGTCGTAGAATCGACGGTAGAACGCTGTATATAGGGTCTGTAAATGTTATGACTAAAATAGATAAAGGTACCTGCACAGTATATACTCTCCGAATGGAGGTGACATAGCAATACAGTCTCAATCACAAATACAAAACTAAGGTAGATAGCATGGAAAGAAAATATGATAGATAAAAGCAGAAAATGAGTCCAAGATCCACAAAAGTCCAGAGCTATACACAAACGACCCAGAGTCACAGAAAATATATATAGCTACTACAAACTGAAAGTGCTAGCTGGCTCACAGGCCAGGCAAACCTAACTAGCTATACTACTCAGGATGAGCAAAGTCTAGTGGCTCTACTAATAAGCCACAGTTCGGGTCTACTCCATCAAACTCGACCCCATAATAGGTCGGGCAACCTGCCTCAGAATTATCTGTAATATGTCAACGGTATCCTGTCAGGAAAATGAGCAAGTAGAAGCACCAACAGCAGTTCCATATGAATTGACAAATTCTATAAGAGATAGTATAATGAAATACAAGACAAATCAACAGGAAATATATATATATCAAGATGTGAGTACTGAATAGGACGACAATATATATGTAGGATTGCTTAGGAACTGTACGGAAGCCGAGTTACAACCCTTAAACCAAACGAGGACCGGGGTTGTAACTCTTCTTCCGAACAGAACTTAGCCTCCTAGGATAAATAAATATGAAAGGTGCCTTGAATTATTAGTGCGTTATGTGATCGGCTTGGGAAAACATGTTAAGGCTTTCCATCTGACCAGCTACGAACAAATAACAAGTGTGAAGCAACAAGTGTGAAGATAAGCCCGGTCACCATGGAAAGTTGTAAAAAAGTAGCTATGGACAAGTGTGGAGTACAAGTATGAAGAACAAGTGGGTATTTTGATCACACAACCACTAATAACTCCCCATCCCCGAATAGTATAAAGGATCCGGATATAACACATCATGACACGGGATTCAAAAGCAGGTGATCAACCTACTCCCAAGTCCATGTCTATACAAGTACAAGTAACAAATCAAGTCACGTACCAATATACCAAGTAATCCGGGAACAACATCTCATGACAGGATCCCACATATACTAGTCCATAAAATATCGTGTCTGGAAATCAAGTAAGACACTACAACTGAATCGGATATAGCAGATATCAAGATAATGAAAACTATCAGCAAATGTACTCGCCTGTGGTCCTGAGCTGATAAGGTGAACAGACGCTCAGAGTAATCACAAATAGAATTTTAAACAGAAAAAGGAAACTGATTTAAGTCATGAATACAAGTCTAAGTCAAAACTAGGTCAATCTTGTTCAAACTGAGTCGTACTAGGTCATACTGGTTCATACTAGGTCATACCAAGTCACTGGGAGTCAATCCAAGTCAAACTAGGTCAAACGGGATCAAAGGTTGACTTACAGTTAACTTTTTGTCAACTGGTCAACCCTGGTCAACTCTGGTCAACTCTAGTCAACCCTGGTCAACCCTAGGTCAAACTAGTCAAATATTGACTAACTATTGACTTTCAGTCAACTGGTCAACTCTGGTTTGTTTTCGGTCAATTCTAGTCACTTATAGGCTAAGTTTGACTTTCGGTTGACTTTTGTTGACTTTTGGTCAAAATGGTCAACCGAGGTCAAAACTAGTCTAAGGACACTAAACCTAACTATTACCAACCAAAGAACCTAATTCTAACTATATCTTAGAAGTTAAACTCAATATTTTAACTATACCCTATTACCTATATTTACCATTACCAAGGTAATCTCGATACCTTGCCCATTACAAAGGAAACCCCGCTAATACTCAAGATACTAGCCTAGGCTCCTTAGGGTAGCTAGATACTATCCTATTTAGGGTTTACCAACCAAGAAATCTAGGGTTCTTGGGCATGAAAACTATTTTTTCTAATATGTTACTCTCCTACACATTACCTTAAGGTAATCTTGAGATATCAAGATACCACATCTAACATAACCCATTCTTCTAAACCACACTCACTCTCCCTCACAAACATCATCTATCTAACCTCCATCTAACTTAGAATGCTACTTCTAAAATAATTTCTCAAAAACTAACTCAAACATCTACCACTACCCTCAAGATAACATAACATGGCATACTTTCTAAGATTGACAAACCTTATTTTCTACCACTATAAACACTACCCTACTAACCACCTAACACACTAAAAACACTCTCTAACTTGGGGGTTTCGTAGTACTAAATGTGGTTGACAAGTGTGGGTAGGTATTTGGGGCTAAGGTGGGTCAAAAGGGGATGTTTCGAGACCACAAAAACCCCAAAAAACTATCCTGCACTGCTTCTGCTTACTGCTTTTTCCTGCTTACTGCTTATTGCTTACTGCTTACTACTTACTGCTTTTTCCTGCTATTTTTCTGCTCATTCTCTCACTCTCTAACCATCTAACCACACACACAAATAAATATATATACACAATCCACACACACACACACACACACACACACACACACACACACACACACACAGATATATATATATATATATATATATATATATATATATATATATATATATATATATATATATATAGATATAGATATAGATATTTACTAATCTAAATATAAAATGAATATGATACAATATGATCCCATAAAGAACACATTAGAAACAACTCTCTAAAATTATAAATCTGAGATTAAAATACTAATTAATCATTCCTACAATATATATATATATATATACATACAAGTGTCCAAAATAGGGATTTTTCCCACTAGGACACAACAACAACACAAAGGACACTCCTATGACCTCCAAATAGACACGAAATAGATAAAATGGAGATACAACCATGGGGGTCATTCCTATGGGTTTAAAATATTCTTATATGCATGTAGGGATGGATTAGAGGAGGGATTATACCTTCCGGGAGAGAGATTCAAAGAAAAAAGTCTTCCGACACGGCACCGACACGTAGAGATTCCAAAAGGACACTAACAAGCTCCGAAACCTCCCAAACTTGGCTAGCACCCTCTAACTATGGAGTAGAGGAGAAATGAAAAAGATTTGATGGAAGAAGGGGTTGATTTTAAGATGAAATCAATGGAGGTTCCTCTCTAAATTAATTTGGGGAAGAACAAGAGAGAGAAAGTGGATGAGAACAAATGAATGAAGGAGTGACTCACTCCTTATCCCCCCCATAGGTGGCTGCCCAAAAAGGGTGAGGTGTCCCCATTAGAAAAGTCCAAAATGCCCCCACTTGACCTATTTGATTTAAATTAAGAATGGGTTAAAGGTTGAGGTCAAATTAGTCTAATTTTAAGTCTCTAATTAAACTAAACCTATCCATAAATAATTAGTCTAACTACTAACTAAAATTAATATCATGTGAACTAAAATTAATATCATGTGGGCCATGCCTAACTAGTGTGTGGGTCCCACTAGAGTCAAACTACCCCCCCCCTCGGTCCCCGTTTCAAGTCGGATTGAGCTGAAATTCGAACCCAACTTAAATAACCCCAAAACAATATCATAAATAATAAAATAAATTTCAACCCCAAAATAATATCATAAATAATAATAAAATTCAACCCCAAAACAATATCATAAATAATAAAATAATTTTCAAAAATATTCAAAAATATTCAAAAATGCAAAATAACAAAAATACCCTTATTTCTGGAAACTGGGGGTGACATTAGTGTCATGTTTAGGACTCACCCTGTAATTTGGACTCATATTGTCTGGACTCATATTGAGACTACACTTGATTTACATTGTACTGTCTGGACTTATATCATCTTACTCTAGTTCAGCTAGCATTTATTTACAGTCTTCATTGTCATAATCTTCTGATTCGTTATATTATTTTTTCTTGTACTTAAACTGTTGCTCTACATCATTACCTATCTAAAACTTCTATGTTCATCAACCTAACTGTCTATAACTGCTTTATAGTCTTTGCCATTTACTTTGGATTTCTAAATGAGTTGTGCTCGTTCCAATCCTGATTGGATAGGTTGAAAAAATATTACAGATGTTTGCCATGAGTATACTTGCCTTACTTGCCTTGGATCAGGAGATGGCTTAGCTACCTTGGACCCCGACTCCCATGAGTGATCAGGAGACTAGCTAGTAGACTTGCTTTAGATTTATGTTTAGAACTTGAGTGGTAATACGTTGAGATATTGACTTTATTTTGAGATTGTTTAAGGTATTATTATTTAGTAGTTTTATTTGTTGTTATTGTTTAGTCTTATTAGTTATAAAACTTCTGTGTTATCTTATCGTGCTTAGACTGTGATTGAGCTTCATTATATCTATACTTGTCCTCCGTTCGGAGTTGAGATTATGACAAGTACATTATATAATTGCGTGAGTTGTTGTTTAGATAGTGACCTAGTACAACGTTCTATCGCCGATTCTGCGGCGTAGGCTGGATGCTGTTACGCACTTGTATTCTTACACTGGGTGTGGGTCATGACACATTTTTAATAGTGGCCCATGCAGGTCGATAGTCGCATTAGTGCGATATCGTGGTAGTACGGCGACTTAGTTGCACTACTGCGAGCCTGCGATAAGAATTAAGGATTAGGCTTTAGGGGAGAGGTACTCAATCACAGTTAGGACTACTTGAGAAGATTCCTGGGAAGACCCTTGAGAATCTTATTATAAACTATCTCAAAATTCGATTCCGACAGTTTCTGTCTACTTTCCTTGTTCGTTGACGAAATTGATTCTTGGTGTTCATTGTTGACTTGATTTTCTACCAAGATAAATCCTATGGGCTAGGTTGCCTCAGTTATGGAATCTAGAGTCTTCTACAGCCATATTAGCTGCCATGGCAAAGGTATAGAGTCTGATTTTAGATGTATTTCTCGGGTGTAGGAATTTAAGGTTTTCGCAGCCAAGCTAGCGGCAATACAAAAATTTTAAATACTATGATTCTAGAGGTATGTACCTTAGTTATGGACTCTATGGATTATCGCTCTCGTACTTACTGGCCTGACGAGGATTCTGGTAACATAGTTTTGGATAGATGGGTATGACTATTAGATTGTAGAATAGATACCATATAGATGGTGCCCTAGTATAATAGAATGGAATATCAGTGTGCATGTTACTTGAGTATTATGGATTAGATAGAGGAATCTAGGCCACCTGTGGCACAACTCCATGCCAGCACTAGAGGGGCAGGGCTTTTATGCTGACGGTCGAGGAGACTGACGCTACGGGTGACGGGTTAGCAGGTCTGTCTTTTATGTTCTTCTTCCCCATCTTGATGTGTGATTTCATTAGTACCTGTCAGGATATTCTTGTGATGTGCTAGATAGTGTAGTGACCCCGTTCGAGACTGTGAAATCATGACTAGTAGGACCATGATTGCATGTTATTTCTTGACCTTGATTGGTTGGGGGTTTAACCTAGAAGGAGTACGATCACCTTAAATTTTGAGGACGAAATTATTTTAAGGAGGGTAGACTTGTAACCACCACTTTTCAAAACAAGGGTAATTTTGAAATTTTATAAAATTGATCATTAAATATAGGATTTAAATCGTATTAATAATTTATTAGTGGATTTTTTATTAGTTTATTATTAATTAAATTGATGCATTATGATTTTGTTATTTGTTAGTGAAACCGTAGAACTACTTTGTGTAGAGGTTGGTCATGACCATAGAAACTTGTTAGAGAGGTCAGATGACTTACGTTAGACTCTAATCTAGCTATCATACCATTTAAGCCCATTAGTTTGCTAAAACCTTAAGTCACTTTGGGCCTTCCCCTTAAAGGGCCTTAATTTGCATGTTAGGAAGGCCTTTGAGCCATTTTCTCTAAACCCAAACCCTAGCCCACTACATGGTCGGCCAAGAGATACCCCACCCTCCTATTTTAGCATCATGATAGCCCTTTCCCTCCTCCCATTAGCAAATCCTAACCCTACTTGGTATGCTTCCTACTTTTGTGCTAAGGACCATACAAGGGAGAAAGAGATCTTGGAGGCCAACCTTAGATTCTAGATTAGATAGTTCTTTTATTTTAACGAATTTGTTCCCGAATGTCATTTTTATGTATTATTGGATTGTAAATAAAATAGTTATGGTGAAATGAGCAAATAGATATGATTTTGTATTATTGAGATTGACATTGAGACCTAGACAACGTACTACCGTCGATGCTACGGCGTAGGCTAGACTTGGCTACGTACTCGTATCCCAAAAAACGGGTGCGGGTCATGAAAAAAAAATGCTAAACGTAACGTTCCAGTCCCAAAATACGTAGGACTAGGAATGTAACATGCTAGCCATATATTAATTATACGTAAGCTATAATACTGTATAAAGATAGCCATGGTTCACTAAATCTCATCCAAAAAAATAAGAAAATAAAGATACTATATAATCAAATATGAAATGTCATTATACAAGTTGCTGGATGGAGACAAATCCACTACCAAGCATTTAAGTAGAAGGAAGGAAATAGCAAAACAAAGAGTACAAGCAGCAAGTGTGATCCAAGAGCATGTCATCTTCGATAGGTATGAGAAGATCACGTTTTTGGCTAGAACTCCTGCGGGAATTCAAGAAAATATACACCTAGAGAGACCACGAGGTCCAACAGATACAGAAAATTATGCCTACTATGACAGTAAATAACATGCGTAAAGAAATGATAGGAATATGGTACTCTACTTCTAAATAATCTACATGAAATGCAACATCAAGAAAAATGTTCAACACGGGCTAACAGACACAGGTACCATCACAACCGTAGCTCATCTGAAACTAAAGGCCAACAGAATAATCACAATTGTATCTCCTCCGAGAATAATGACCAACAGAATATCACAACCGTAGCACAAACTAGCGGTCAACAGAATCATCAACACAGCCGAAGCTCATCCGAACTATCGACCAACATAATACTATCATTTAGCCCGCATGCCTATAACTGTCCTCTTTGCCTCAATGAATATACAGGTAATAGGTCAAGATATATCAAATTAACATAGCACAGGACTAAGCAACACTATCAGGATCTGTACAAGAATATCAGTGATATATAGAATGAAGAAAATAATGTACGTGCGCGTCAAAGGAAAATAGCAATGGCATGAACATGAACATGAGAAATAGGTAATCAAGTATTCCAGGAAAGAAACAACAATATAGAAAATACAAGAAATACTACCAGTTCGACAAGGTATACTTGCCTAGTGTGGCACCTAGTATGGTGCGATAAGTGGCACAAAATTGACTTCCGTGTTAAAAATTCACAAGATGGCCTCCGATGGTATGCATCGAGTTCAAAACAATCAAATTAGCTAGGGTCGACATAAGGAGTGCAAAATTAGCAAGAGATGGGGATTACGATTAATCGTAATTTTCAGTGATAATAATCGAAGAGAATTTAAGTAAAAATAGATACTTATACTATTTCAGAAAACATTTATAATACTTGAAAACTCTATTTTATTACCCCAAAATAATTTAGATAAATACATACTTGAAAATAAGTTAAAATTTGGAAAGTACCTTTTATTAGTTAAAATAATTTTAGAAAAATACTTTGAAAATCTAGGAATATCATTTTTAGAGAAAAAAACTATAATTTAATTAGGTAGAAAATATTACAATAATATTTTTAGGTCAAAAGTTTATTTAAATACCACGAAATAATATAATTATACATTAGTCCGAAATAAAATTTTAACTTTAAAATTAATTTCTAAAAAAATTGCATGCTATAGATCATCATGTCAGCTTTTTGAAACGTCAATCGGATCACAAATCGAGTTCGGGATCTCCCGAAATCTCATAAATAGTACGACGCATCAATTTTCGGACAACTGGCACTCAAACAAATTTATAGAAAAATATATTACGAATTTGCTAAAATTATATATAGATTATCAAAGCTAACTTCAAAATGGTTCAAACAAAAAAATTGAGTTCAAACAGACTCCAGAGTTAGGAGTTATGGTCCTTCGAAGTTGTTACAGCTTTTAAAAAATGAGGCAAAATTAATGAAAATTTTTGGGCCATTTTGGACGAAAAAGGAGAGAAATTTGAAAAAGAAAAAGATGAGAGATGTTTATAAGTTCCATAGGATATATATAATGAGTAGCTATTACTTAATTAAATTAGAAATAGATTGGAAGGGGAAAATCTTTCCTTAAATAGATAGAGATTTTCTAAATAGATATGGATTAAGAAACCATTGATCAAACCTTTCACTAAATTAAGATTAAACAAATATTTAAAACTTAATTAATAAAATCTAATCTAAAATATTATTTGGTTACAATAATAATTGATTAATCTAATCCTAAATCAATTATTGATTCAAAAGATATTAAATGATATATCAATAATTTAAAATAATTTTAATGTTTAAATTAGATTAATCAGATCCTAATAATAATCAATAATAGTTCAAAATACTAATTAATGATCCTATCATAATAATATTAATATTATCGAAGTTGTGTCACTAATATCCAATAATTCAAAAGCAAGTAAAATTTAAATCAATGAATTTAAAACCAAATAAATCTAATCAATAATCGATTACAATAATAATTTTAAAATAATATTTAATATCTTCAAAATAATTTAAATAATATTCGATGCTATCTAAATAAATTAAAGTAAATTACATAAATATTATTTTCCAAAAATGGTACCTATTTATACACTAAAAAATAAATTTTGACAAAATTTAGTGCGACACATTTTATAAACAAGATAAAATATTTAGCTTATATTATTTCAAAAAATATTTTTTTTCTGTACAAAAATCTATAATAAAACTTTTTTATATACATAAATACTTCATATATATGTATTTGCACTCAACGTACAATACTAAAATAAAATAAAAAAATCTGTAGTAAAATTTTAGGGGGTTATATCAAAATATCTCAATTTTATTTTACTCGATTGCCTTTCTCAATTACTACTTAAGTGCTTAACTTAAAATTTTCCCTTCTATTTGACTTTCAACAAAACGACTACATATCTTAGAATCAATTAATCCTTCATAAACACAAGATTACATCTTTTAAAAACTACCTCAAGGTTTAAATTGAATCCTATCTCCTCCCTCTTAAGTTTATATTACTTCATCAATCATTTCCATCATTCATTACCAGCAATGAATCACGATGTGCCTTAAGGACGTTT
>JANAVB010006951.1:92500-102204 GCA_029216955.1 Iris pallida | reverse complement strand
GAACGATTAGATTCACTCCTAATTGAAGTGATTAGGAAGTCGTGATAGAAGGTCGAGGAAGGGATGAGTAGTTAAGACAAAGATATAGTCACATCGAGTGTTAATGGTCACAAGAGATAGGATAGCTAGAGGAAATTCAAGTATAGCGCTTTCGTCCTTCTAAAATAGGTGAAAGCGAAAGCAATATAGAGTTCAAAGACGATACTATCGAATACGAATACGTGGTTCAAAGGCGGCCGAATAATTCAAAAAGAATCGTCAAGGCAATAGGATGAGATTCTAAGGGGTAAGTTTAACTATATCTCAACCACGTAGGATAATTATGTGAAAGGCGAACCAAAGTGCACTAGGTTGATCAGACCATCATGCACCGGTTCTGACTAGACAATATGTTAGTGGAGGCCCCAATAAAATATATGTCCTTGAACAAGCTTGAATAAAAAGTAAGCTTGCAACAATTAGGCTATTTAGCAGCATTAGTCACGATGGTAAAAATATAGGCACGAGAGCGTAAGAGTGAAAGAAGGTAGAATTAGTTCAGCTCCTTAAGAATCTAAGTCTGTCATGTGATTGTTCCTATACATTCATCCTATTGTCCTTTATCTAAGGCTTGGTGGGCTAGATAAGTTAGGGTCCTATAAAGGCTATAGTCTAAGTAATCATATGGGTCACAAGGAAAATAAATATTAGGTCGTGAGGTGTCTACCCAACTTACAAGAGTTAAACTAGTGGTGTGATAGAATAATGGGACAAGTCTACCTAGTATGGATTACCTTTCTTACCAACATCAAGCACGAAAGAAGGATAAAAATTAACAGTAGAGGGAATCAAGCAAGATGCAAATCAAGGGATTCAAAATAGAATCGAGAAGGTCAAGTATGTGGATGAGATCCTAGACTCTAATCCTATCCGCAGGCTTGCTTGGTACGGTAAAGTAACCAAACAATTTATCTTGACCTGCATGGGCCACACACAAAAATATGTAACGCCCCAGTCCCAAAATACGTAGGACCAAGTACGTAAACATGCCAGCTGTATACATACGAAGTACAGGGGCCTTGTATGTATACATAAGCTGTAAAATGCAGCAATCCAAGACAAACTAAATCTCATCCACAATGAAAAGAATAATAGAAAAATCAACTTGAATATTTATGATACCATCGTTGGGCGGAGACAAAGTCCACTACCAACTATCACTACAAAAATATAGCATTTACGGCGCATAATTTACGGCGTGCAGTTGTTGCGTGCCGTAAATAACACTTTTTTACGGCGCGCAAATCTGCGCACCGTATAAGAGTTGTTTTTGTCTTTGTTACGGCGTATTTGACATGCACACCGTAAATGACAACATATTTACGGTATGCATTTTTTTGCGTCGTGAATGATAACTTATTTACGGCAGCATTGGTGCATGCCGTAAATGATAACTTATTTACGGCATGCAATTTTGTGCGCCGTAAATGATAACTTATTTACGGCATGCATTTGTGCGCGCCATAAATGATAACTTATTTACGGCATGCATTTGTGTGCATCGTGTATGTTGCTATCGTGCTCTTTAAGAAAATTTTTCCCTAAGTACTAATTGTTTCCCTAAAAACCTCTTCCAAATTAACTTTTCCTCAATGTTTATGCTAATTAATTAACTCTCGCTTGTTTGAATAAGAGGTAGGATAGCATTGTCTGACCTAGTAGTAAAGCAAAATGAACAATAAAGCAAAAAAAAAAAACTAAAATTCAAACAAAAATGAACAATAAAGCAAATTAAGTCAACAGTTTCGAAGTGTTAGAAAAGAGAAAGTAAAAAAATTGTACATAAAAATATTCAACATATGTAAAATATTTACATTTATCAAATTTTAGTTTCCCTCTTCTTATTTCACACCCATTCCTATCTCCCCCTCTAAACCCTGTCTCTCTTTCCTTCCTTATTCTTCTTCAATCTCCTCCTCATCTTTCTTCACCGTCCTCTCCAGGATAGACTCTCCGCCAATCGGTGGCACGAAGGGTCAGATCCGAGCACCCTGATCATGTCTCCGGTGACCTCTTGGGCAGGAAGCAAATTCGAGTCCACGACGAACATCTCCGGCGGTTGATCTCCACTGACATTGGAGGTGAGTGCGGTATCGTGGAGGACAACGCTGAGGGGCGATGGACGTTACCAAAGTTTTTGTCTTCCCCCATCCCCAAATCTCTCTATCCTCACCAAAATTTCCTCCCCCGATCCCATTATCATACCATCTTTTATCTTCCCCCATCTTCTTAGCAGCAATCACAATCCACAGTCGACCCCTATCTTCTTTACCTCCCAAACCCTAAAATTTAGGGTTAGTTTTCCTTCTTTCGCCATGGTAAAATTCTTCTGAAGTTTCTGATAAGTTATAGTAGAAATCATAATCTATCCCTTTATTATTCTTCTTTGTTGTTTCTGGTTCCTTGTAGCAGCAAGGGGATTACTTCGAGCTCCACGGGAAGCGCCATGGCTACCGTCTCGACCACTTGGACCAGAAGAGGAAGAAGGAGGCGTGCCAGGTCTACGAGCGATTCGCTTTCACGCAAAAGGGTCAATCTTTCAATAGTTTTTGATCGAGTATTTGGTATTTTAGGGTTTAATTTGATAAATTGTGTGAAAACGTTTAAAGTTTCGGTCGCTTTGATTAGTACTAGCAGTGATTGTTTGGGATTCAATCTGATAAAATTGTTTCTAAAATGTGGACAGGCTGTTAGTATCAAGGGCAAGACGTTCGGAAGAAGCGGTAAGCAGAGAAGGTACTGATGAAAAAAATGTGAGACATTATCCTTTATATTGTGGTTGATGTTGGCAATGTTTTCCAAAATTTTAACTTGTTCTTTAGTTTGATTGATTATAGCATAAACAAGTAATGGATTTTCAGGTGGTTATTGAATTTAATTTGATTTTGTAGTAATCAAAAAGAAGTTTTTTGGAAAAGATAATAACAATTGAAGAGTCGAGAGTTTTTTGGAAAAGATAATAACAATTGGATATCCTATCTAACAATAGGTATGCTGGTTGTGCTTCAGGTGTGCTCTTATGCATTATCTCTTCTATATATGGGGATGTAGTATAATACTGCCACGTACGCTTGTGCTTTCTTCAATGTGACTCCTGTGCTCACTTTTCTGATCGCCATATCATTCATGTATGCAACCATATGTATCTTGAAATGAGAGAGCTGAGAGCATACAAATTGTTAGCCATTTTCCTGTACTGCTTCTTTGTAAGCCTCTCTAACATTTATATACACAGATTGGAAACTGCAACTGTGAAAACGAAGGCAGGGGTTGCGAAGGTGCTCGGGACGGTCCTTTGCTTTGCGGGCGCGATGGTACTGGCATTGTACAAGGGCATCGCCCTAACCAGCACATCGCACCAAGTAGCAGAGTACTCAGAAGGACATGCAAGTCACTGTAGGGACAATTCCACCAGAGGCAAATGGATGCTTGGGACAGTTACTCTAGTCATAATCTGTTTCAGTTTGTCAGCATGGTATCTCCTCCAGTCCAAAATTTGCAAGAGGTTTCCTGCTCTCTGCACCGGCACCACGATCATGTTCTCTCTAAGTTTTCTTTAGGCAGCTGCGCTAAGCTTTGCCACTAAGAGGGATATATCCTTGTGGGTTTTGAAAAGTAATATGGAGATCATAACTATCGCGGTTTCAGTAAGTTTTGCTTAACTTGTCTATTAACTTGTAATGTGGAGATCATAACCATCGTGGTTTCAGTAAGTTTTACTTGTCTATTAACTTGTGGAGATCATAAATATCGCGGTTTCAGTAAGTTTTACTTGTCTATTAACTTATAATGTGGAGATCATAACTATCGTGGTTCGGTAAGTTTTGCTTAACTTGTCTGTTAACTTGAGCTGAAGAAAATAAAAAAGTTTTGCTTAACTTGTCTGTTAAGTTTTGCACTTTACCCATCTTCTGTGACTTCTACTGATGTTCTTGAAGTGTATGCGCTATATTATCAATTAGGTAAGCAGTTGTCTAATTATGGATTGTCCTTTGCAGATATGGGCAAAACAAACCTGTTTATGCGTACCGCTTAATGGCACATGGAACCATGGAAGAAAAGACATACAAGAGGCAGGTATGTTTAAAATTAAATGTATCCTAGCAGAGAATTCATGGTGATTTGCATCAGCTTAAGGCATTAGAATTTTTGTTTGGTATTCTTTTTGAAAATGGGAACAACAGACTTCACAAGTTTAGTATCATGGTTAGAGGCGCCAAAGCTGATTGCATTTGTAAGTAAAATGATTTGCAACAAAAGGTAAAACCTGTGTAGGCCTATCAAGAATGCATAAGTACAGGAAGTGGGAAAATATTTGAAGTTATGAAACATCCAAACAACCTTGTATCCAAAATTTTGGTGCGGCTACATGAATCCTTATCTTTCATTCAGCTCTTTTAAGGCTATCACCTCTCTGGTTGGTAAAAGGTCAGGGGTTCAGTTGGTATCTGCTGATTTGGGTTCAATGGTCAGGGAGGTTTGGAGTGTATATTGTATCATAATTTTGTTTTGTGTAGCAAAGGTCAGGGGTTCAGTTGGTATCTGCTAATTTGGGTTCTGCTCTGGCAGCAGAGCATGCTTTGGGGATGGCTCGAGCAGAGCCTCGGCTTGGCCTTGGGACTTGGTTGTTGGTATCAGAGTTAGAGAGACTTGGTTAGTAGTATCAGAGCATGGGAGTACTAGAGTATTAGAGGGTATGGGGTCGGGCAAGGCCATTGGCATTTGCTTTGACAAATGCGAGTGTAGCAGCAGCCATGTTGGCCTGCACTACAAACAAATGCAAATACAGTTGTAGCAGTGGCCCTTTGCCCATGTGAGATGTGGGTTACAGAGTATTGTGACTTGGTAGTGTAACTGATACTTGGGGATTTTAGTATCAAGATTAGGGGAAATGGTGATATGTTAGAATTAGAGATTAGTGTATCTCAAAGATTTTGGGGAAATCTCCAAGTGTGTATCAGAGGTTATCTAAGATTTGGGGGTTTTGCATACATATATGTCTCATGTGTGTGTGTGTGTGTGTGTGTGTGTGTGTGTGTGTGTGTGTGTGTGTGTTGTTGTTAAAGAGAAAGGGGTCGGGTTGTATTGCTCTGTGAGAACACTGGGTAGCAGAGGTTATATTGGCTTGGCACTGCAATGTGCAATGGTGAGAGGCTTAGGCTTGTGCAGTAGAGTGAGGGGTCGGAATAGCAGTAGGTTGCCCACTTGCCATATGCAAGCAGCAGGGTCTGCTGTGGCAGCAAATTGGCTTGGCCATTTTCAAATGGGTTGGAGTTGCTTCTGATTAAATTTGTTCAAAACTAAGCACCAATGCAATAGGGGCAGGTATCAAGAAAGCTATCAACATATTTGCAGTTGGTACTATTATATTGAGTAAACTGATCAACAATAATACCTGATAAAATAAAACAATTTGTTAACGAGTGGAATATAAAGCTTTACTCCTATTATCAAACTTAACATCTTAAAAAGTATTTTCAATTTTGCATCCATAGTAACTTCATGCATGAATCTAAAGTATATGTGGAGCATTGGCCTGTCCTATTGTAGGTATATATGAGCAGACTACTAGAGATTACTGCAGCAAGTAATATCATTGCTCCTCAAGTTTCAAAGTAAGCAATCCACTAACCTGAAAATAACGCAGGGTTCAAGTGCAGGAAAAAATATTGTGTGACAATGATTTACCAAAGTAGGAGATGGATTCCCAAAATTGTATATGAGATGCGGTGAAAGAAGGAGAAACAGAGAAGAAACAGAAGTAACAAAAATAATATGGGTTGTTGATTTACACCTTCATTCATTCATTTATTCATTTATTGTTTTCCTGTTGGGTAATAGGTTGTTGATTTACGCATGATTCTCACGCAATCCCATTAACGGATTTGTGCAGGAAGTATGCATGAGATCTTGAACTACTTTGGTGTTAAAATGATAAGAACGCATAGAGAACATATCGAAAAGATGGACATAGATAATAAAAAGTTCTCTTCTGCTCTGGAAAAAAAACATAAACCAAAATCCTTCATCCCTAATTTTCCTTTCTGGTTTTACATTTAGGAAAGGTTGCTCAATCACTCAGTTTGCTTTTTATTCTTTTTTTGCTATTGTTAGGGTCCTTAGGGGTTTGCAGTCATCGCTATTGTTAAAGACTTGTAAAACATCTAAAAATTTATATTTGATGATATTAAGAGTTTCTTTATTGAACTATATATATATATATATATATATATATATATATATATATATATATATATATATATATATATATGAAACTATATCATTTACCCAATTTTGTGACAATGTGTCTCGCTTCGGTTGAAGCCCACATCTCGTCGTGCACCTAGACGCCAGAGGACCCTTGCGCCTCGTGCCTTTTAAAACCTTGGATAGAGTAAGGCCACCTGAAGAAGATTTGTTGTATTTTGGAGGTACTCACCAAAACCCATCTAAACCATTGTCGGGTGAAATTCTATCAGTACCCTTAGTAATGTGCCTCAAAATCACCTATTTGCTTCTTTGTTTTCATATTATTGCATGATTCCATAGTTTAGCTGCATTTATAGGAAATAGTTACAACACCATCCTCTTCGATTTTCCCAGCACCTTGGCTGTATTGGGCTCTCCTCCTATCTCACTCTTTTGCATATACACTTTTTTAGCTTCCAACTTGGTCGCCTCGACCAACTTGTGCAGCTCCATTTGCAAGTATCAGAGAGGTTTAGGGTCTTTGGGTTTCCAATTTAGTATTAGTTGGTTTTGAGTCTCCTATTGAGTATCAGAGCATTAGTTCTTGGCCTTGGATATCTATATTGGGAGTGTTAGATATGTAGATGATATGAGTTAATGTATTCAGTAGCATGTAGGTAATTAAGAGTTAGAATCAGCTAGCTGTTGAGTTGTATCAGTTGGCTTTAGTAGTGTATCAGATTTGGGCATTGGTTGTATCAGATGTGACATTGCAGATAGCAGTAGCAGCCACAAGCCCAGGTAGCATTTCAGTAGAGTGTGCAGCAGTAGCATTGGCTCTGCAGTAGAGCATCTGCAGTTAGCAGCAGCATCTGCAGCAAGGCCTTGCATTGACCTTGCATATGCAGGCTTGCAACAGCTTCCAGAGCTAAATGCATACAGGCATATGCATGTGCAACAGCAGATTGAGGCAGTGGCAGGGGATCCTTCCCCTTAGACAGTTGGCCACCCTTGAGTTTTGGGTTTAGAGAAGGATACCTAGATATAACATGATAAGTTACTACCTATTAGCCTAAGTATAGGTTTACCTATTAGGTAAGGTAATAATATATCTATAGGTAAGGTGGTTATCCTAAGTTAGCCTAGGATATTACATAGCTAGAAAAGAATTTTCTACGCAAAAATCTTCCACACTTAGCTAAGCAAATGCACTTGCAAATCCGAGGACCGGTTCATCCTCAGGAGAATTAATTCAACTTTATTGCATTAACAGAAGAATTAAAGCAAAATCAAATTAAAACTATAGGTTCAGTTTTTGGAGATAAATACAAAGAAGATTTCCTAATACAAATTTTAGGTGAATTACTTAAAACATAAGAAATCAACTAAAATCAACACAGTCAGAATGAACATGTAGCATGCTTAATACTAAATATAAAAGCTTCATCATTTTGTATTGTATGCATATATATAGATCAATCTTGAAACAAACAGTTGGTTTGTGTTCCCATTCTTGTCCGTTATTTTTGAGGTCACGTTTTGGTTTCTAAGGCAGTTTTTTGTTAAAAAATAATTTACTTTCTTATTTTTAGGGAACTAATATAGAACTCCCTACTTTGTGATGTATATTGGATTGCTACATGTTACGGCTGGTTTCGGATGCAATTTGGCTGCTGGGTACTTCATTACTAATGTTTGTATGCAATTTGGTTATTTGGATTCAATTTGGTGAAGGAGGCCTACTTCTGGATACTTCATTACTGCTGCTGCTGAGTACTTCATTACTAGCTGCTCTGTGGTGAAGGTGGCCTAGAATATACACATGAATGGGTTGCTCTAGTTTTTTTTATTGTAATATAATCTGCATGTCAGGAATACCAACTTTCACTTTTTTGGAGGAAGAAATAGGACACATTTCCTCTCTTACGGTCTTTTGGATTGCTAGTATTGGTTTGCTAGCTGCTTTTAGATGGATGTGTGTGTACCTTGTAATACAATGTGAATTTCTTATTAATGCATCATGTTATGGTCAATAGTCCCTTATAGTCATTTAGTAAATTTACATTGTTCCAATGAAATAGTACGGGATGTCATGAGACTACGTTGGAATGTTTCTAGATCCATAACTACATTTTGTTCATTTAGCGGCTGAACGTAGCATGCATAATGAAAACTTTGTGAATCTTGTTACTACTACTACAAGAAAAATGAACATTTACGGCACGCGAAATATGCCGTAAAATATTTTTCACGGCATACATTTTGGCACCGTAAAAGGCCATGCCACAAATGATCCTATTATTTACGGTGCGCATTTGAACGCTGTAAATGATCTCTTACGGCACACATTTGAACGTTGTGAAAAAGATGGAGAGGTCATTTACAGCGTTCAAATGCACGCCGTAAATAATAGGGTTATTCACGGCATGATCTTTTACGGCACCAAAATGTACGCCGTGAAAGATCTTTTACGGCGTGTTTGCGTGCCGTAAATGATTATTTTTCTTGTAGTGTATCTTAATGAATGAAGGTAAAAGAATCGATCCATAAAATGGCAAGACGAACCAAGCGCAATCGTCTTCGAAGGAATGGAGAAGACCACGGCCTTGGCTAGAATACCTGCAGTGAATCATGAACACACACCTGAAGAAAAACCAGGTCCTCAGACGGACGTAGCAAGATACAGGAAGATCAAGCTAATATGAACTGTCAGAATAATATATAAATATATAAAAGACTATCCTAGACACAAATATGCAAAGGAGATTCTAACCGCCTAATGTGTAATTTAGAGGACAACTTTCATGCGCATGGGTGAAATTTTAGGCTATGTGTACGTAAATGGCATCCAGTCATCTGTATCCGGCCGTAACGTCCAAAATGTCAGAGGGTATCTGTAAATATATCGCCACAGTTCCATCCGGAGACTGTGGTTTACTTGTTTGGATTCCCATACGCACTAGCGACTGTCCTCTCCCAATATTTCTTACACTGTTCAAGTCATGTCCATGGCTTGTCCAGTTTTTGTAACTGTTTGAGTCTCTAAAACCCTAATCATAGCAGTTACGATCATTTATCCGTCACACGATTTTAGAGATAGCTAGTCAATAAGTCGTGCCCCTAGCAACATGTCTCAAACCGTGTAGTGTGGGTGTCACAGCAAAAGAAGATATAAGAATATTCCCCAACAAGAAGGTAGTCCGCTAAAACTAAGTCAACATGCATATAGTAAAACGACTAATAGAGTCGCTTGCACCCAAGTACGACTTGGACGCGCAGTTTATAACAAGGGAAACTAATAATATAAACAAAATAAATAATGCAGTAAATAAATAATTAACAGTTAATTAGCAAGGTATACTTGCCTGGGTCCTGAACACTTTGGTGGCGAAGATCAGACAGGAAAGTAGTGGAACAACGGCTGCTGAGGAACTAAGGTCCAAACAAACATCTCCGGATGCTAAAATAGTCTATTA
>JANAVB010006951.1:0-87500 GCA_029216955.1 Iris pallida | reverse complement strand
GGCCCTAATCTCATACATTTGGGAGTGGGGTGTGACACCCATATTCTGGAAAGTGGTAGTTACAAGTGCATTCCCAAGTGTACTAATCGCCAACTCCTCAAGTGCCGAGAACGTTGCGGGTGCACGGTAGAATGTTGAACCTGAAGTTCGGAGAGACAACTTAAAGCTCTTTATATTTTGAAGTTTTTTAAAGCCGGTTCATCTTAGAGGCTTTTAGTTTCAATGTATACATGAGTGTAAATGTATGGAACGACAAGTATTATTTCATGGCAGCTCGTCGAACGTTTTTATTATTTCATGAATGTAGCCGAAACAACATATTGAATGTAATATGACCTTGTATTTCGTTGTAAGTTATTAATGAGAAGCTATTTTCTTCTTATACCGTGTCTTCAACTCTCTGTGGCTGTGAGATTTTAACTTGTTGTTAAAAATTATCAAAAGCACGTTCTTGTCTTGTTCAAGTACAATTTAGATTTGTACGATATCACGTCTGGTAGAGACTTAATGATTCGTCAAAATCGAAACGTGACAATAAGTCTTATTAGATTTTTAACAAGTTTTTAGTATTTTAAAACCCGAACCAAAAATTTTAAACGTAATTATCGGCCCCAAATTGAATAATGCTCCCGCCTACTTACATCTCAAGGTGTTGGGTGGGCCGGTCTGGGTCGTCCCGAACCCAGGTCAAACCGGGTTTGACTGGGCCCGGTCCGGGCCGGGCTCAGACCGTTCGTGCAAGCGGGTCGGCAGGGCTAACCCGGAGGGGGGGCTGGACCCAGCCCGGACCCAGGCCCGGTTTGGTCGGGCCGAGCTGAACAGGACCTGG
The DNA here is from genome assembly GCA_029216955.1 of Iris pallida. Lineage (NCBI taxonomy): Eukaryota > Viridiplantae > Streptophyta > Magnoliopsida > Asparagales > Iridaceae > Iris > Iris pallida. The sequence goes on along the minus strand of JANAVB010006951.1, from coordinate 86,671 downwards.
GTCGGTCCGGTTCAACGCTGGACCGGACAACCCGATGTTGAGATAAAAAACCAAAAAAAATTTGTACATAAAAACTGAAATTTTAATTGTAATAAAATATAAGAGATGAAAACTGATTTTTTATTATATCAACATAAATTAATATACAATTTTGGGCAATTTTTAACTTTTGGACAATTTATTAATCGCAACATAAATTTATTAATGTCAGCTAAATTTAAAAAATGTACAAGTTTTCTTTTGTTCCGTCGCCCGTCTCTATTGTTCAGATCCTCTTTCATGGGTGTCCTCCAAGATAAGAGGCTCAGAGTCTAGTTCACTGATGTCGACAAAACGACCAAAATATCCTTCCAACGTTAATGGGGGACACTTTGGTCATTTTAGGCCTCCAACGGCTAAAAAGGTTTTTTTTTTTTTTTTGAAAAAGATCGAACCGAGCCTGGACCGGGCCTATCCGGGTTTGCCCGGTCCGGACACGCGTTCAAACCGGGCTACTGGGACCTCAACCCAGCCCGAATGAAATGGAGGGCGGGTCGGGCCAGTCCGGATCATTTATCGGACTCGGGCCGGCCTGGACATGAGCCGGTGAGTGAGCCGCCCGGCCCAGTTAACACCTTGACCTACATCCATGTTCAGGGCCGGCCCGTGGGTAAGCCCAGCAAGAGCTGGGGCTTGGGCAACCCCCCAGGCAAAAAAAAAATCTACAGAGTCCAAATACCAGCAGCCCACCAACGTGAGAGACTGTATGGCTAATGGCTGTATCCAAATGAGTCAATGACATATAACAAAATCTCAAATCCCTCTTTCTTCTCCTCCTTGGCTCCTTGCTGAAGAAGCACACGACCAGTCAGCCACTCGATCCCGAACCGGTCAGTTTTTTCCTTCCAACAATACTCTTCTTCTTCTTCTTCTAATAAGTTATGGGAAGTCACTGTTAGATCTACTCGTCTTGATCTACATACATGATACATATATCGATCCACTCATCTACATCATTGTTTACAGTTACTGAGTCTTCTTCTTGTTGTTCTTTCTAATAAGTTTGACATTTTAATTTAATGGTTTAAAATTAAACTTGTTTGACATTTCAATTTAGTGGTTTAAAATTAGTTCCAAATGGGTTAACCCAGTATGTATGCCTCAAGAAATTTAATTTTCGGATGTGGTAGAATTTTTTTCATAAGGAAAATAGGTTGACCAGTTTAGGAAATTAATTGTTACCCTTTTAATTTGTCTTAGGAAATTTATTTATTTAAGGTCTTTGTTTAAAACATTTATATTATGACTATTTGATATTTCATATAAAACTAGTTCCAAATGGTTTGACATTCTAATAAGTTTGACTTTTTTTTATTTTCGGATGTTGTTTATATAATATTATAATATTTATAGAGAGATTAGGTTTTGATTTGTTCCAAATAAGATTATAAAACATGTAACATGTTAGTCTTTGATTTTTTGTAAAGACTTAAGAAGTTAATTTTCATATTGTATTAATTGGAAGAAAGTATGACTACTTGGTTAGTACTTATGGTTTGGAATAGAATTGTGATGTATTTATATAGGTACTATGACTAAGAATGAAAACAATAAGGATCGAGCAAGATTCCGACAACAAAATCTATAATTTTATCGTAATTATTTTTTAAATAAAAGTCTAGGGACAACCAAATTAGTTCGGGCTAGGGCAACTCAAAACCCCCCCTGTCAATGTTACCACACCCAACATTGTTGGGGGCAGGCCACGTTCTCGCGAACCAGAGCAAGCAACGTCACGTGTGGCAAGTTCCAAATAGGCTTCAGCCAATAAAATATATCCACGTGTATTCCTTTTTTACAGGAAAGCCCTAAAAAATCTAGCGCTGTAAATTTATTGATTTATCGCCATCGAATTTATAATTCGACAGCGGCTCCCCACCCAAAACAAAATAGTAACTACGGACCGACCCCGCCATTAAAATTTGTGCGGGACGGGTGCGATTCCAACAAAATTTCCTTCCTTCCGCGATTCCGGAGTTGCCGGCGCTAATGGCGGGAGGGGGGGTTCGGATCCAGTGGCGGCGGCGGCGGCGGGATCCGGGCGGAGGGTCCGCTCCGGCGATACCAGAGCGGCGACGAGGGGGAGGGGGAGAGAGGACGGGGGAGGGGATCAATGACGGTGGTTTGTCGAGGAAGCAGCAGCAGATGGGGACGGCGACGAGGGTTCTGACGCTGCCGACGATCCTGACGCTCGGGCGCGTGGCGGCGGTTCCCCTTCTCGTGAGCAGTAGGTCTAATTTGATCTCACTATTCTCTTCCTTTTTTATGATTTTGTGTGATTTTCTTTGGGAATCTATGGATTTAGTAATGGATCTGTGGCGCACGAAATTGCTTGTGGTGAACCTAGATAGCGCGGACACTCTGATATGGTGCCCGTGTCGTGCTGTGTCCGACACAACGACGTGGCACGTACGTTCCAATAACACTACGAAATGCCGAAATTAATGCCGTTTGACATGTACGTAATCTGTATCATGCCCTTGATGTGTCCAGTGTGTCCTGTTGGACAGACACTTTAAGAAGGGAAATGTTAAAGGCCACCCCCAAATTACTAAGGGCAACCATGACCATTTTCAATTTTTACTAAGGACAACCTAATGTTGATTTACTAAGGGCCACCAAGAGGAGGAAGCTGACAGCCCCCCTCTCCCTGCCGCCGCCGACCCGAAGCCCCCGCGTAGCACCCTCTCCCCCGCCTCTCCCCCGCGCAACACCCTCTCCCCCGCCGACCAGGAACCTCAGCTGCCCGCTCTGCCGCTCGCCGCTCCTCCCGTCGGAGGACCGCCGGACGAAGGCGGAGGCCGAGCGGCCGCGGATCGGGGCCGAGCTCGTCGCCTGGCTCTCGAAGGACGACGAGGGGTCCTGGGACGGGGCCGAGGGCCGCTGCCGCCGAGCGGTGACGCGAGCGCGGGTGACGACGAGCGCGGCCACAGGCGGTGACGATGAGCGCGGGATGGGACCGAGGCCTGGGTCGAGAAGCTCAAGGACTGCAGGCCAGCACTGCAGTCCTTTCTTCACTTGGGACTGCAGGCTTGTAGATAAAAAAAAAAATTATGTCAATTGAGGGCTGCAGGCCAGCACTGCAGTCCTGTCTTCACTTTGGAATGCAGGCAAGTCCTGCAGTCCTCAATTGACAGAAGTGGGGTGGCCCTTGGTGTTTTCAAAATTGCAAACTTGTAATTTTTTTTAAAGTTTTAAGTTGGTGGCCCTTAGTAAAAAGGGGGTGACCTTTAACATTTGCCTTTAAGAATCCTGCTCGTGATGCGGCATTCAGGAATCAGGACACAAATGACGTGCGCACATCAAAAATATGGTAGGACGTGCCAGAATCAATGTCTGTCCGGGGACGAAAAAAAGCATAGCCTTTGGGACTTTTGAAAATTGTCTTTGGTTATAATATAGTTTTAGAAATCCTGAAGTACTTGGTCTATGTTGCACGGCCAGGGGAAAGTGTGTCTGTATGCTTGTGTCCATATTCATACAACATAGGTGACTGTATTTACTAGGGTGCAACTCAGGCGGGTTGGGTCGGGTTTGAGCTCAACCCGAGTCCAACCCGATGAATCATAAGCTTAGCCTGAGTGCAAGTCCAACCTGACCTCGGGTTCAACATATGAAGTCCAAGACCGAGCCCGGAGAAAGTACCAAGTTCCTCGGGTTGGGTCGAGTCCATCGGCTTTACGGGCTCTAATATGATATTTGAAATAATTTTAAAGAAGATTAATACTAAACACACAATTAAATAGCAATTATGCCTCAATTATGATTTAGGGTAAGGAGTTAGAAGATTTTGGGTGGAGAAATTTAGGATTTAAACTTTTTTATTTAAAAAGTATATATATATAATATATATATATATATATATATATATATTTGTGTGTGTGTTTTTTTCGGGTTTCGGGTTCTTTGGGTAACCCAACACATGAACCCGAATTCAACTCGATTTTTGATTGGGTTCAAATATTTTAACCCGAACCCGAGCCGGAGTATCTTCAACCCTAATCCAACCCATTAACGGGTTTACCCGATCGGGCTCGGGTTTAGCCCGCGCGAGTTGCACCCCTAGTATTTATCTATATGAAAATGTTCGTATCTCGTGTCTTTAACTCTTATCTGTATCCGGGTCCGCATTTGTGCAACATAGTATGTATTGTTCCCACCCTCATCCTCCCATTTTTTGCAGAAAGGAACTGTGGAAGTTTTGCCTGCGCCTCACATTGGGTCGTACGGTTTTGTCCCTGGCCATGTCATGTTCTGTTCAGTGCAACATATTATTTTAATGCGGAACCCCTTCTCAACAGAAGCTTCAAATTTTAATGCTGCATGGAATAGAATCGGATTATCTTAGTGCAATCTAAACTTGACAACTTACCTACTTCATTTTGTTTCACCTCTTAAAAGGACTCTGTTATGCCTCAAATTCAAATTTAACAGAGAAGTTTCTAACTAAAGCTCTAAAAAGAAGTAAAACCCTCTTTATCCATACTTTCGTAATTCTGTTAAAGAAGAACGTAATAAATTCTGATCCAAGGACCAATTCTTTTTCATCATGTACCTAGAGTTACTTTTGAGCTCGATTTTAGTTTGATATTTTAGTTTGAGGTAAAATGGTGGGAAGAAGTCCCACCCCCATGCGTTTCATTAATTGGTAATTAATGGGACAAGTCTCAAACTCTCAACTTTTGAACTCCTCCATGAACCGTTATTATATGTTATCATGAGAGTCCCCTCAAACTAAAATTCGCATGTCCACCACCCGTGTTCATCTATGTATATCACTTGTTTAAACTCATAGTAACTTGTCTCTATGATTTATAAAAAAGACGAATGGTTAAAGATACCATGTACTATATTATATTAGCCAACTTTATAATTATTCAGTATATTTGGCCATTTTGTAACTAAGTTCTTAAAATGCGATACAAGTACAATTTTGATCAAATGTGAACATCCAATTTTAGGTTTATTTCTATTTACAACGATATGCATATGTAGCCATGTCCTCGTTTCTGGAATTTGTGAAGTAGCAATGTCACACACCTGTATCCACTAATCATAGGTTAGCCATTAGTACTCTCTAGGTAAAGAGATTCCGTCCATTCAATACTTTTTTGTTTGAATTTTGGCATTGATATTTGGTTAATTATGAATTTGCTTACCTCTTACAGTATTCTGAACCATTCTTTATGCACTTTGGTCGTTTAGATGTAATGTCTTGTTCGAAGAAAAGTTTTTGCTTTCTAGCTGCTATGTGTCTTGCACCTCAGCTGCCTAGATGTAAAGTATGTCATTGCGAGGCTCAAGGTTGTGAAAAGCGCTAGGCGCTAGTCGGGCGGGCACTCGCCGCCTAGCCCGCCTAGATTGAGGCGGCTCAAAAGTAAATTTAAAAATTCCAAAAAAACCTACTGAAAATTGCATAAAAAGTCCATACAACCCCAAAACATGCATAGTCGGACATCGGGGAGGGGGGGGGGGGGGGTGTCTAGGCGGGCGCCTAGGGGGACATCGGGCGAGCACCAGGCACCTAGCCGCCTAGACCGCCTTTTAGAACAGTGGCGAGGCTAACATGTCCTTTTTTCTCAATAGCTTATCACATGAATGGTTGGTGGGCAACAACTGCAACAACAAGCATCTTTGTAGTCGCAGCAATCACAGACTGGCTTGACGGTTATATCGCTCGAAAGGTGTGTTAGTTATATAGATGTGCATCCAATTAATCAACTGCAGATTATGATAACCTGCTATTACCTTTTTCTATATGTCAGATGCAACTAGGAACAGCATTCGGAGCATTTTTGGATCCTGTGGCAGATAAGGTTTTGTTTTGTTTTTCTTTCATCCACGTCATGCTAATGTGCTTTCATTCTCAGAATATGGTGCTCACATGACAAATTCAATTCAATTAACAATCATTTTGTTTTGTGTTGACCAAATGCAGCTTATGGTTGCTGCTACATTGGTATTATTGTGCACCAAGCCTTTGGAAGTCTTTATGTATGGTGGAGTTCCTTGGCTTCTGACAGCACCTTCAATTGCTATCATTGGTAGAGAGGTGAGCACTGTCAAATTCAATGAGGTTATGAAATGTATTCTGTTGAACAATAGTTGTTTAATTATTTGGATTGTTGGTGAAAGAGCATTGATTGTTTTATGTTAAGACGTGATTAAGGTGAAAGAACAATGCTTGATGCATGTCCTTACTAAAGATTACTGCATGAAAATCTGTAGGATAGCTAATAAACAGAAGTTTGCATGTGAGGGGCCAAAGGTGGGTTCAAATTGGTGGATAATGCTATAATAGATGGATTCGAGTCTAGAAGGAAAAATGGAAAGTTATAACCAAGACCCATATATTTGGTTATCGTAAATGGTAGAGAAATCTAAAAGATAGCTTCAGGGATCCTTTCATATCATCTGGAGATTGGTTGCTGATAAACAATTCTTTGCATTAACTTTATTTTTATCGAAAATCTGTACCTAATGAACAGTAAGCTAAGCAAGTTGTTGACACCGGGATTGTGCTGATCACAGATGCACTTGTACTTTTCTTGCAGTAACGGAAACAATCAATGATCTACACGTTTAATAAGTGTGCCTACTCCTTGAGACAAATGTTCTCCACTACCCAATCTTTCACAACTACGGGATATAAAATAGTTTTATCCTAGTTTAGGACACAATATGTATGACATAATTAATTTAGGTCCATCTCAACTGTCCTTTCTGAAATTTCTCTTGTGTGCTCTATTATTCACCTCCTTTCTCTTTGTCGCACCATATCTCTGACAGTCTTTCCTTCTCGATGGGAAGCTATTTCCTCCCATAAATTGTCAAATCATCACCGCAAATATAAAATCCATAGAAAGTGCTTTCAGAATATTTGTTTGGACATTTTATCTCAACATCCTAATGTCCATCCTTGTCTAGTTTGATCAACTAAATTGTTTTATTAGCTTACATGAAGGGTACTTATAGTTTGTGTTCTAAGGTAAACAAAAAAAAACTTATGAAGTTCCCGCCTATAACCATGACTTGCTACTCCATATGATATCTGATGGCAAAATCTCATACCATTCTAAGTACTATTACAAGTCAGGAAAAATGCTTCTTTGTAGAAGAGTAAGTTTAGTAGATCAATTCTGAAGAAAGAGGCAGCAGGTGGAGACATTTCTTTGGCATAGTTTATAAGATTTCATCAAAGTCTATACCTCTGACCGAAGCCTTTCACAACCCGTCTTGCCTTGTATCTTGGCTTTGAGCTATGTTCCTTATTCTTCCATCTGAATACAAATTTCTTTCTTGTCAAGAGACTTATTCAATGGTCACTGCTAACCGCCTTTGGTCCCAAAGATTTGGGGCTGCTGTATCCAAGCTCCACCATCGACCCTTGATTGTCTCATCCAGAATCATTTTTCTCCATTATCCTAGTTGCTGGGGTGTGGCCCAGCTGTCCATCCTCAACAGAAATTTGTTAAAGAAAGAAAGTGTACTCTCATTAAGAAGTGCCTCAGCCTAACTGCGAAGCAGCTTTCTTCTTTGACCATTGACAGTAAACTGTTACTCCATATTCCCATTTATGTAGTCATTTCACTTGAATTTTATGCTAATTATGATGCTCTAGCTGGATTTGGATGACGACATCATAAAGGGTCAGAGGTGTTAATATAGAGACTGGGATCATGTTACATGATCTAGTCCCCGTCCCACTTTGTTTGTTGTGGATCTCAAGCAAATACTATTTTTGGTATTTGTTGTGACAGTTCTTTTAGAAGAAAAATTGTAGTTTAATACAATTTAAATCAATAGAAATGCGGGTGGAGTCCTTTTCTCTCACCGATTTTCTGAATATAGATGATTTAAATCTTTAGATATGCCGAGAGCGTCACATGGCGGGATGATAATAGGATGCCGGGTCGGGTTGCGGAACCTCTCTATATATATGAGGGTAATGTTGTGTACATCTTGACTTGTCTCATATCATGCATAAATGGGAGTCTCATGGCAATATCATGCCCTTTTTAAATTGTTAGAGATTCCTATGCACTAAATTTAATCTGAAATGCATTTCTAATTGTTTCACATCTAGGGATCACTTTAGAAGTGTATGGCTAATCCATGGTAGTCAAAGGCGCGCCTCAGAGTAAGGCATAACATCTGCGCCTCACACTTCACTAGGCAAGGCGCCTTTCCCCGGGCGCACCCAAGGCACGCCTTAGGTGCGCCTTTCAGGGCGCAACCAAGAAAATGCGCGCCTTATGTATTTTTTATTTTTTACAAAAAAAATTGAGGTAGGGAGATAGTGTTACCTCATATAAGTGGGAGGAAGGTAACCCTTTCCACGGTTGTCAAAGTTGGCTACAGTTGAACTTGAAAACCTAAAATTTACTAAAAGTGTAGTAGAAAAAATACAAATTCTTGTTAGTTTTGTTGAGTGATGTTGTTGCTCTGCTAGTTCACTTGGTTATGTTAACATGTTTTTGTTGGTTAATATGTTATTTGGTTTTATTTCTTACATTACTACTTTATTTATTTATTTATGTTTATTTTTATTATTTTTTATTTTGCGCTTCACTTCACTTGGGCGTGCGACTTAAGTGCGCCTTGCGCCTCGGACGATATGGACCTTTTGCGCCTCGAGTGCGCCTTGCGCCTTTGACTACCTTGGGCTAATCTTAGACCATACGTACATAAATGCTTTGAACAAACTTTGATGGGAACAATAATATGCAACTCACTAACAAATCTGTGAAGAAGATGGATTTCTCTAGATTTAGCACCTTTCCTTCTTTAGAAGTAATTGTGCTTTAATATTATGCCAAAACTTAAGAATACAAGTTACGAATGCTTCATGTATATAGTTCAAATTTGCTCAAAAATGTGTAAAGTATATATAAACACAATAAGAAAGTCATAATAATGTGAGCAGCAGGTGGATTATAATCCTAAAAGTATAGTAATGAGTATTTCTGTGGCCTTCTTTATTTTTTTCCTACTGATCACTGATTGCTATTTTGTTTTTCTGTAGATAACTATGTCAGCAGTTCGAGAGTGGGCTGCATCTCAGAATGGCAAAATTCTGGAGGTCAGTATAAATTCACCCTCTTTTAACTGCTTATCAGTTCATTTCTTATTATCAACTTCCAACCTATTGATTACCTGGAAAGTTCTGCACGTAATAGTGAATTCTGATGGCAGGCAGTGGCTGTAAACAGCTTTGGGAAGTGGAAAACAGCAACACAAATGACCGCACTAACTATCCTTGTTGCTGCCAGAGACACCAGGTTTACAAGCCACTCCCTGAAACCTTTTCATGCTACATAATGATTGATAACATGTTTGATAATTTGATAATTTGTTTCGCCTCCATGAACTGTGCAGTCTAGCTGGGTATGATGTGTTAGTTGCTTCTGGCGTGCTTTTGCTCTACATCTCTGCTGGTCTTTCCCTTTGGTCGTTAGTTGTGTACATGAGAAAAATATGGAGATTCTTGCTTAGGTAGCTCTTGCTCCATTATTAGTAGGGTGGACGTAATCATCAATTCTTGGATCCTATTTTTAACATCCTGAATGTGGGTCCAATTCGAACATGGATTCATGTGGAGATGAAACCAGAAAATTCTGTCTGCTTTAGGGATGAAGAACCTCAAATGATACATCAACTCTTCTCGAGGAAGCAACAAGTCATCTGATAACCTTCCGATCTCCGTGTGGTGGTTCTGATACACTTGAAACTCATTTTAGTTTCACTGCACTACAAGAGGCTGGTGTTTCATCTCCCTTGATAGAGGAAGCTGTTGCCATATTTAGATGTTCTACAAGAATTTCTTCAGAGATTGTCATACTAGGAAATTCATCCGATACAAGATATTTATTACAAAGTTATAAATTATAAAGTAGGTTCATATATTTAAACATAGATCAGTTTCATGAAATCTTTCAGCTTTATTGATGCAGAACTTTGCTTACAAAGTGACGGTTTATTTAATGAGACGATGTAATAGTGATTAGATAATCTGAATGCCAAGTTTCAGGTAATGCACAATTTGTATGCATAACTTCTATGTATCTTTATCAATGGAGTTTCTTGTGATAATTCTATCCGTTGGTGGCAATCTGGGATGCGTTTGAGAATATTTTTGAGGCATTTCACATTTCACTCATGCGTATCATTGTTGGAAATAAGAAACCAAAAGTTGATCATGTTTTTTCATTTGCAAGTATAATATACTTGTATATAGTGCAATGTTTTGCTTCTGTAATAATGATGCTGCTAGAATGATTGTTGCTCTGCTACATCGTGCTTTGCTATCCTTTCCTTTTGACCTATCTACTAAAACTTAGGTTGCGTTTGGTTCATTGTAATGTAATCGTAATCGTAATGGAATTGGGTTTGTAATGTAATTGAGTTTGTAATGTAATGGAATTACAATTACATTACTATGTTTGGTTGAAACATGTAATCGAACCATGTAATGTAATGTTAATTGCATTCATGTGTTTGGTTTACCATGTAATGTAATTGAATTTTTAATTTAATATTTTTTTTTAAATACAACATAAAATTTAAAAAGTTGATCAATACAAAATTTCAAAAATTTAAAAAGAAAAAAGAAAAAATTAAAATAAATAATAAAAAAGGGGGAAATGGTTTGTTTTCTGCTTAAAAAAAGACCAAAACGAAAAAAAAAGACAAAAAATAAAAAATACCAAAAATGACAAACGAACAAAACAGAAGGAAAAAAAACCAAAAATGAAAAAGCGATAAAAAAAAAACGACAAAAAAAGATCAAAAATGTGAAAATCACAAAAAGTGACCAATAATGATAAAAAAAATGACTAAAAAAAAATTGACAAAAAACAACAATAAATGAAAGGGAAAAAAAAGGACGAAAAAACGACCAGAAACAAAAAAAAAAGGGCAAAAATGAACAAAAAAAGAAAAAAAAATGACAAAAAAACGATAAAAAAGAGCAAAAAAATAAAAAAAGATAAAAAGGAACAGAAATGACAAAAAGGAAAATACGAAAAAAAGACAAAAAACAAGAGAGAATTAAAACGAGCAAAAAACGACAAAAAAATTAAAAAACTTGCAAAATAAAACCAAAAACGACAAAAAGGCAACAAAAACGACAAAAACAACAAACAAAAAGAAAAAAACGAGCATAAACGACCAAAAAAAAGTGAAAAAAGACCCCCAAAAAAGCAAAAAAGGATAAAAAAAGCGACAAAAAATATGCAAAATCGACCAAAAACGATAGAAGACGATAAAAATGTGAAAATGGTCAAAAACGTACAAGATCGACAAAAATCGATAAATAACATGCAGAAATGGTAAAAAATGTGCAAAATCGACAAAAAACGATAAAAAAAAACGTAAAAATTGACAAAAAACGATAAAAAAGGCAAAAAATGAACAAAAACGACAAAAAAGGGCAAAAAAGAACAAAAAAGGACAAAAACGACAAAAAAAAATAACAAAACACGAACAAAAATGACAAAAATGAACAAAAACGACAAAAAACGGACAAAAACAACAAAAAAGGACAAAAACGACAAAAAAAAAAACAAAAACAACAAAAAAACGAACAAAATGGCAAAAAATGAACAAAACGACAAAAAATAACAAAAAAAAGGACAAAAACGACAAAAAAAACCGAACAAAAATGACAAAAAAACGAACAAAAATTACAAAAAACGAACAAAAAAAGACCAACAACAACAAAAAAGGACAAAAACGACAAAAAAAACAAACAAAAACAACGAAAAAACGAAAAAAAATGACAAAAAAACGAAAAAAAAACGGACAAAAACAACAAAAAACGACAAAAATGACAAAAAACAAACAAAAACAACAAAAAACGAACAAAAATGACAAAAAAACGAACAAAAACGACAAACAACGAAAAAAAGAGGACAAAAACGAAAAAAAAACCGAACAAAAATAAAAAAAAAAGAACAAAAATTACAAAAAAAAACGAACAAAAACGACAAAAAAAGAACAAAAAAGGACCAAAAACAACAAAAATGACAAAAACGACAAAAAAAACAAACAATAACAACGAAAAACGAACAAAAATAAAAAAAAACGAACAAAAACGACAAAAAAACGGACAAAAACAACAAAAAGACAAAAAACAAACAAAAACAACAAAAAACGAACAAAAATGACAAAAAAACGAACAAAAACAACAAAAAAGGACAAAAATAACACAAAAGGGCAAAAACGAACAAAAAAAACAACAAAAAACAACAAAAAAACGAACAAAAATAACAAAAAACGAACAAAAACGACCAAAAACGACAAAAAACAAACAAAAACAAAATAAAATGACCAAAAACGAACAAAAATGACAAAAAAACGAAAAAAACGACCAAAACCGAATAAAAATGACCAAAAACAAACAAAAACAACAAAAAATGACCAAAACGAACAAAAAGACCAAATTATAGCATACCAACTTTCCGCTTAAGTTATAATGTAATTGCGATTACATAGGTTTTATGATGTAATTGAGTTTAGAAGAAACTGATGTAATGTAATCAAACTTGTAATCGCGATTACATTACATCTAATTTTTTTTTGTCCAACCAAACACCCGAGTTAGATTGACAACGTAATGCCAATTACATTACGTTGTCCAATCCCGCAAACCAAACGGGCCCTTATTGTTCAGGCTGAAGGTGTTCTTAGTCCTATTGGACTGCATACATGCGTATTAAATATTAATGCAGTGCGGAGTTTTTTGTTTTTTGCGTGGGTGGATGGGTTTGTTTTTGGGGGGATTTACCACGTCAGTTTTTAAACTGAAAACAACACCTTATAGGCTAATCAAACATACGTAGCATATACCAAAATAGGTGTCAAATTCAGACACTTCAAACTACACTAAGATACACCAAAATAAGTTTACCAAAACAAAATGCGAATCAAACAAAGTTAGGATTGATTTTCCAATTGGGGTAATTGGAAGCTCTATTTAAATTTTGTTCTCCCTTTCTTAAACTCTCTTTAACCACTCATTTTAACAACAAAAAACTGATTGTAAGAGGATATTAAAAAAGACCATTGCAATATTCAACAAATTTAATTCTTACAAAATATGTCTAAACAACCACAATCCCTTATTTTTTTTTCTTCCTTTTTTCCTTTAGTTCTAGAAACAAAAACAAAAAAGTTTCAGACTTTCCAAATTATCAAATAATTATCGGGACCCGAAGCAGACATTTGGCATAGAAATTATCAGTTAAATAATAATAGGTCAAAAAGAAAAGAAAAACTACTTTTCAAATTAAAAATAATATTTTTTTTTTGTTTTATTGTTATTTGAAGGTGAACTTGAGGATGAAATATTTTTATGTTGTGTTAATAAAAATATTCGAGGATAGAACTTATGTTTTTCTGCTTCATTTGTACTAGTGAATTTGTGTTTAAAATGACGTCATAGTATTGAGGTCAAAGTATTTGATTCATACATTTACAATGCACTTTAAAGTGATAAAAAAAATAAGCGACACTTTAAGTTCACTATATAGTTCGGAAAAACAAGCGACATTTATATTTTAAAGTTGTAGCATTGTATAGTTATGAAACAAAAAAACATTCCATAAGTTTATTTTTAACAATTTGCTATTAACGTTCTATGGTATTCATTTCTATGGTATTCATCGTATCAAAGACACTCGAGATTCGTTTTTAACAATGGACGACTGATGTAGTGGACCAGACACATTGCCAATGCCAGGTTGTCCATTTATCGAGCACAATTTGATTCTCTACAACATGCAGAGGGAAAATAATTTTAGACTTCTATTTATTTTAATTTATATTTTTTATTGACTCTACAATATATCAAAAATAGGTTACATGGATGTCGTATATTATACGTTTTGATGCTCCCGACATTCAAAGGATGTCGTATTCATATAGCCATCATATATGTTTTATCTCATATGACTATCGGACAGTGTACCACCTAGTGGATCGTGTTCTTCGATAGTTTGGGTTGGTGCAAATTATCCCTGATGCTCCAGCGACTATGAGTTGTGGCAAAACTCACGACCTTTCTAGAATTGACTTTCCCATTTTTTTCAATAAAAACCTGATCATTTTTCCAAAATCTCTATTAATTATTTATTATTATTTAGTAGGCATGTCATTTTAGTAATTTTTAAAGGGGAGTTGGTTATTTAGAGAATCATGAAGAAGGAATGACAAGTTTGTAAATAATTAGAAGTGGAGTGACATGGTTGTAATAATTAGGAGTGGCATGCTTGTAAATATGCTTGTAAGGTGGCATGGTTTGGTAATTTTCTGTAGTCATTAGCCATAGGGATTATAGTAGAAACTTTCTAGAGTTTATTTTTTGATTAATCATGATTAGTGGTTAACCCTAAAGAATATTCTTAGGAATATTCTATGGAATCTAGAGTATTCTTAGAAATATTTCTTAGAATATTCTCTAGAATATTCTTGAAATACTCCTTGGAATCCATGTGCTAATTAGATCTAGATCTTTCCTAATTGCTCCTATAAATACCCCTAATTGTCATTAGTGCTAATCACTCCAAAATTCCTACGTGGTCCTAATGACCGTATCCTATATCCATCCATATTTCCTTAATTCCCCTAGCTATTACATTTATATTCCCCGTGTCCGACACGACACGGTCCATTTCCACCCATTTCTCGTGTCCCGGGTCCGACCCTGAGGACATGGACACATCACATTTACACATCCAATACAATTTCTACACTAATTTTTGTGTCCTATTCACTATGTCCACAGGACAAGGACAACCCGCTCAAACCCTAACCCTAATTCCTACCGCTACCTCTGCTCTGCCTATGTCCGAGCTCTGCCACCCACCGGAGTAGACGATCGCTGCTGCTCTCCAAGCATGCGCTTCCAGTCCAGCGTCGTAGGCCTACTCGCCGGACCGGCCTCAAACCAACGACGCTACTCGCCGTCACAGTGCCATCTCCGACTCTGGATTCGGACTCACCGTCTCGAGTTGATTGACGACTCCGATCCCTCATCATCGTCTCGAGCCCGTGGCTAGCAGAACGATGCTTCTATGTAGGCGACGACCTCCGTGTAGCCGTCGGATCCACCGTCGTCGATCTCGTTCGAGCCATCTATCGCTACTGCCTCAGTCGACGCCGTCTCCAGATCTGGGTCGATGCCGGCCACGGTTCTTGAACCAAGCTGCCGAGTCACTGCCACGAGGCCGCTGACCACCGCTTCTCCAGGCGTAGCTACTGTAGCACCAAGCTCCATCTCGTCGAGCCATGGTGAGCATGTGCTAAACCATGTCACGCTCCAGTCCCAAAATACGCAGAATCAGGCCACATGGCAATAGTTAGCTACGTACTCAATCAGAGTCTAGTCCGAAATCGAATACATATACGCTGTCTAGATGAGGTAAAATCTAACTAAACAATATAACATCCATAATACTAGCTTAAATACTATGAACTTTGAAAATAATAACTAGGAATAATGACGAGAAGGTATCAGTTAACGATACCTGAAAATCCTTATGAAGTACCCCTAATACGTCTTTGTCAGATTTCAACAATAACCTGGAAGGAAACTAAGTCCTCAGATGGACGTAACAAGATACATAATATACAAGCCTACTGTACAGTTTATGTAACATGCATGAAATAGACAAGAATGTAACTGTGAAATAACAACATGAATAATGATAGTGCATGGTAAAGTAATAAGAATCAGATAATGACATGTCATAGAATTGTGATGCTAAGAATGTCTAATAAATGAATCATATAACCGCAGCCCTGTGTGGCACCTATGTTCCTATAGAAAGTAGTCATGTGTGGAGCTTCCAAACTATAGTAAATCTCTACCTTAGCACTTGTGTGATACTCCCGAGTTGAGAATCGTCAAATAGCCCATCCTAGTATCAAATAAGGGTCAAGTCAAGTCGAGTCAAGTCAAATGATCAAGTTGAGTCAAGTCAAATGATCAAGTTGAGTCAAGTCAAGCTCTCACTCAATACGATGATATATACAAGTAAAATATAAAAATACGTACAAGTGTAGTGAACATGTACAAGGAGTATAGACAAGTAAACAGATTATAGAAACTGACAACATGAAAAATATCAAGTAGTTAAGTATGCATAAATAAGATGTACATATTGGCAAGGTATACTTGTCTGGAGTTTTGTCCAATCCGTGCTGCGACTGTAAGTTTACAAAGTTTTGTCGAAGTATAGGCACAAACTATAGTTGCTACAGTCACCAAGAAGCTACCATAACCCAAAACAACCAATCAAGAGTCACACACATAAATTAGGTTATGAAAATTAAGGCTTCGTCTTTACCTAGTTTAGACTAATGGTTAACTATGACTTGTCAATTGACAGAAATATCCATTGTGCGAGCATCCCTATAGCTTACCAACCTACTAGCCAATCATTCTAACACTCTCTAAGGTTATCTACAAGTCCCAAACTAATAATTGTACAATCGCAAAGGTGTGATTTACCGCCTACGAGTGAAAAGTCTGACTCTAGTCCAAACCTACAAGTCTAACCTATGTGTCAAATACGTTTATTCTAGGACATACCCTATGTGATAAAAAAGATTTTCTAACAATAATTTGAGTGCTACATATGTGCCTAAAGTTTGACATAGATTTGACAAATATAGCATACGAAAATGTTAGGCTAAACATGGTTTAAACCCTAATGTGAATTCTGGAATTAGTTTTTCGACGCCATAAAATGTGGTGCAAAGCCTATAAATTTAAGGAAATACCCTAGGAAACTTATATGGCTTGATGAAAAATTGTGCTAGGGTCATAATCATATAGGTTTTAGGTCAAGAACATGAAAATTTCCACATAAAATGTTGTGTGCAATCACAACGTGTTAATTCTAGAATCAATGAACAAGGTCTAAAAATGTGACATTAACCTTAATGTTTTCCAAAAAACTATATAGTAAAAATTTAGGGCAATAAAGGGGACATACAGGTCTCATTTCATATATGTTTTATGATCAAAATGTTACTTAAAGGGGGTGTAAAACAGTTCACAACGATGAAAGACAGATTCTGGATTTAATAGAATAATTCGCATTTGTCCAATTAAAACAACATTTTAACATGTTAACATAATGTTTTTTATGGAACTAGTATTCTCGGAATCACATATTGATTTATGCGACATAACTACGACCATGCGGCCAAGTCATCTTGCGTATGGTGATTTCTTATCCATGCGTCACGACGAAACCATCCGACATGACAAATTATCAACCATGCGACATGACTACAAAGTTATCTATGCATGTATCAATGTGAACCCTTCAACCGAGAAAATTCTAGGATGACGAATTGGTGTGCATATCGATTGATGTGGCATGAACATGTTTAATCTCATGATCTAACCCTTCAATGGGTGGAAACCAGGGTTCACAAATTATACCAGAAGTGGCAAGGAGTTGATGACAGTTTCCAACAATTTTGATCGACCAGCAATATCAAGATCTTCTACCTATTCCTTCCTTGAGTTGGACGTCGTGTGGGTGACGGTCCAACCTTTTCTTCCTTTCTCTCCTTTCGTGATAAAAAAATTAGATAAAGATGCTCTTCTTAGGATACATGTGACGGCCAGAGAATAGAGGGTATATATATATATATATATATATATATATATATATATATATATATATATATATATGCTACGACATGGGCACGTAAGGAGAAATTAGGTTTATATCTCCTAACGGTTCTAGGTATCTAGTGTTCAGTCCAAATACACAACCCATGCATGTTGACAATAGCTCGATCAACTAAAGAGCTACTATTGCATTATCTTCCTAATCCCTAATTACGTTTATGTGATCCTTCTTATTATATGCTTGTTTGTCTCCCCATGTTAAGATATCAAATGTCCGTCAATCAAAATAAGTTACTAACAACTACATTGATCGACATCTTTTATCCTTAAGTAGTACCACTCAATATTATTTGTCATGTCGGATATAATGCACCTACAGACTTTACATGACAATCCTTATGAGTTCCTTAAGGGGACATCATCAACCTGATACATAGGGACATAGATTTGTTTTATTATCAACAATCCATCATACATATAATGCTATTACCCAATTCATAGAGGTTATTGACTTATTACGAATCTCTCTTTTTAATGAATCAAAGTAATACACACTACATATACATGTCTATTATTATATCCAGAATAAGAGCACAAGCATCCATAATAACAGAGGTATTTATTCTCTAATATAGTTAGTACAAAAAGAACAACCCCAAGTGGTCATGTTCAATACACACAAAATGCACTAGCATAAACCTATAGTCCAGATAGACTAATGCCAGATTACACTGCAACCTTACCAATGGATTGTCCAAATACATATAGCTTGTGAACCATTTATATATTCTATAAGGGACTGATAATATGATCTTTTGTGTGTCACCACACACACCATATTATCTATAATATAGAATATCAGACACTTGAATTAACATAAAACAAATATAAAATGCCAACATTTGCCCATATGATTCAAAATAATAAAAATATATAGTTAATACAAAAGTAATGCTTTTAGTATATAACCCTAACAATTCTGGATTTAACGGAATAATTTGTATTTGTCCAATTAAAACGATATTTTAACATGTTAACATATGGTTTCTACCTAGGGAAATGAAATAACATGTTGTTCCCTAAGTTTTGATTCATAAAAATAAAGAAAACATAGGGTACATACCAATTTTTATGGGCACGGACATCGGTAGACAACGATGATTCCCACATGACGCCGTCTGCATACTATGTATCGTACGACCTCTACGGAAGGTTAAAAGAAAGAAAGATACAGCAAATCATATATGAAATCAAAGATAATTAACAGACGTACGCGATGAAAAAGGTCCGAGGTACGTGATGAAAAAGGTTCGAAGGGGTTTTACCTAGTGGTTTAGGATGTGCATCACGTTCTTTGCACAGTTCATTCAGTCAGCCATCCTGTTGGACACTTTGTCGTGCGACATCAATTAGGTGTACAAAACACCAAGAATACCCTATAAAAAAATATATGGTTGGAAAGGTAAGAGGTAGAGGAAGAAGTTTCATGAAGGAGTTAAGAGACTTACTTGTTGTTTTAGCGGCACAATTTGCTGTAGAAGAAACCCTATGCAGTAGAATTTTAACACTTCCTGCTGAATGTAGGTGCACTTTTGGATGATGAATGGAGTTGAAAATGGATTGTAAATGACTTGAAAATTATATGTGGCTGTAGCAGAGGTTTTGAGGGACTGGAACCTTGAATTAGGGAGAGTGGGATGAAGTGTAATGGTAGTTTTTGCAACTACCAAGGAGGTGGTTCCCTCCAAAAACTGTGAGCACCCAAAGGGGTTGCCAACTTATGTAAGCAGTCCCCACGTATTCGCTGATGTCCACTAGATGTTTGGGTGCGTTAGTTGGGTCTAAGTACACTAGGTTGAGGTTAACTAAGTCCCCTTTAGGTTAAGGTTGGGTTGGTGGTCATTTGGTTCACCTATTTGAGCTAAACCTATGCATATACATCACCCAAACCGAAAGGATTGACCCATTTGTATGTGGTTGTACACACTATGTTTCGGTCCATATATTTGGTTCAAATCCTCTAGGTTTTAGTTAATTAAGTCCACAATATGTTAGGATCGAGTTGGGGTACCATTGGCGCCTATATCGGGCTATTTCGATGCAACGATAAGCTTGTGTAGCTCACTAGTAGGGCTGCAAACGAGCCAAGCTTTGGTAAGCTTGAGCTTGGCTTGACTAGAATTAATCGAGCTCGAGCTTGAGCTTGATAAATTTTTTATTTTAGATCTTGAGCTTGGCTCAAGCTTGTTTATATTAAGCTTGAGCTTGGCTTGGTTTGAGCTCGAGCTTGGCTTGATAAGAAAGCTTGATTCAAGCTTGATAAACAAGCTCGATAAACTCAAAATCAAGCTTGTTAAGCTTGATTTAAAGCTCGTTCAACTTTATTTCAAACTCATTAAACTTGATTTCAAGCTTAACGAGCTCGATTTCAATTTAGTTAGGTTTGAATTCAAGTACTTGTAATATTAACAATTTAATTATAAATTTTTAATTAAAAAAGTTCCTTAATATCAATTATTAAGGACATATAAATATATAATGCACAAATATATATAAAATTAGAATTCAATAAAGAACAAATGAGCTTCTAAACAAGCTCCTAAACGAGCTTCTAAACGAGTCAGCTTGCAAGCTCATAAACGAGCCAGCTCGCGAGCTCAAACGAGCCGAGTACTTCTAAGCTTGAGCTTGGCTTGTTTATTAAACGAGCTAAAAAATGAAGCTTGAGCTCAGCTTGTTTAGTAAACGAACCGAGCTCAAACGAGCTTTTATCGAGCCGAGCTTCGAGCAGCTCGCGAACGGCTTGGCTCATTTGCAGCCCTACTCACTAGGCTAGTTTACTTAGAAAAACATCCTAGTGGTTTATGGGTGTTTAGGGAGTGTGTAGGGTTGCATTTGAGCAGAACACAAGCTACATGAGTGTTTTAGGATTAGTCTAGATCGTGATGCTCCTATGGATCGAAGGATTCGGGTCGAAATTGCGCCCCTAATTTCGTTAGTAACAGACATAGGTATATAGTCAAATATTAAAATATAATTTTATATGTGAATGTTGTGCTATTAAAATGAAGCAGAAGGAGACGTATTTGAGTGAGATATGAATGATATACGTGTAGAGAGTCGTGTCTAGGTCATGAACGCAAATTTTATTGGGTGATAATAGCTAGTATTGTGCTACTTATAACAAAGCTACGAGAAACGGTACCAATAAGGAAACAATAAATAATACACTCTAATTAAATTTTATTTAATCCTAATTATAAGCCAATAACCTTAATCCCTTTATCTAAATTTTAAAGGGACTTACAACTACCCTCCTTAGAAAAACTTCGTCCTCGAAATTTAAACATCAAAGATTTAAATTTTTCACCCTTTGCCTCAAGTTCTATATCTCACTCAAATTAAACACGTCATTTGCTAGTTTATTTATCAAATCAAATACTATACCCAAATTCGGATAGTCATCAAGGTATAGTGTACACGCTTGCCCCTCCAATCCTAAATACAAGGTTTTAATCCTTTAACTGTGCTTGGTAATTACTACTATCTCATTCCCTTACCTTGGGTACAACTCCTTCAACTATAAGTCCTTAGTAACCATACCTCGAGTCCGACCATGCACAATAACTTCTTGGTAGAATTTTGGTGGCCCATGCAGATCAGTTTTCACAAATTATGCGAACTCGCGGTAGTACCATATTAGTCGTACTGCTGCG
Source organism: Iris pallida (assembly GCA_029216955.1). Lineage (NCBI taxonomy): Eukaryota > Viridiplantae > Streptophyta > Magnoliopsida > Asparagales > Iridaceae > Iris > Iris pallida. Next base: position 65,266 of record JANAVB010006951.1, on the reverse strand, counting down.
AGTCTGCGATTACGAATTGCTCATTCACAACTAGGTTGATTTGATTTTAGGAAATGACCAGGCTTAGGACTAGGTACCCCGTGGGTAACCCATAGAACTATTTCGAATTGATTACTTGGGTAGTTAAGTTTGTTGCATAGGCTACATGATCAAGATAGTGCTATACGTTGAATATTGAGATAACCCTTTTTGATGAAGTTGAAATATTTTATGATAACATTGCGATTTGATAAATGACTCCAAAATATGGGTAGAATCTTCGATTGATAAATTGAGTCTTTAAGGTTATTATTTTTTTGGTGTCTTTAAGGTTTAAAATTTCTATATGGTTGGATGAATTTATTGATAAGGTTGATTTTTTTTTATTTTAAAGGAAATGATTTTCGACTAAATTGGGAATAAGATTTGAAGGTTATTGAATTTGAAAATTTTGAGGAAATTGTGACAAAGCAGATTTAAGTTCAAAATTTTGAAGTGTTTATATTTTGAAGATTTTAAATTTTGGATTTTGATTCTTGAATTTAAAATTTGGAGGAAATTACGAAAGAGTGGATTTAAAATATCTTTTGTTTTGTGGATTTTAAATTTTGAAGAATATTAAATAAGTCAATATTGACCATTTTGCTAGATCACAGCCTTGAAGATTACGGTAAGAGTTGAATTATTGATTTAAATGTGATTATTGAGGTTTGAATACGTTGAGTTATGGATTTAGAAATTTAGTGGTTGTATATATTTATAAGATAGACGAGTGATTAGTTAGGTGTCATGTAGGTAGTACTCCTCTGTACCATATATGTTGACCATATTTTCCACCATTCTTGATCCATTTTCTTATTAATTTTATTATTATTATTATCTTTTCATTCATTAAGAGAATTTTTATTATCTTTCCATTTCATTAAAAGAATTTTAGTATCTTTTCATCTAATTGAATCATCCCTTCTGATCATTTCTTATTAAATCCTTCTATCTTTTCCACTTGACCAATCGAGCATAGCTGTTCTAAACATATCTTAAAATTTCGAGGAAGGTGACATGATAGACTTGTGATATAGAATATGATTTTGAAACAAATGACCTTGTGATCTCATCTATAATTAAATAAACACAATTTCAAGGATAATGTAATGAAATAATGTGATAATAGAAACTATGACTATTATTGCATAGTGTTAGTCCCGGGGCTTGATCAAAGATGGTAAAACAAATGCTACGAAGATACAAATACCAAATAACCCGATTACAATATGGAGGAGGAAAATAAAGAAGAGAAGATCTCTCGTTCTTCCTTGCAAACGTGTTGCAATTGGGACAGAACGAGTTACAATAATCTAGAGAGAGATGAGAAGAAGAACAATGCTGGGGTGTCAAAACACCGTTGCTCAAAGTAAGATTCGCCCCACACGAACTGCTTCCAGAAACCAGCAAGTTGAAGAACTTGTGGAACGCTCGAAGTCACCTCTGTTCTGACTCCTCGGATGGACTTGCAATGGCGGCAGCAGCTCTCTCTCTCTTTCTCCTTTTCTGACTTATATTTTTCGTAGTAGTCACAAAGGAGGCCAGAAGAGAGTATTTATAGAGAGAGGGTGGAAACCCTAGCCGCCTCTTCAGTTATAGAAAGATTGCATCAAATCCCAAAAAGATAGCAACGAGATTAATTCAAATCCCACAAAGATAGGAACGAAATTAATTGAAATCCCACAAAGATAGGATCTGAATTAATTGCATTGATTCAGCCTTACCATAACTGACTTGTAATCTGCACAGTCAGCGGAGCCCTCCATGCGGCAGCAGCAGCAGCAGCAGCCTGGCCGCATAAGCCTCATGGCCGCAAGGACCGCATGGGCCGCATGGACCACATGAGCCGCATGGGCCGCATGGACCGCATGGACCACATGAGCCGCATGGACCGCATGAGCCACATGGCCGCATGAACCGCATGAACCGCATGTGCCGCGTGGACCGCATGGCCGCATGAGCCGCATGGCCGCATGAGCCGCATGAGCCGCATGGACCGCATGAGCCGCATGAGGCCGCATAAAGACCGCATGACTGCTGACGTGCTAAGTGCAAAGTGCGCCAACAAAATGCCACATGAACCGCATGAACCGTATGTGCCGCATGGACCGCATGGCCGTATGGCCGCATGAGCCGCATGGCCGCATGGCCGCATGAGCCGCATGGACCGCATGAGCCGCATGGGCCGCATGGACCGCATGGACCACATGAGCCGCATGGACCGCATGAGCCGCATGACCGCATGAACCGCATGAACCGCATGTGCCGCATGGACCGCATGGCCGCATGAGCCGCATGGCCGCATGAGCCGCATGCCGCATAAGACCGCATGGCCGCATATGAGCCGCATAAAGACCGCATGACTGCTGACGTGCTAAGTGCAAAGTGCGCCAACAAAATGCCACATTATGCCTCATGAGCCCATGAGCCCGAGTCCGAGTCCGAGTCGCTAAGCCCCTTTGGGGCTTAGCTCCAAATGGAAATTAATCCAAGAGAATGACAAAAGCATTAATTCTTAATCCTTGGAGCCTTATTCTTACCTCCTAGTAAAATCACCCACATGGTTCCCTCCTTAGGGTCACCACCCCATGTGCATCTCTCAACAACACACCCAAGTATATATGTTGAGATAACTCATGGTGCATTTTCGATGTGGGACTAAAATTTACAAGGCATGTTGAGAGCAAGCTCTCTCCATGTAAAGAAAGCACCAATAATCCCCCACATATCACAACATATATATGTGTCCAGGGTTGAGCGTTCCCCACAGTAACTGTCCATTTTGCATTAGGATAGATGTCGCTGATGACTTGAATCTTCCCGCATGGGTTAAATAACAATGTGATACAAGAATGGACTACGCCTTGAATTCTGCACCACAATTGTAATTCTTTCCACTCACAAAGTGTAGTTACGTGTGCTTCTGGCTGCACATTAAAGGCCCTGTGCCAGCCTGGTTTCAGTGTATAATTTTGGGCGTCTACAAGTTTACCCTCAAGAGACGGCCTGATATCTCTTTCCATACACTATAGGTGAGTTCTTTATTAAAGAGATATGTCATGAAGCCTTGCGCTTCTTTGCGGTGCTACGCCGCTATGACATGGCCTGAAGCTGAGGCATTACCCCTACCTGGGAACCTCATCGTAGTGTCATACTACTGTAGCATGAGGTATCAGCCTCTTTGTAGTGCCAATCTACTCAGCATGAAGCCTAAGACTTCCTTGCGGTGTTACGCCGTAACGACATGGCTTGCAATGCCGAGGCTTTACCCCTACCTGGGTACCTCATCGTGGTGTCGTGCCACTGTAACATGGGGCCATCCTCCCCTTTGTAGTGCTGTCTACAACTCTTTAATTACGTCCTACAACATTAGGCTACCTGCCTATTTGCGGTGCTACGCCGCTATGACTTGGCTTGCAAAGCCGAGGCATTACCCCTACATGGGAATCTCATGGTGGAGTCACCCCACTGTAGCATGGAGTTTCACTCATTGTAGTGCTGCTCTACCGTGCTTCCTGTAAAGCACACTAGGCATTCACTCTGCCTGAGAACTCATTAAGGCGTTTAAGCCAACCTCCCACAGGATCTGTTTTTTTCGCAGAAAATATATAGTAGACAACAGTGGTTATGGGTCCGTATCCCTTCATGTTCCAGAGAACAAGTACCCACTGTTACCTGATAGTTTTCCAGTCAGTGATCCTCCTTTGAACCAAAAGTTAGATGCCTAGTAGATTTCTCTTTGAACTAATAGCATAAAACTTTATGGTAGGATTACAAAGACACACTATCAGAATGCCTTCAAGCCCATTTTACAAGCTGTGTCATCGACCAACTGGCGCTTGAGGCCCTTTGTGAACGGATCTGCCAGGTTCTCCTGACTCCGAACATCAACCACTGCAATTACACCTCTTTTGATAAGATCGTGTACTGCCCTGTGCTTCAACCGCACAATCCTCTTCTTCCCGTTGAAGAGGTCATTTGATGCCACCGCCGCAGTCGCCTGGTTGTCACAGTATATCGGTATTGCCGGTATCTGAGCCCCAACTACTGGAAGATCATACATGAGCTCCCGAAGCCATTCTGCTTCATCTGCTACAGTTTTACGTGCATAGAATTCAGATTCCATGGAGGAACGAGAGAGTATAGTCTGCTTCTTCGACTTCCACGATATAGCAGCTCCACCCAAGGAAAAGACATATCCACCTGTAGATCTCTCGCTTTCCACCTCTGAACACCAGCTAGCATCACTGAAGCCTTCCACTACTGTCGGATACCCGTTGTAGTGCAGTGCATATGTCTGAGTCTTCTTGAGATATCTCATCACCCGCTTCACAGCTTTCCAGTGCTCAACCCCTGGGTTGCTTGTGAACCGACTCAGCATTCCCACGGCGAAAGCTATGTCAGGCCTTGTGGCAGTGGTTGCGTACATCAAACTTCCGATAACGCTAGAATACTCCAGCTGCCTGACGCTTTCCCTTGAGTTTGGCTTCAACTTCTGATCACACCTGTATGGCGTATCGATCCCTGGAAGATCCTTATACCCATAGCGTGTGAGCATCTTCTCAATGTAGTGAGATTGTGACAGCGCTACTCCAGTGTCTGTCCGGATGATCTTTATGCCCAAGATGACATCTGCATCCCCCAAGTCCTTCATACTGAACTTGGTTGAGAGGAACTTCTTTGTCTCTGTGACATAGCCTATATCCGTACCTAGGATTAGCATGTCGTCCACGTACAGACAAACGATGACTCCTCTTCCATCAGCGAACTTTGTGTAAACACATTTGTCCGTCTCGCTGACTCTGTAGCCGTTTGACCTAATAACTTTGTCAAACTTCTCATGCCACATCTTGGGAGCTTGCTTCAAACCATACAATGATTTCACCAACTTGCAGACTTTGTCTTCAAGACCTTTGACGACAAATCCATCTGGCTGTTGCATGTAAATCTCTTCGGTCAGCTCCCCATTCAGGAATGCTGTCTTTACATCCATCTGATGTATCACCAACTTATGTATAGCTGCTAGAGCGATTAACATCCTGATGGTGGTCATCCGAGCTACTGGAGCGTACGTGTCAAAGTAGTCTATCCCCTGTTTCTGAGAAAATCCCTTGGCCACTAGTCTGGCCTTGAACTTGTCAATAGTTCCATCTGCCTTCATCTTCTTCTTGAAGATCCATTTACATCCGATGGGCTTTTCTCCTTCAGGTAGATCTACCAACACCCATGTGTTATTGGAGGTGATAGAGTCAAACTCGTCATTCACTGCCTCCTTCCAGAAGATAGCATCTCTGGTCTTCATCGCCTCATCATAGGTAAGCGGATCTGCTTCCACATGATAGGTGACAAAGTCATCTTCGAAGTCTTTCGGTCTCCTTGCTCGCTTAGCTGACGGCTCTGCGAGTTCTGGTACAAGAGTTGTTTCATCAACAACAGCTTCTTCTTGGACTACTGGCCCGTATGAGATTTCAGTCTCATTTGCACCTACATCATTTTCCGGAATATCCGAAAGAACAATGTTTTTGTCTTTTGCAAACTTGTCTTCAAAGTATTCAGCATCGCGAGATTCGATGATATGATTTGACTCAATATCAAAAAATCTCCTAGCATCACTCTTCTCGGCATACCCCAAGAAGATCGCCTTCGTAGTCCTTGTCCCTAGCTTCTGAATCTTCAGATCTGGGAGCTCACATACGCCAGACACCCCCACACTCGAATGACATTCAAGTTTGGTCTAACTTTGAACCAGAGTTCATGAGGAGTTACGTCCGAAGTTGCATATGGCACTCTATTCAGAATGAAAGTGGCCGTCAATGCAGCTTCTCCCCAGTAGCATTTTGGAAGACCTGCAGTAAGCAGCATAGAATTCATCATTTCTGTTAATGTTCGGTTCTTCCTCTCTGCTACTCCGTTGGATTGAGGAGAATATGGAGCAGTAGTCTCGCATATGATTCCATGTTCTTTGTAGAACGATGCGAATTCATGAGACCTGTACTCCCCACCTCGATCACTTCTCAACCTCTTGAGTTGTTGTCCAGTCTGCCGTTCAGCTTCGGCCCTGAACTCTCTGAACTTCTCGAAAGCTTCATCTTTAGACTTGAGCAAGTAGACGAACGCGTATTTTGAGAAGTCGTCGATGAAGGTTATGAAATACTTCATCCCGGCCTTCGTGGAGAAATGTTTGAAGTCACAGATATCGGAGTGCACCAACTCCAGAAGATCTGTGCTTCGATAGACCCGATGAAAGGGTTTCCTTGTGATCTTCGTCTGAGCACACACTTCACACTTCTCCACCTTACCCCCACATTTGGAGATAAGTCCTAGACTAGACATTTTGTTAATTCTTTTACAATGAACATGTCCTAGTCTATTATGCCACAACTCAAGAGAATAATCAGAAAATGCAACTGCATTAATGTCTTCAAACTGGTTGACAAGCTGAATTTTAAACATTCCTTCGGTTTGATAAGCCTTCCCGAAGTATGTTCCTTTCTTGGACATCACCATCTGACCAGCATTGATGTCCATCCTCAAGCCTGCGTTACAGAGCAGGCTCCCAGAGATCAGGTTCTTGGCAATCGCCGGAACATGCTTCACACCTTGAAGCGTCAGAGTGTTCCCAGAAGTGAGTTTCAGTTCCACGGTCCCGATCCCCAGAACTTCAGCTTGGGCCTGGTTCGCCATGACAACCTTCTCAGATATCGGCTGGTACGTGACGAACCATTCCTTGCCAGAACAGACATGGCAAGTCGTACCAGTGTCTATCCACCAGTCAGAGTCAACCCCTACAGTTGTGACCTGTCCGATCATAGCAACAATGTTAGAAACCAATGAAACCTTATTAAGCTCACCTTTCTCTGATTGTTTAGGCTTAGATCTGCATTCACTCTTGTAGTGGCCTTTCTTGCCACAATTGTAACAAGTCACGTGGGACTTAGTCTTCTGTTGCTTGAAAGAAGGACCCTTCACTTTTAGATTAGTGAAGTCCTTCTTTTTGGGATGAGAAACCGCCTGCTTCCCTTTGGGATCTCTCGTCTGCACAAGATTGGCTTTAGCCAACTGTTTGGACAGAGTGTCCACCTTCTGTTGGGAACGCATCTCGTCCTCAACATGGATCTCTTGAAGTAGATCTCCAAAGCTAATGTCTAGCTTCTTTCTATGCATCCTTGCATAGAAGGTACTCCATCCAGCAGAAAGTTTTGAGACGATCCCTCCGACGACAAACTTGTCAGGAAGGGGCATCTCTTCGTCTTCCAGTTTCTGACGCAGCTTCAGAAATTCCTTCACCTGTGGCAGCATGGACTTTTCGTCCTCAAAGAGCAATTTGTGATATTTTTCAACCACAAATATTTTGCTTCTGTTCTTGTCTTCTTCATACAGTTTTTCCACAGACTCCCATATGTCTTTGGCAAGTTCCTTCTTCGAGTAGGATTCTGCCAGGGAGTCCTCCATAGCGTTCAGGATGAGAAGCCTGCAGATGCTATTTTCTCTTCTCCACTTGGCCTGGAGTTTGGTAGCCGCGTTGATTGCGGCAGTAGATCCAGTGTCTGGAACAGAGGGTTCTTCCTCCAACAGAACATGATCAATGTCTTTTAGTTGAAGAGTTAGGTAAACCTTTCTCTTCCAGACTTGATAGTGCTCTCTATCGAACTTTTCCAACTTGCAGAAGTCCGATTGGAGGAGCGAAGCATTAATGTTTTCCATCTACACGGATCTTGCTTTGAGATTGTTAGTCCCGGGGCTTGATCAAAGATGGTAAAACAGATGCTACGAAGATACAAATACCAAATAACCCGATTACAATATGGAGGAGGAAAATAAAGAAGAGAAGATCTCTCGTTCTTCCTTGCAAACGTGTTGCAATTGGGACAGAACGAGTTACAATAATCTAGAGAGAGATGAGAAGAAGAACAATGCTGGGGTGTCAAAACACCGTTGCTCAAAGCAAGATTCGCCCCACACGAACTGCTTCCAGGAACCAGCAAGTTGAAGAACTTGTGGAATGCTCGAAGTCACCTCTGTTCTGACTCCTCGGATGGACTTGCAATGGCGGCAGCAGCTCTCTCTCTCTCTTTCTCCTTTTCTGACTTATATTTTTCGTAGTAGTCACAAAGGAGGCCAGAAGAGAGTATTTATAGAGAGAGGGTGGAAACCCTAGCCGCCTCTTCAGTTATGAAAAGATTGAATCAAATCCCAAAAAGATAGCAACGAGATTAATTCAAATCCCACAAAGATAGGAACGAAATTAATTCAAATCCCACAAAGATAGGATCTGAATTAATCGCATTGATTCAGCCTTACCATAACTGACTTGTAATTTGCACAGTCAGCGGAGCCCTCCATGCGGCAGCAGCAGCAGCAGCCTGGCCGCATGAGCCTCATGGCCGCAAGGACCGCATGGGCCGCATGGACCACATGAGCCGCATGGACCACATGAGCCGCATGGCCGCATGGTCGCATGAGCCGCATGGCCGCATGGCCGCATTACGCCTCATGAGCCCGAGTCCGAGTCCGAGTCCGAGTCGCTAAGCCCCTTTGGGGCTTAGTGTAATGCCTATAGTTCGTATTACGTATCTTGGTATACGTGTACGTATTCTTGACTCGTATTGCGTATTTTCCTGCATGGTTATTTTGGCATGTCATTGGATATGGCATAGCTTGGTTCGGCTTAGCTTGGTTTGGTTTGCTTTTGGGTTCATCATGAACCAAAAGAAAACCCCCACCTACCACCACCACCCTCATTTATATTTCCATCTAACTCTCTCTCTTCATTTATTCTTCTCCTTCACTTCTTCTTCTCCACCATTTACTCTTCCACCTATCAGGAAAGAGAGCTAGGCAAGTGCAAACTTGCTTCATGATGGATCTCAAGTTTTATTATTCCATTCTCTTCCTTACTTGATTCTAAGCCTCTTTAGAACTTGACATTTTGGATTTGATGGATGGATGCTTGTAGATCTAAGTTTGTAAACTTTTCGGTTTTTCTTGGTTTTGATCTCTAAAACTTGGTTATTTTCGAAAACTAGTGTTTCTATGTTGCAGAGAATTCAATTTCATGCAGTTTTGGCTTTTGTTTCGCTTGATTTCGACTTCGGATGAGGAAGTTATGGCCAAAACAATTTCTGGTCATTTCTATGTTCATCTGCAGCATGAACAGCATGTCGCAGAAGGCGCATGTCGTAGTAGGCGCATGTTGCAATGAAGCGCATGTCGCAGTAGCCGCATATCATGTCGCAGAAGGCGCATGTCGCAGTAGCCGTATATCATGTCGCAGAAGGCGCATGTCGCAGTAGACGCATGTTGCAATGAAACGCATGTCGCAGTAGCCGCCTATCATGTCGCAGAAGGCGCATGTCGCGGCAGGCGCATGTTGCAATGAAGCGCATGTCGCAGTAGCCGCATATCATGTCGCAGAAGGCGCATGTCGCAGTAGGCGCATGTTGCAATGAAGCGCATGTCGCAGTAGCCGCATATCATGTCGCAGAAGGTGCATGTCGCAGTAGGCGCATGTTGCAATGAGGCGCATGTCGCAGTAGGCGCATGTTGCAATGAGGCGCATGTCGCGGTAGGCGCATATCATGTCGCAGTTGAGCCACATGAGGCGCATGTCGCGATAGGCGCATATCATGTCGCGCATGAGCCGCATTAAGGCGCATGTCGCAGTAGGCGCATATGGTGTCGCAGTTGCATGCATGTCGCAGAATAGGCCGCATAATGTATATTTTGACTATTACTAACTGTTATATGTCCTAATTGACTGAATTATTGCTCGAATTTCTCCCAACTCCCAACGTGGAAGTTGTAGATCTTTTCCTTAGCAGCAAGAATATGTCTCTAGTTATTTTATGCAAGTTTCTCTCATTCATAATATTGTAAGAATAGAACACGATAGTGGCCCGCTGTGGCGCACTCTTGACAAGTAAGCTGACATGATATATCTCGGCGTGCTGTTACGACAGCTAGCCTGACATGACAAGTATGAAATACCTGGACACCGTAGGCGATTGTGTTTGTAATAAACTGGTACTGTCTTGCATCAGGGTACCTACTGAAATTGACTAAGGCTAATTAACTAGAATGATTCAGTAGTCATGAAGAGATTTCCAGCTACAGGCAATCCCGTTATCTGGGCACATTCAGTGGACTTGTAGCCTACCGACGAGTAGGGCATATTTCCAGCACACAGTCATGTGTTGCATTCTTCCTAAATGGACGTTCGACCTGGATAACCGGATGGTCTGCAGGGCTTGTGGCTGTTGGGATAATCTCATTGCATCTTGCTAGTAACTAGGCTTGTGATAACCCTAGTTAGTTAAAAGTATCAAGCCGTATTCTTGATTGGCCGTGATTGATTGGATGAAGTTTATTCCAGCTTAGTCATATCCTGATCCTGTACAAGATTGTATCAGGACATGATTTCTTGTATCGATAAATGATGGGATACCAAGTTCTGTTCAGATGAAGGGTTACAACCCCGGTCCTTGTTTGGTTTAAGGGTTGTAACTTGGCTATCTGAATAGTTCCATGGTTATCTTATCATATATCGTCCTGCTTATTGTGCCCGCCTTAACAATAAAGATCAGGGGTCCAGTTCTGTTCAGGCGAAGGGTTACAACCTCGGTCCTTGTTTGGTTTAAGGGTTGTAACCTGGCTCCCGGAGCAGTTCTGTGTCCTCTCTTCGTTTATTGTCTTATTGTAACCCCCTGTCATGCTCGTCATGTTTTACCCTTACTTTAATACCATGATTATTTATACTGGCCTTAACAATAAAGATCAGGGGTCCAGTTCTGTTCAGGCGAAGGGTTACAACCCCGGTCTTTGTTTGGTTTAAGGGTTGTAACCTGGCTTCCGGAGCAGTTCTGTGTCCTCTCTTCGTTTATTGTCTTGTTACCTTATCAATAGTAATTGAGGCGGATTTCTATTCAGGCGAAGGATTGCAACCCCGGTCCTTGTTTGGTTTAAGGGTTGCAGTCTGGCTACTTGAATGGTTTCTCCGTGTTCAATATATTATTGTTATCTCAGCTATTATCACTATCTTTTAATTACCTTTACTATTTATTTGTGATATGCTGGTTTTAATTCCTAAGTGAAGCCTCCTTTGTGGCACTTGCTCTTTCTGGGGTCTGACCCAGCTGGTTTTGTGTGGCCAGATATCGGAGCAGCACCAGAGGATCCACCTGTCTTCCAGCCCGATGGTGACCACCAGGCGTAACCAGGGCAACGAGTGGGTTTCTTTTGTCCTCCCACTCTATTTGTAAAATTATTCTTTTGAGGCGTTTAGCCGGCGAGCACGTGTTAGCTCGTATTGCACCTTTATTTACTGTCTGCCTACGGGCTGGAACATGATTGACAAATCCTAGGGTTGATCATGTATTGACTAAAACTCTTGCTAGTCCTGACATTTTGTACGACTAGCTTCATGATCATCCAATATGTAATGTATGGGACGCCTTACTATTGTATATTGATGCTCTAATATCTTGTGACTGCTACTACTTGCTTGTGATTGAGACAATAGGCTTGTTCTTGACCATAGGAGACTGATGGATTGTAGTTAAACCCTCATATATCTAGACAGCCGTGACCGTATAGTGACGTGAATTCCATTTCATTATACGTAGCTGGCTATGTCTGCCCCCGCTCTCCAGTATCCTGGTTCTGGGGCGTGACATGGTTTTAGTGGTGTCCCATGCAGGTCTTGTAAATCAAGATATGTGAGGGTTTACCGAATAGATGTCTCAATCAGTACTCGCCCTTGATCTCTACTCGTATCCTCTTGATCCCTGAAAATCTTGACCTGATCACATGCTTGTATCGTTGATCTGTCCCGGTCCTTTCTTATTGTTCCCTATGTCGTCTTCTTCAGCGGTATTGTTCATGGACCTGCCGATCAGCAAGGCGGAGCACCTCCAGCGGACCAGCAGCAACCTGGAGATCAAGCCCAGCATTCAGGAGTAGCCTCGAGAGTTATGCCTACTGAAGGAGAACCCCCAATTCAGCCCGTCCAGCCTACAGAGCCTGATGATGGCACTTTGGCGGGTCTCATCAGGTCCCTATTAGCTTCCCAGGATCGTCGCGGAGATGCCTTACACCAGGCGGTGGCAGATGCTTTGACCAGAGGAGGTCATCAGGGTAATAGCGCGGCCAACAGCTTCAAGCGCTTGAACCCTCCCTTCTTCGACGGCAGTGAAGATGCGATCGCTGCAGATGCTTGGCTTCAGGACACAAAGGTAATTCTAGAAGCAGCCAGGACTCCAGAGAACGAGAAGGTGGCCGTAGTGCGCCTGCAGTTACTAGATCTTGCCCGCAGCTGGTGGGCAGCGCAGGCTGATGGATTAGTGGCCCCTATTTCATGGGCAGTATTCAGGGAGAGATTCCAGACCAAGTATTTTGATGCTGTAGCTCGGTATGATCTACAGACGAGGTTCACCAATCTGAAGCAGATGGGCAGGACGGTCGATGGATATGCGGCCGAGTTCTCCAGGCTTAGTCGGTTTGCTCCCACCTTGGTGGCGACCGAGTTCGATAGAGCCCAGCGGTTCCAGCAGGGGCTCCACCTAGAGATTTTATTGGCGGTGGAGCAGTTTGAGCATCAGACTTTTGATGCAGTGTTGAGAGCAGCCCGAAGGCATGAGTATACATCCCAAAGGATCGTGGATAGGACCGAAGGTCGGAAGCGATCTCACGGTCAGAGGAATCAGTCTTCAGCACCAGCCCCGGCAGCCAGGGCTTTGACCATTGGAGCTCCGAGGCGGGCGGCCTCAGTGACGTCGGTTCAGCATTCCACCCCGACGCACCCTCAACAGCAGAAGCAGAAGCAGTCTTCCGCAGTGGGATGTTCACACTGCGGGAAGCCAGGACATGTGGTGTCAGAGTGTCGTAGAGCACAGGGTTTGTGCTTGGTTTGTGGTGCCCTGGACCACAGGGTTGGGAACTGCCCGAACAGGGGGAGTTCATCCGCTTTCTCTAGTCCTTCAGTTAGAGGACCAGCACTAGTCCAGCAGCAGCAGCTGCAGTACCCGTTCCCGAGGCCATTGCCGACGCAGGCCCAGGCATTCCAGCAGCAGAGGCCACAACAGTATGCCCAAGCCCAAGCCCTGATCCAGAGCAGGCAGAGGAATTTTCAGCAGAGGGGACCCGCACCCAGAGGACATGGTCAAGTGCTGGCTTTGACCATGGGAGAAGAAGGAATAGCACCAGGTGAGGTGGTAGCAGGTACTATTCTCGTCAACACCTTTCCAGCTTCAGTATTATTTGATTCTGGTGCCTCGCATTCATTTATGTCTGCACGATTTGCGACACGGGTAGGACTGGAGCCCGAGTCATTATCAGTAAGGCTCAATATACTTACTGGTAACGGACTTGTGGGAGTAGATAGAGTGTTTTCCTCGTGTCGGGTCGTAGTTAGCGGTAGAGAATTCCCCGCTAGATTGATAGAGTTTCCGATGGCCGATTATGATGTGGTCTTAGGGATGGATTGGTTGAGGGACCAGTATGCTAGGATAGACTGCCACATTGGCAGGGTTATTTTTAGCATTCCAGGCGAGCCAGAGTTTTCTTTCTTCCGAGGCGAAGTTGAACCTTCTCCTCCATTATTGCGGATGGCAGTAGCAGCAGTGCAGTTGCCTCGGATAGTCGAAGAGTTTCCAGATGTTTTCCCCGAAGAGCTTCCAGGGATGCCGCCAGAGCGAGAGATCGAGTTTACCATCGACTTGATTCCCGGAACAGCTCCAGTGTCAGAGAGAGTCTACAGGATGGCGCCATCAGAGCTAGAGATATTGTACAAGATGATTGAAGAACTCAGAACCAAGGGATTCATTCGTGCTAGTGGATCGCCTTGGGGAGCCCCGATGCTTCTTGTGAAAAAGAAGGATGGTATGTCTAGATTGTGTGTTGATTATCGTACCTTGAACTCAGTGACAATCAAGAATAGATACCCTCTCCCGAGGATAGATGACTTGTTTGATCAACTCAAGGGGGCAGCAGTATTCTCGAAGATTGACTTGCGGTCAGGATACCATCAGATCAGAGTCAGAGAGCAGGACATCCCGAAGACAGCTTTCAGATCCCGATATGGGCATTGGGAGTTCCTTGTGACGCCATTTGGAGCAACCAATGCGTCGGCTGTATTCATGGACCTCATGAATCGCATCTTCATGCCTTATTTGGATCAGTTCGTGATTGTGTTCCTAGACGACATCCTGGTCTACAGCAAGAGTGAAGTGGAGCATGAGCATCATCTCAGAATTGTCCTCCAGATTCTCAAAGAGCACCAGTTATATGCCAAGTTTAGTAAATGCGAGTTCTGGCTCGATCGCATTTCGTACTTGGGCCATATCATCACCCGAGGAGGAGTTGAAGTGGATCCCCAGAAGATCGTGGCCATTGAAACATGGCCAGTACCTAGCACAGTGGCAGAAGTTCGCAGCTTTCTTGGATTGGCCGGCTACTACCGGCGATTTGTTTCGGACTTTGCTCGGATCTCAGCGCCCTTGACCTAGTTGACCCGCAAGGATGTGCAGTTTGCTTGGACAGCGAAATGTCAGGATTCTTTTGAGAGGTTGAAGCGAGGCTTGATGACGGCTCCTATTCTCACGCTTCCAGATGGAACTGGAGGATTCTCAGTGTATTGTGATGCTTCGGGCAGAGGTTTAGGATGTGTTCTGATGCAGCATGGGAAGGTAATAGCTTATGCGTCATGACACCTTCGTGATCATGAGAGGAATTACCCGACCCATGACTTGGAGCTGGCAGCAGTAGTGTTTGCACTTAAGTTGTGGAGGCACTACCTATACGGAGATAGGGTAGAAATTTTCACCGACCACAAGAGCCTGAAGTATGTTTTCACCCAGAAGGATCTCAACATGCGTCAGAGGAGATGGCTGGAGCTGCTTGTGGATTATGATATCAACCTGCAGTATCACCCAGGGAAGGCCAACGTTGTTGCAGATGCATTGAGCAGGAGGGCAGGAGTTTATTTTCTGACAGCGCAACCAGAACTGTTAGCCGATCTTCAGAAGATGGGTATAGAAGTTGTCCTCCCTTCCAGTGTGGCATTGATGGCCAGCATGCAAGTTCAGTCCACTATAGTCGAGAGGATCCGGATGGCGCAGTCAGCAGATTCCAAGCTTCAGCGACTCAGAGCAGAGTGTGAGGCAGGACGAAGACCAGAGTTATGCATTCATGAAGACGGTACACTTCGACATGGTAAGCGTCTTTGTGTACCCAGTGGAGATATCAGACAGGAGATCATGGCAGAGTCCCACAGTTCGCAGTATTCCATTCATCCTGGTGGCACGAAGATGTACCGTGATATTCGTCAGCACTTTTGGTGGAATGGCATGAAGAGGGAGATAGCCCGGTTTGTCTCTCGTTGTTTAGTCTGCCAACAAGTTAAGACTGAACATCAGAGACCAGCTGGACTACTTCAACCATTGCCGATTCCCGAGTGGAAATGGGAGCATATAACCATGGATTTTGTGACTGGATTGCCTAGATCCCCGGCTGGCAAAGACGCTATTTGGGTTGTCATAGACAGGCTCACGAAGGTGGTTCACTTTCTCCCGTTCAGAGTTGGTCAGTCGACGGCTCAGCTAGCGGAGATGTATCTCCGACAGGTTGTCAGATTGCACGGTGTACCAGTCAGTATCACTTCAGACAGAGATTCAAGATTTACGTCGCACTTTTGGCGTAGCTTGCAAGAAAGTTTGGGAACTCACCTCCAGTTCAGTTCAGCTTATCACCCGCAGACAGACGGCCAGTCGGAGCGTACGATCCAGACTCTTGAAGATATGTTGCGGTCATGTACACTCGACTTCGGTGGTTCGTGGGAAGATCACGTGCACCTGGTGGAGTTCTCGTACAATAATAGTTTCCAGGCCAGTATCCAGATGGCACCGTTCGAGGCACTGTATGGTAGGAAGTGTCGATCCCCGCTAGCCTGGGACGATATTGGAGAGAGGCAGATGCTTGGTCCGGAAATGATTGCTCAGACCGTTGAAGTGGTCAGAAAAGTCAGAGATCATCTTCGAGTTGTCCAAGATCGCCAGCGTCATTGGGCCGATTCTCATCGGCGCCCTCTTGAGTTTTCTGTCGGCGACCATGTATTCCTGAGGATTTCGTCTAACCGCGGCGTCATTCGTTTCGGCGTACGAGGAAAGCTTAGTCCTAGGTATATAGGGCCGTTCGACATTCTGGAGCGAGTAGGAGATGTATCCTATCGTCTCGCTCTTCCACCGTCGCTACATGAGGTGCATGACGTATTCCATGTATCCCAACTGCGACGGTATATCCCGGACCCGAGCCACATCCTGGATCATTCGGAATTGGTTGTTGGTACCAACCTTTCGTATGAGGAGAGGCCCGTGTCTATATTGGACCGAAGAGAGAAGACACTCAAGAACAAGACTATCAAGTTAGTCCGAGTTGCTTGAGGTCATCACTCTTTGGGTGAGTCGACGTGGGAGCGTGAGGATGATATCCGATCGCGATATCCCGACATGTTTGACTCGTAAGGTATAATGTCTTCCTTATGCCTTATGCTTTCAATTCCTTGCTTGAATAAATGACTGCATGATAGACTGCTTGTTATAGCTTACGATTAGTATAGCTTGTCCTTGCAATTCTAGCCTCTTGATTAAATTCCGAGGACGGAATTCTTTTAAGGTGGGTAGAGTTGTAATGCCTATAGTTCGTATTACGTATCTTGGTATACGTGTACGTATTCTTGACTCGTATTGCGTATTTTCCTGCATGGTTATTTTGGCATGTCATTGGATATGGCATAGATTGGTTCGGCTTAGCTTGGTTTGGTTTGCTTTTGGGTTCATCATGAACCAAAAGAAAACCCCCACCTACCACCACCACCCTCATTTATATTTCCATCTAACTCTCTCTCTTCATTTATTCTTATCCTTCACTTCTTCTTCTCCACCATTTACTCTTCCACCTACCAGGAAAGAGAGCTAGGCAAGTGCAAACTTGCTTCATGATGGATCTCAAGTTTTACTGTTCCATTCTCTTCCTTACTTGATTCTAAGCCTCTTTAGAACTTGACATTTTGGATTTGATGGATGGATGCTTGTAGATCTAAGTTTGTAAACTTTTCGGTTTTTCTTGGTTTTGATCTCTAAAACTTGGTTATTTTTGAAAACTAGTGTTTCTATGTTGCAGAGAATTCAATTTCATGCAGTTTTGGCTTTTGTTTCGCTTGATTTCGACTTCGGATGAGGAAGTTATGGCCAAAACAATTTCTGGTCATTTCTATGTTCATCTGCAGCATGAACAGCATGTCGCAGAAGGCGCATGTCGCAGTAGGCACATGTTGCAATGAAGCGCATGTCGCAGTAGCCGCATATCATGTCGCAGAAGGCGCATGTCGCAGTAGGCGCATGTTGCAATGAAGCACATGTCGCAGTAGCCGCATATCATGTCACAGAAGGCGCATGTCGCAGTAGGCGCATGTTGCAATGAAGCGCATGTCGCAGTAGCCGCATATCATGTCGCAGAAGGCGCATGTCGCAGTAGGCGCATGTTGCAATGAAGCGCATGTCGCAGTAGCCGCATATCATGTCGCAGAAGGCGCATGTCGCAGTAGGCGCATGTTGCAATGAGGCGCATGTCGCAGTAGGCGCATGTTGCAATGAGGCGCATGTCGCGGTAGGCGCATATCATGTCGCAGTTGAGCCACATGAGGCGCATGTCGCGATAGGCGCATATCATGTCGCGCATGAGCCGCATTAAGGCGCATGTCGCAGTAGGCGCATATGGTGTCGCAGTTGCATGCATGTCGCAGAATAGGCCGCATAATGCATATTTTGACTATTACTAACTGTTATATGTCCTAATTGACTGAATTATTACTCGAATTTCTCCCAACTCCCAACGTGGAAGTTGTAGATCTTTTCCTTAGCAGCAAGAATATGTCTCTAGTTATTTTATGCAAGTTTCTCTCATTCATAATATTGTAAGAATAGAACACGATAGTGGCCCGCTGTGGCGCACTCTTGACAAGTAAACTGACATGATATATCTCGACGTGCTGTTACGACAGCTAGCCTGACATGACAAGTATGAAATACCTGGACACCGTGGGCGATTGTGTTTGTAATAAACTGGTACTGTCTTGCATCATGTCTAGGATGGGGATCCCTGAGTACCACGGTCAGGGGTACCTACTGAAATTGACTAAGGCTAATTAACTAGAATGATTCAGTAGTCATGAAGAGATTTCCAGCTACAGGCAATCCCGTTATCTGGGCGCATTCAGTGGACTTGTAGCCTACCGACGAGTAGGGCACATTTCCAGTACACAGTTATGTGTTGCATTCTTCCTAAATGGACGTTCGACCTGGATAACCGGATGGTCTGCAGGGCTTGTGGCTGTTGGGATAATCTCATTGCATCTTGCTAGTAACTAGGCTTGTGATAACCCTAGTTAGTTAAAAGTATCAAGCCGTACTCTTGATTGGCCGTGATTGATTGGATGAAGTTTATTCCAGCTTAGTCATATCCTGATCCTGTACAAGATTGTATCAGGACATGATTTCTTGTATCGATAAATGATGGGATACCAAGTTCTGTTCAGATGAAGGGTTACAACTCCGGTCCTTGTTTGGTTTAAGGGTTGTAACTTGGCTATCTGAATAGTTCCATGGTTATCTTATCATATATCGTCCTTGTCACGCCCCAGAACCAGAATACTGGAGAGCGGGGGCAGACATAGCCAGCTACGTATATAGAAGTGCAACCCACCTCGCTATACGGTCACGGCTGTCTAGGATACATGAGGGTTTATCTACAAGCCAACAGTCTCTTAAGGTCATGAACAAGCCTAGTGTCTCAATCATAAGCAAGTAAGTAAAAGTCACAAGATGTATGATCATTAAATATACAACAATAAGGCATCCCAAATATTACATATTCAGCTGATCATGAAGCTAGTCGTTACAAAATGTTAGGACTAGCAAGAGTTTAGTCATACATGATCAACCCTAGGATCTGTTAATCATGTTACAGCCCGTAGGCAGACAGAAAGTAAAGTGCAATCGAGCTAAACACGTGCTCGTCGGCTAAACGTCTCAAAAGAATATTTTTACAATAGAGTGGGAGAGCCAAAAATAACCCACTCGTTGCCAGGGTTCCGTCTAGTGGCCACCATCTGGCTGGAAGGTCGGTAGATCCTTTGGAGCTGCTCCGAAATCTGGCCACACAAAACCAGCTGGGTCAGACCCCAGAAAGAGCAAGTACCACAAAGGGGCTTCACTTAAGAACTAAAACCAGCAATCAGTACAAGATATAAATAAAAGTAAGAACCGAAAATAAAGAAAATACACCAGGATGATATACGACGAGATAACCATGGAACTATTCAGATAACCAGGTTACAACCCGTAAACCAAACAAGGACCGGGGTTGTAACCCTTCGTCTGAACAGAGCTTGGAATTCTCACCATTTATCGGTAAAATAAATACAAGCATTCTGGTCGTTCAATGATCTGGAACAGGATCCGGGCAGGACTAGACTGGTTAGACTCCATCCAATCATTTCACGGCCAAGCAAGAATTACGGCTTGATACTTTAACTAACTAGGGTTGTCACAAGCCTAATTACTAACAAAAATGCAGTGAGATTGTTCCACAACCACAAGCCCTGCAGACCATCCAGGTTCCCCGGGTTAAAAGATTAGAGTTGAATTCAGGTGGGTACATCGTCCAGGAAACGAATGTACCCTTAGGTAGCTTGAAGGGTGCAACACATGACAGTGTGCTGGAAATGTGCCCTACTCGACGGCAGGCTACAGATCCCAAGGCGTGCCCAGGTAACGGGATTGCCTGTAGCTGGGAAATCTCTTCATGACTAATGTATTAATCTAGTTATTAGCCCTTAGTTTATTTCAATAGGTACTCCTGACCGTGGTACTCAGGAGTCCCCTCCTAGACATGATGCAAGACAAGACTGGATTATTTATACAAGCACAATCGCCCACGGTGTCCAGGTTATTATACAGGTCATGTCATGTCAGGTAGCCGTCGCAACAGCTTATCAAGGTATAACATGTCAGGTTATCAGGTCAAGTGTACTTGTCAGGAGTGCGCCACGACGGGCCACTATCAGGTCATGTCAGGTTACTCCTGTCAGGAGTGCACCACTACGGGTCACTATCGTGTCAGGCTCAATTATCAATTCCAAACATATCAAGTAAATTCGCAATTATCAAGTTCAGGGCAAAAGGCGTAAGGATATAAAATGGGCGTAAAATATCTAATAAAATATCAATATACAGGGCTATAAAAGAGCCAAGCTTAAGGAAAATAAAACCAAATCTGACACGCTGACATAAGGCCAAGTCAGCGAAAGGCCATACGCTCAGGTCAAGCTACGCTCAGGCCAGCGTACGCTCGAGCTAGCGTATCAAAGGTTCCATACACTTCCAATGGGAAGCGTACGCAAGGGTCAGCGTACACCAGGGCACGCTCAAGCTACAGGTCAGCGTACGCTCAAGCTAGCGTACGCTCAAGACTGCGTACGCTTGAGCTAGCGTACGAAAGGGTCTAAGGCACGCTCACGCTAGCGTACGCAAAAGACACGCTGCCAACAGGCAGCGTATCAAGGCTAGCGTACGCTCGCTAAGAGCAGCGTACCCAAGTCAGCGTACGCTCGCTAAAGAGCAGCGTACCCAAGTCAGCGTACGCTCGCTAAAGAGCAGCGTACAGCTCAGTGGCATAAGCTAAAAAGCTAGCTCACTGTTCACTGTCTTCTCCAAATGGCAAGAACAACAAGAACTCTAAAGTTGAATCTAAGCTTCAACAGTCCATATCTTGGTCAAAACAAGTCCGAATCCAACTTTCCAAAGGTCAAAATTGGGTAGAATGAAATTCTCTACAACATGGAACCATCAAAACTTGAAAACAAGAAAGTTTAACAGATCAAAACCACCAAAATCCGAAAATAACTAATTTCTAGATCTACAAGAATTAAAGCCTCAAAATGAAAAATGACAAGTTCTAATGTGGTTTAGAATCATGAGGAGAAGCTAATGAAACCATAAAAAGGGGTTCTCTTGTGGAAGCAAGTTGCACTTGCCTATGGTGTTCTTGGTTGGTGGAGAAGAGTAATGGTGGAAGAAGGAGAAGTAAATGAGAATTATGGAGGAGAGAGAAGGTTGGTGGGGATAATAAAAAGGGGGGTTGTGGTGGAAATGAAGGAGAAGCATAGGCTAAGGTGTTCCATCCTTGGCCCATGATGAACCAAGCATTGGGCCGGCCGAACCAAGCCAACCCAAACCGAGAGTTAAACCAAGCCGAGAGCTAAACAAGGAATCAGGCAATACAGAATAAAATACGTATACGTATCCCAAAATACGTAATACGAACACAGACATTACAACTCTACCCACCTTAAAAGAATTCCTTCCTCGGAATTTAATCAAGAGGCTAGAGGAGCAATGACAAGCTACATTAATAACAAGCAAGCTATACTAGGCAATCAATCAATCATGCAAGCAAGGAATCGAAGGCAGGAGGCATAAGAAAGACATTATACCTCACGAGTCAAACAAGTCGGGATATCGCGATCGGATATCATCCTCACGCTCCCACGTTGACTCCCCCAAAGAGTGATGACCCCAAGCAACTCGGACTAACTTGATAGTCTTGTTCTTGAGGATCTTCTCTCTCCGGTCCAATATAGACACGGGCCTCTCCTCATATGAAAGGTTGGTACCAACAACCAATTCCGAAAGATCTAGGATGTGGCTCGGGTCCGGGATATACCGTCGTAATTGGGATACATGGAACACGTCATGCACCTCGCTTAGCGACGGTGGAAGAGCGAGACGATAGGATACATCTCCTACTCGCTCCAGAATGTCAAACGGTCCTATATACCTAGGACTAAGCTTGCCCCGTACGCCGAAACGAATGACGCCACGGTTAGACGAAATCCTCAGGAATACATGATCGTCGACCGAAAACTCGAGAGGGCGCCGATGAGAATCGGCCCAATGGCGCTGGCGATCTTGGGCAACTCGAAGATGATCTCGGACTCTCCTGACCACCTCAACTGTCTGGGCAA
Source organism: Iris pallida (assembly GCA_029216955.1). Taxonomy (NCBI): domain Eukaryota; kingdom Viridiplantae; phylum Streptophyta; class Magnoliopsida; order Asparagales; family Iridaceae; genus Iris; species Iris pallida. The sequence goes on along the minus strand of JANAVB010006951.1, from coordinate 43,170 downwards.
TCATTTCTGGACCAAGCATCTGTCTCTCTCCAACATCATCCCAGGCTAGCGGGGATCTGCACTTCCTACCATACAGTGCCTCGAACGGTGCCATCTGGATACTGGCCTGGAAACTATTGTTGTACGAGAATTCCACCAGGTGCAAGTGATCTTTCCATGAACCACCGAAGTCAAGTGTGCAAGACCGCAACATGTCTTCAAGAGTCTGGATCGTGCGCTCCGACTGGCCATCTGTCTGCGGGTGATATGCTGAACTGAACTGGAGATGAGTTTCCAAACTCTCTTGCAAGCTACGCCAAAAGTACGACGTAAATCTTGAATCTCGGTCCGAGGTAATACTGACTGGCACACCGTGCAACCTGACAATCTGCCTGAGGTACATCTCTGCTAACTGAGCCGTCGACTGACCAACTCTGAATGGAAGAAAGTGAGCCACTTTCGTGAGCCGATCAACTATAACCCAGATAGCATCTCTACCAGCTGGGGACCTAGGTAGTCTAGTCACAAAATCCATGGTCACATGCTCCCACTTCCATTCTGGAATCGGCAAGGGCTGAAGAAGTCCAGCCGGTCTCTGATGTTCGGCTTTAACTTGTTGGCAAACCAAACACCGAGAGACAAACCGAGCTATCTCCCGCTTCATGCCATTCCACCAGAAATGCTGCCGGATATCATGGTACATCTTCGTACTGCCGGGATGGATGAAATACTGCGAACTGTGAGCTTCTGACATGATCTCCTGCCGGATATCTCCGCTGGGTACACAAAGACGCTTACCATGTCGAAGTGTACCATCCTCATGAATACATAACTCTGGTCTTCGTCCTGCCTCACACTTGGCTCTGAGTCGCTGAAGCTTAGAATCTGCCGATTGTGCCATCCGGATCCTCTCAACTATAGTGGACTGAACTTGCATGCTGGCCATCAATGCCACACTGGAAGGGAGAACAACTTCTATACCCATCTTCTGAAGATCTGCTAACAATTCTGGCTGCGCTGTTAGGAAATAAGCTCCGGCTCTCCTGCTCAATGCATCTGCTACGACATTGGCCTTCCCGGGATGATACTGCAGGTTAACATCATAATCCACAAGAAGCTCCAGCCACCTTCTCTGACGCATGTTAAGATCCTTCTGGGTGAGAACATACTTCAGGCTCTTGTGGTCGGTGAAAATCTCCACCCTGTCTCCATACAAGTAGTGCCTCCACAACTTAAGAGCAAATACCACTGCTGCCAGCTCCAAGTCATGGGTTGGGTAATTCCTCTCATGATCACGAAGTTGTCGTGATGCATAAGCTATCACCTTCCCATGTTGCATCAGAACACATCCTAGGCCTCTGCCTGAAGCATCACAATATACTAAGAATCCTCCAGTCCCATCTGGAAGCGTGAGAATAGGAGCTGTTATCAGGCCTCGCTTTAATTGCTCAAAAGAACTCTGACACTCTGCTGTCCAAGCAAACTGCGCATCCTTGCGGGTCAACTGGGTCAATGGTGCTGAAATCCGAGCAAAATCTGAAACAAACCGCCGGTAGTAGCCGGCCAATCCAAGAAAACTACGAACCTCTGCAACTGTGCTGGGCACTGGCCATGACTCAATAGCCACAATCTTCTGGGGATCCACTTCTACTCCTCCTCGAGTGATGATATGACCCAAGTACGAAATGCGATCGAGCCAGAACTCGCATTTACTGAACTTGGCATATAACTGGTGCTCTCTAAGGATCTGAAGAACTATACGGAGATGCTGCTCATGCCCCGCCTCACTCTTGCTGTATACCAGAATGTCATCCAAGAACACAATCACAAACTGATCCAAGTAAGGCATGAAGATGCGATTCATGAGGTCCATGAATACTGCCGGCGCATTGGTTGCTCCAAAAGGCATAACAAGGAACTCCCAATGCCCATATCTCGATCTAAAAGCTGTCTTTGGGATGTCCTGCTCTCTGACTCTGATCTGATGATAACCTGAGCGCAAATCAATCTTCGAGAATACTGATGCCCCTTTGAGTTGATCAAACAAGTCATCTATCCTCGGAAGAGGGTATCTGTTCTTGATTGTTACTGAGTTCAAGGTACGATAATCAACACATAACCTGGACGTACCATCCTTCTTTTTCACAAGAAGCATCGGAGCTCCCCAAGGCGATCCACTAGCACGAATGAATCCCTTGGTTCTAAGCTCTTCAATCATCTTATACAATATCTCCAATTCTGATGGCGCCATCCTGTAGACTCTCTCTAACACTGGGGCTATCCCGGGAATCAAGTCTATAGTGAACTCGATCTCCCGCTCCGGAGGCATACCTGGAAGCTCTTCTGGAAAAACATCTGGAAACTCGTCCACTATCCTGGGCAACTGAATTGCTGCTACTGCCATCCGCAATACTGGAGGAGATGACTCAACCTCACCTCGAGAGAAAGAAAACTCCGGCTCGCCTGGAATGCTAAAAACAACCCTGCCAAGGTGGCAGTCTATCCTAGCATACTGGTTCCTCAACCAATCCATCCCTAAGACCATATCATAATCGGCCATCGGGAATTCTATCAATCTAGCGGGAAACTCTCTACCGCTAACTACGATCCGACACGAGGAAAACACTCTATCTACTCCCACAAGTCCGTTACCAGTAAGTATATTGAGCCTTACTAATAATGACTCGGGCTCCAATCCTACCCGTGTTGCAAATCGTGCAGACATAAAAGAATGCGATGCACCAGAATCAAATAAAGCTGAAGCTGAAAAGGAGTTGACGAGAATAGTACCTGCCACTACCTCTCCTGGTGCCAATCCTTCCTCCACGGTCATAACCATAGCCTGACCGTGCCCTCGGGGTGCTGGTCCCCTCTGCTGAAATCCTCGCTGTCTGCTCTGACTCTGGGCTTGGGCTTGAACATACTGCTGGGGGTTCTGCTGCTGGAACACTTGGGTCTGAGGCGGCAAGGGCCTCGGCAATAAATACTGCTGCTGCTGGACCGGAGCTGGCCCTCTCACCGAAGAGCTAGAAAGGTTGGACGATGATGAACCACCCCTATTCGGGCAGGATCCAACCCTATGGTCTGGTGCTCCACAAGCCAGACACAATCCCTGTGCCCTGCGACATTCTGCCACCACATGGCCTGGCTTCCCACAATGAGAACAACCCACTGCGGAAGATTGCTTCTGCTTCTGCTGCTGAGGGTACGTCGGAGTGGAATGCTGAACCGACGTCACTGAGACCGCTCGCCTCGGAGCTCCAATAGTCAAAGCCCTGGCTGCCGGGGCCGGTGCTGAAGACTGATTCATCTGGCCGTGAGATCTCTTCCGACCTCCGGTCCTATCCACAATCCTCTGGGAGGTATACTCATGCCTCCGGGCTGCTCTCAAGACTGCATCAAAAGTCTGATGCTCAAACTGCTCAACTGCCAACAAGATCTCCAGGTGAAGTCCCTGCTGGAACCGCTGGGCTCTATCATACTCGGTTGCCACCAAAGTGGGAGCAAACCGACCGAGTCTAGAAAACTCGGCCGCATATCCGTCGACCATCCTGCCTCCTTGCTTCAGATTGGTAAACCTTGTCTGCAGATCATACCGAGCCACGGCATCGAAATACTTGGTCTGGAATCTATCCCTGAACACTGCCCAAGCAATAGGTGCTGCTAATCCAACGGCCTGCGCCGCCCACCAGCTGCGGGCAAGATCTAACAACTGCAGGCGCACCACGGCTACCTTCTCATTCTCTGGAGTCTTGGCTGCTTCTAGAACCACCTCTGTGTCCTGAAGCCATGCATCTGCTGCGATAGCATCTTCACTACCGTCAAAGAATGGAGGGTTCAAGCACTTGAAGCTGTTGGCCGCACTGTTCCCTGAATGACCGCCTCTGGTCAAAGCATCCGCCACTGCCTGTTACAATGCATCTCCACGACGATCTTGAGAAGCTATCAAGGTCCTGACGAGACCTACCAAAGTGCCATCATCAGGCTCGACAGGCTGAACTGGCTGGACTGGTGGTTCTCCGTCAGAAGGCACGACTCTGGAGGCTACTCCGGAATGCTGGGCTTGATCTCCAGGTTGCTGCTGGTCCGCGGGAGGTGCTCCGCCTTGCTGGTCGGTAGGACCACGAACAATGCCGCTGAAGAAGACGACATAGGGAACAATAAGGAAGGACCAGGACAGATCAACGATACAAGCATATGATCAGGACAAGAATCCAGGGATTCAGAAGATACGAGCAGAGATCAAGGACGAATACTGATTGAGACATCTATTCGGTAAACCCTCACATATCTTGATTTACAAGACCTGCATGGGCCACCACTTAAACCATGTCACGTCCCAGAACCAGCATACTGGAGAGCGGGGGCAGACATAGCCAGCTACGTATATAGAAGTGCAACCCACCTCGCTATACGGTCACGGCTGTCTAGGATACATGAGGGTTTATCTACAAGCCAACAGTCTCTTAAGGTCATGAACAAGCCTAGTGTCTCAATCATAAGCAAGTAAGTAAAAGTCACAAGATGTATGATCATTAAATATACAACAATAAGGCGTCCCAAATATTACATATTCAGCTGATCATGAAGCTAGTCGTTACAAAATGTTAGGACTAGCAAGAGTTTAGTCATACATGATCAACCCTAGGATCTGTTAATCATGTTACACCCCGTAGGCAGACAGAAAGTAAAGTGCAATCGAGCTAAACAGGTGCTCGTCGGCTAAACGCCTCAAAAGAATATTTTTACAATAGAGTGGAAGAGCCAAAAATAACCCACTCGTTGCCAGGGTTCCGTCTAGTGGCCACCATCTGGCTGGAAGGTCGGTAGATCCTCTGGAGCTACTCCGAAATCTGGCCACACAAAACCAGCTGGGTCAGACCCCAGAAAGAGCAAGTACCACAAAGGGGCTTCACTTAAGAACTAAAACCAGCAATCAGCACAAGATATAAATAAAAGTAAGAACCGAAAATAAAGAAAATACACCAGGATGATATACGACGAGATAACCATGGAACTATTCAGATAACCAGGTTACAACCCGTAAACTAAACAAGGACCGGGGTTGTAACCCTTCGTCTGAACAGAGCTTGGAATTCTCACCATTTATCGGTAAAATAAATACAAGCATTCTGGTCGTTCAATGATCTGGAATAGGATCTGGGCAGGACTAGACTGGTTAGACTCCATCCAATCATTTCACGGCCAAGCAAGAATTACGGCTTGATACTTTAACTAACTAGGGTTGTCACAAGCCTAATTACTAACAAAAATGCAGTGAGATTGTTCCACAACCACAAGCCCTGCAGACCATCCAGGTTCCCCGGGTTAAAAGATTAGAGTTGAATTCAGGTGGGTACATCGTCCAGGAAACGAATGTACCCTTAGGTAGCTTGAAGGGTGCAACACATGACAGTGTGCTGGAAATGTGCCCTACTCGACGGCAGGCTACAAATCCCAAGGCGTGCCCAGGTAACGGGATTGCCTGTAGCTGGAAAATCTCTTCATGACTAATGTATTAGTCTAGTTATTAGCCCTTAGTTTATTTCAATAGGTACTCCTGACCGTGGTACTCAGGAGTCCCCTCCTAGACATGATGCAAGACAAGACTGGATTATTTATACAAGCACAATCGCCCACGGTGTCCAGGTTATTATACAGGTCATGTCAGGTCAGGTAGCCGTCGCAACAGCTTATCAAGGTATAACATGTCAGGTTATCAGGTCAAGTGTACTTGTCAGGAGTGCGCCACGACGGGCCACTATCAGGTCATGTCAGGTTACTCCTGTCAGGAGTGCACCACTACGGGTCACTATCGTGTCAGGCTCAATTATCAATTCCAAACATATCAAGTAAATTCGCAATTATCAAGTTCAGGGCAAAAGGCGTAAGGATATAAAATGGGCGTAAAATATCTAATAAAATATCAATATACAGGGCTATAAAAGAGCCAAGCTTAAGGAAAATAAAACCAAATCTGACACGCTGACATAAGGCCAAGTCAGCCAAAGGCCATACGCTCAGGTCAAGCTACGCTCAGGCCAGCGTACGCTCGAGCTAGCGTATCAAAGGTTCCATACACTTCCAATGGGAAGCGTACGCAAGGGTCAGCGTACACCAGGGCACGCTCAAGCTACAGGTCAGCGTACGCTCAAGCTAGCGTACGCTCAAGACTGCGTACGCTTGAGCTAGCGTACGAAAGGGTCTAAGGCACGCTCACGCTAGCGTACGCAAAAGACACGCTGCCAACAGGCAGCGTATCAAGGCTAGCGTACGCTCGCTAAGAGCAGCGTACCCAAGTCAGCGTACGCTCGCTAAAGAGCAGCGTACCCAAGTCAGCGTACGCTCGCTAAAGAGCAGCGTACAGCTCAGTGGCATAAGCTAAAAAGCTAGCTCACTGTTCACTGTCTTCTCCAAATGGCAAGAACAGCAAGAACTCTAAAGTTGAATCTAAGCTTCAACAGTCTATATCTTGGTCAAAACAAGTCCGAATCCAACTTTCCAAAGGTCAAAATTGGGTAGAATGAAATTCTCTACAACATGGAACCATCAAAACTTGAAAACAAGGAAGTTTAACAGATCAAAACCACAAAAATCCGAAAATAACTAATTTCTAGATCTACAAGAATTAAAGCCTCAAAATGGAAAATGACAAGTTCTAATGTGGTTTAGAATCATGAGGAGAAGCTAATGAAACCATAAAAAGGGGTTCTCTTGTGGAAGCAAGTTGCACTTGCCTATGGTGTTCTTGGTTGGTGGAGAAGAGTAATGGTGGAGGAAGGAGAAGTAAATGAGAATTATGGAGGAGAGAGAAGGTTGGTGGGGATAATAAAGAGGGGGGTTGTGGTGGAAATGAAGGAGAAGCATAGGCTAAGGTGTTCCACCCTTGGCCCATGATGAACCAAGCATTGGGCCGGCCGAACCAAGCCAACCCAAACCGAGAGTTAAACCAAGCCGAGAGCTAAACAAAGAATCAGGCAATACAGAATAAAATACGTATACGTATCCCAAAATACGTAATACGAACACAGGCATTACAGTCCTGCTTATTGTGCCCGCCTTAACAATAAAGATCAGGGGTCCAGTTCTGTTCAGGCGAAGGGTTACAACCCCGGTCCTTGTTTGGTTTAAGGGTTGTAACCTGGCTCCCGGAGCAGTTCTGTGTCCTCTCTTCGTTTATTGTCTTATTGTAACCCCCTGTCATGCTCGTCATGTTTTACCCTTACTTCAATACCATGATTATTTATACTGGCCTTAACAATAAAGATCAGGGGTCCAGTTCTGTTCAGGCGAAGGGTTACAACCCCGGTCCTTGTTTGATTTAAGGGTTGTAACCTGGCTTCCGGAGCAGTTCTGTGTCCTCTCTTCGTTTATTGTCTTGTTACCTTATCAATAGTAATTGAGGCGGGTTTCTATTCAGGCGAAGGATTGCAACCCCGGTCCTTGTTTGGTTTAAGGGTTGCAGTCTGGCTACTTGAATGGTTTCTCCGTGTTCAATATATTATTGTTATCTCAGCTATTATCACTATCTTTTAATTACCTTTACTATTTATTTGTGATATGCTGGTTTTAGTTCCTAAGTGAAGCCTCCTTTGTGGCACTTGCTCTTTCTGGGGTCTGACCCAGCTGGTTTTGTGTGGCCAGATATCGGAGCAGCACTAGAGGATCCACCTGTCTTCCAGTCCGATGGTGACCACCAGGCGTAACCAGGGCAACGAGTGGGTTTCTTTTGTCCTCCCACTCTATTTGTAAAATTATTCTTTTGAGGCGTTTAGCCGGCGAGCACGTGTTAGCTCGTATTGTACCTTTATTTACTGTCTGCCTACGGGCTGTAACATGATTGACAAATCCTAGGGTTGATCATGTATTGACTAAAACTCTTGCTAGTCCTGACATTTTGTACGACTAGCTTCATGATCATCCAATATGTAATATATGGGACGCCTTACTATTGTATATTGATGCTCTAATATCTTGTGACTGCTACTACTTGCTTGTGATTGAGACAATAGGCTTGTTCTTGACCATAGGAGACTGATGGATTGTAGTTAAACCCTCATATATCTAGACAGCCGTGACCGTATAGTGACGTGAATTCCATTTCATTATACGTAGCTGGCTATGTCTGCCCCCGCTCTCCAGTATCCTGGTTCTGGGGCGTGACACTTAGCTCCAAATGGAAATTAATCCAAGAGAATGACAAAAGCATTAATGCTTAATCCTTGGAGCCTTATTCTTACCTCCTAGTAAAATCACCCACATGGTTCCCTCCTTAGGGTCACCACCCCATGTGCATCTCTCAACAACACACACAAGTATATATGTTGAGATAACTCATGGTGCATTTCGGATGTGGGACTAAAATTTACAAGGCATGTTGAGAGCAAGCTCTCTCCTTGTAAAGAAAGCACCAACACATAGGGCCATTGATATGCTTAAATTTTAAATATTGTTGAGTTTACTTGGATTGATAGATGAGAATACTTCCTTGACAATATGATAATTGTTTTGGAAGTGTTGGTTTTGCAATTCAACTAATTTTAAAAAACAGGAATTAATAAGTATTGTATTCCTTTGAGGTTTGAATTTTAATTAGTTTGATATCTATCTACGATAAGATTGAAAATTTGTGCTTAGACGATATTTTGATGATAATAAAATTTTTGAAATTCGGATGAGAATAAAACTTGACCTATTCTTTTTAGTAAACATTATGAAATAATTTTGATTAGTTGAGTTTTGTATTTTGATAAGAATGTGATAAAGGTGATTAGAAGCTCAAGAAATTATAATGTTGGTAAATAAAGACAATATAATATGTTGTTGATTAAAAGTTTAAAATTCAGAAGATTATGATGGTGGATTTAAAATTAAATTTGAAATATCTTAGAAGATTTAAATCCTTATGGAATTTACATTTTGGACTGAATACCAGTATGGATGACGAGTCAAACTCGAAAGACGGTAGTCGTGATTTCGAGTCATAAACTTAAATATTATAATAAGTTTTGGATTTTTAAGGATTAACGATTGAAATGGAGGAAAGCTTTAAAGTATCCTTAGGTAAAAAAGAAAAAAGAAAAAAAGAAAGACGTTGATGAAACTTTTAATGTTGACTTAGATAAGCCTTTGAGGTCGTTATGGGATACTTTTCTAGACTATGATATTGGTCTTATTTTTCTAGCTATCTAAATATGTCCCTTACCTTCTATGAGAACTTTCTAGAATTTAGGAACATGACCTAAATCCTAACATTAAGTCATATCTATTTTTTTTCTTCTATTTCCATTCTTTCTCCATCAATGCTTGATCAGTACTTCTTATTAAGAAAACTCTTGCTAACCTTGATCAAATTTTATCTTATTGATCAATACCCTTCTTATTAAATTTTTCTTACTACATTTTCTTCTGACCTATCAAACCTATATATTCCTTAAATTCGAGAACAAATTTATTTCTAAGGTGGGTAGATTTGTCACTTCTCTTCCCAGATTTTTCAAAATAAATTATTTTATTTTTTCATTGTATTTGGAAGTAATTTTTTTCGAAAAGCTTTTGTGAATGATAATTTATGATTATTTTGTAATAAAAAAAACTAGTTTTAAATTTATGATTTGAAAATACTAATTTAGTTTTAATAAAAATATCTATTCTTGATTTTTTATGAATTTCAAAAGATGTTGACTCTCAAAAATATTGGTTTCGAAAATAATTTTAAATGTCATAAATATTTTGAATAATAAAGGGTTTGTCCATCTATTTTTAAATAAACTTTTGGATTTATAAAAATGTACTTTACACTATCTTATTATTTAATTAAGTATTTGGTATTTAAATTTGTGTGATTTAAATTATTTTGGTAACATTAAATCTTATTTTACAATTATTATCTTGATTACTTATTCAATTTAAATTTGAAGTCACATGATTCAAATTATGTGATAATATTAAATGTTGATTTAAATTAGGAAAAAGATTTATCTAACCCAAATCCTAATCCCTATTTAGCTAGAAGTTTTGACTCCTATTTAAGAGATTCTTTCTTTGTTTTTCCACAACTCAAAATTTTAACAAATTTCATAAAGCCAACACTATCAACCCTCCCTGCCTATCCCCGACCCCCTGCTATCTCGCCAGCATCACACCGCCACAAACACCATCACCACCACCAACAGCCGACACAACAAATTCTGTGCCGAAGTGTCCGCGTCCACCACTACAATCATAGTGTCCAACCATTCTATTCTCAGCCACCGGTTCATGTGTCCTCCATCACCATGTCAGCCACGTGTCCGACCTCGGGTTCGACCCCGGATGTCGTATCCAGTATCTATTATACAAAACACAAAGGTTTTTGAATCCTAGGGCTGACTGTGCCAAGATAAAGAGTGGTTGGGATTTAATCTTGGTGAATCAACATTTGTGGGGTTTTATGGAGAAGAGCATTATTGGAAGTGGGGTTTTATGGGGAAGAGCATTATTAGGAGTGTGGTTTTATGGGGAATCCAAAGATGGGGATTTAATATTTTGATGGTTGGGATTTAATATTTTGATGAGGGCCTCATAATGGTTGTGGATGAACATTATTGAGAGTGGGGTTTTATGGAGAATCTAAAAAAAATTCACATCCAGCAGTGGTTGGGATTTAATATTTTGATGGGGACCTCAAAATTATTATTGTTCGTTTAAAATTGGGGGTCCAAGATTTTGAGGGAGAATACCTTAAATGAACCATGCCCTATGGGCACGGATTATGATTAGTTGTATCCATATTACATCTCATAGTACAAAATATCCGGTGTCCGACAATTCCGGACACATTCCAAAACCATCAGAGGATCTGTGTCCATCACTGTGTCCAAACTCCGGGCACGATGCAGATACATAGTAAAAATTCAAGCAAAACTCTAAACCTTAGTTTACCAGTCGACGCCGGTGAGCGCCGCAGCCGCCTGCGACTTCTCCCTGTGCTGACCGCCGCCCGTCGTTTCGATCTCCTTCGCACCCCGTCCACCACCGCGCCTTCCCCGCGCTCTGACCACCATCCACATCTCATCACAGCTCCCCTCCACCAAACCGCATCCGTCGAGATCTGCCCCAACTCCGCTACTCCGCCGCGTCACCTCCAGAGGTAGCCGCGCCTCGGTGAGCGAACCCAACGCTGTGCCGGCGCCAGCCGTCCTTCGCCTGAGCGTCGTGCCTGGCCCTTCCAGCGCCGACGCTCCCTTCCAGCGTCGTGCGCTACTCGCTCTGCCGCGACCGCGTCCGGTCCCCGAACAGACCCTCACCGCCCGCGTCGGTGCGTGAACCTTGGTGAGCTTTCCTCTTCTTTCTTTCTCCCTCTCCTCTCAAACTCTCTCGAGAACCCTCTCACTCTCCCTGCCAATTTCTCTCTCACTGTCCCTTCTCTTTTATTTTTAGCTGATGGGAACAGCGTTCCCACCTCTCGAAATTAGCAGACAACTTTTGGTTTTTTTTTTTTTTATTTTGTTTTTTTATGTATTCTGTTGTCACAGTAAACACAATATTGGTTGATATGTAGTATATTTATTATTTAGAATATTTACGATACTAATTACGGGATAATGTATGTACATTTATTATTAGTATAAATATTTATTAGTTATTATTATTAACCTTTATTATTATTATTTCTATTACTGTTATCAAATATATATAAGTAATATTTCCAAAAATTATATTAATGTAGTTTTGGGCTTAACAACTTTTATAAGAAATATACATATAATTTCTTTATCCTCATGTTATAGATAACTAATTTTAGTAATGTGGGCCTTAGTATAATTTTTGGATATATATATACTAGCATATGTGAATGCCTTGCACGTATTTTAATATTTTTTAGTTAATTTAGGAAAACTCTTTAGGAATATCAAGGGATAGTCTTCATAATTATTAAGTTGTCCTTATTAAAATTAGTGAACCATTTTTAATTAGTATAGACATGTAAGGGTATTTTTGGAATTCAAAAGTTTCACCATCAAGTTTTCCTATTATATAGTAGAATTATATATATATATATATATATATATATATATATATATATATATATATATATATATATATATATATATATCCCAAATTATAATTTTAGAAATATTACTTTATATATTTTTATGATTCCCAAATAATCATAATCCTTAATAGTCATAATACATAGTAATATTATACTAACAAATTATATATATATATATATATATATATATATATATATATATATATATATATATATATATATATATATATATATATATATATATATATATATATATATATATATTAGGGGACTTAATAAATTCTATCGGGCTTTATATATATATTGAATATATGATTCAGGTCACGTTCGTTACACGGATTAGTGACATATGAGTTTAGTCATGATACCATATTTTATTGTGTTGTATTACACTATTTTGTGACCCTTTGTCATGACTTAATCTATGTGCAGTAGTCGGACGGGAAAGTACCAAGTAAATATGTGATCAGACCTTAGACCTTGTCATATTGCATATTACATATTGCATAGTAGACTTTGTAGACCTTGCGGTATAACTGTCCCAGAGCGATCATATATTGAAAGATGTACTTCAACTCACGTAGATGGTTATGTTTCCTTGTTCCATGCTTTACTTCTCTTTATAGTTATGATAACTGTTTCGCTTTACCTTCCATGCCATGTTTATAGTTTAGTTATTTCATTATGTATGTCATGACTATTCACTGTTTTTATAGTCGTTATCATATATTTGGAACTGCATACTTGATTGTACTCATTCCATTCCTGACTGAAAACCATTTTTCAGAATAGTCACGGCTACCCTTTTGCATTAGATTCTTGGAAAGACATGGGTATATACGGAGGTCAACCCTAGAACACTAGTTAGATAGATGCGTTGATAGTCATTTTCAATATTTGTGAGATATTGTATTTTTAATCAAATATTTGAATATTGTAATTGATTTAGTTGTGTGAATGAGCAAATAAAAAGATTATTTATGACGAATTGTGACTTGTTTATTGCGGGCTAGACAGCATTCTACCTCCAATACCACGGCGTAGGCTGGACTAGAGCACGTACTTGCGTCCCAAAAAGCGGGTGTGGGTCGTGACAAGAATTTTTACATATTATAATTTGTCTTACAATCTAAACCTTTATGTGGTCCTCTTCTAATATTGTCTTTCTCAATATTAGCGGGTGTATTCTCGCAATGATATCCTTAACAACCAAGTATATCCAATCTACACTTGAAGATACGATCATACCCCTTCATTTACTAAAAATCACAATCACGAATAATGCTATCAACTATTACACGCTCAATCCATATATTGTCCATGTAGTCTTGTCATCCAAAACCTTACATATGCGCAATATCCAAGATCGTAAATGTATTCCTCTAAGTCTCTATTCACAAGCATAGAGTTCTAGCACTCGTATCACATATCCCTCTTTGTAGACTTCATCTCATATCTCCAGTCACTTATTTCTAACCTAGGAACTTAAGTCAATCTAACATTTAAGGAGATTACCCACTTTTAACTACACATATATCACATACACGTAATACATATTCTAGTTATACTCCATAATATAACTACAAGGTCTGTCTAATTTAACCATTTATGATATAGAAAGTAATGAGAACCTAAGGCTAGGTCAACAATCCATATCAATATCAAGCATCGTTAGTTTCAAACAAAGTAGGACGGATTGTCGAAATGTTTCCAAGAACAGTATGAATCCAAACAAGATGCATATGATTTAGTCTAAGTAAAACTTGAAAACCATATACATCCTTTATTATGTCACATGAAGTTACTTCCACTAATGTGCATCTGGCTACAAATAATTTTTTTGTTCCATAATACGACGGATGGCTGCAGTGCATAGCTGTCACGTCAGATAATACGGGTTTTGAAACTTATCTTTGGCTAAATCCATGAGATGTTTTCAAATTAACTCTATGTGAAAATACATTATAAGAATCAATAAAATGCATCAAATGTAGTTTAGGTAAAATTTGAGAAATATATGCATCCGTGATATCGTTATCTAAAGTCATGTCTCGCCAGTATTTCTTTGGCTGCAAAAACTTTTGATTCCGTAATACATGGATGAAATATAATTTTTTGAACTTTCTTTGGACCAATCCATAAGACATTTCCATCAGTTTTAAAGAAACAAATGAGAAGAAACCATCAGGTAGTCAATAGAAAAAATGTTCATTTAAATCACAAGACAAGAACATGAAGGTATTCATGTTGAGAAAGAAAATTACATGAAGATAATCCTGAGCAGCCTACGAAAACGTATAATCCTAGTTGTGGATGTAATATCAAATCATATTCCTCATTTGGTTGCAGGCTTGTAGTAGTACGACTATCCTACGTACCACCACGACTTTGTAGATTTTGCAAAGACGAGATCTGCATGAGCCACCACATCTCCTTCCTTTCTTATTCATCTCCTTGAATCTCTCATTCTTCTTCATCACGCCTTCTTCTTCTTCTTCATTGTTCTTCATTCTTCTTCACTTTTCCTTCCGCTCTTCCTTCTGGAAGAGTCTTGAGAGCTCTGCTCTGCCCTCTCTCTTCTTTAAGGGTTTTGGTATAGTAAAAGCGGGTTGATGGGCTGGACTCGCGAGCTTAGATTTGAGGCCCGACTTTTCTAAAAAAAGAAAAAAAAAAAGATAAATTACAGTAATGGGCTAGGCCGAGCCTGCAATAATATGGACTGAGGGCTGGGCTTGTAGTATTTTTGGTTAGTTATTTAATTAATTAGCAGTTGTTAAATAGTTATTAGTTATATATTATTTCTTAAATTACCTAGCTAATTATGTATAATATTTCCTATCCTAATTAATAATCTAGCTAATTAATTGTGTAATATTTTCTTTGATTATATATTATCCAATTAAATTCTTGAATAGATATTATTACCTATATATTTAATTGCTAATTAATTGCTAATTATTCTCTTTAGTTAAATATATACTAAATTCATAATTAGATATTAGTTACTTGTATGGTTGCTAATATATCTTAGAGTATTCTAGAACCCTTTATAATTATTTTAAGTAGAATTTAATTGTTCCTTAACCATTTATAGGTGGTTTAGAAGCATTTTGCAATCTTCCGAAGAAAGACAAGTACTTGAATCTCAGTTTTACTTAGCGGCATTGCATGACATATTTACACTATATCACTTTCTTTACTTTTCTCGTGTTTCATGTCGGAAGGGAGAACATTCATGAAACATGTAGTTACCCTAGCCTATGGACACTTACATGCCTGCTAGCACTGTATGTGCCTTACGTCCATTACTTGCGCGACTGCTAGCATAGCGGCTACGATGTGCCTTATACATGATAGCCCCTACATGCTTATTGGTGTTCTATTGTACATGTTTCACGTAGTTAGTGCATTATTTCAGGTATTCTTTAGTTTACTTATTATTTAATGCCTTTGTTATTTTATGTACTATTGCATCTTGTCGTTGAATACGGTTGAGTTACATTGTACTTTGCTCATTTTCTTACTGGATCATTGACATATACAGGTGATGATGAGCGTGACTACCCAAAACTTTATGGACCACAAGATGACCCGATATTGGAGACCACTCCGGAGACTATCTAGGGTCAGAAGACCTTCCCCGAGGGGATTTAGATTGTGTAGCTTTTGATATTCATGAAAACTTGAGGATTTTATAGAGTTGCCTTTATCACTCACCGAATTTATTTTCGGAGATCTCTTGTAAAAGGACATCTAATAAATGACATAGTGGATTTGTGATTGTTGGCATGTTACGTGAATAGAGCTATGATAAGAGATTAATACTCTCTAATTTGATGATTCCTAAGGTTTAGACGACTGACTACCGCTGCTCACACCAGTGTAGGCCGAACATAGCATAATTCGTACCTGATTATTCGGGAGCGGGTTGTGACAAGAATTCATGGTTTACTCCATAGATGGGATACGAGATACAAGTGACATAGTATGGAAAATATGTCTCGACAGATTCAATCCTCGGATGACTATAAGTTTAAATTTTATTTCTTATTTTTATTTAAGTTTGCAATTGTGTATTAATAACATTTGGTTTAAATGGTGCAGGGTTAGGTGATATTGCTTACAGACGTTGGTGGGGAGCACCAAGTGTATGCAACAGAGCCTACAGATTTGATTAGTTGGGTTCCCTAATAGAGCAGTAGATGACTGTAGTATGCGTGGATTAGTACAAAACCTTATCGAATTTGTAAGTCTTTATTTATTTATCATTTGAGTACATTTTGTTTGAGTCTATTAATTCGAACAATTTTTAAATTTTGAGCGTACAGAAATTGATCAAGCAATTAACAGTAGAGATATTGTAGTATGTGTTGACCTTTTACGACGGATTGGGGCTGCTATGGATCGAGATCTTATGCATGGTCATGTGCTCTATATGCCTCCTATATATACCAACAGATTATCCAGCCGACAACGTTAGTCAGAGATAGATCCGTAAGCTTGTTGCTCAACATGCTGGAGAGGGGGCATCTCATTAGGCTGGAGATGGGACATCTTATCAGGATGGAGAGGGTGCATCTCATCTGGCTGGAGAGGGGGCATCTCATCTGGCTGTAGAGAGGACTTCGTAGCATGTTGGCGAGAGTAGCTCTCAAGCCGCTCCTACAGATTGGTTTAGGGATATGGAGAAGTATACACAGTTGTTTTCGACTCCATCAGCTCCCATGCCAATCAAGAGACCCAGTGTATGTCGACTCCCATGCTAACTTAGGGGCCCGATAGTTCAGATTCAGATTCAGATCCAGACCCCGAGAATACGGCACTACTAAAATTTATCGTTTTAGCGACGGCCCCATCCGTCGCTAAACCGACGGTAATTACGAATAGCGACCGATGACCGACGGATTTTGGCCAAAAACATCCGTCGGCAATCAGCTCGTCGCTAATAACGGTCCGTCGCTAAGTTGTCGTCAAACGACGGAATAGCGACGGATTGTCGACATCACAATACGAAGCATTAGCGACGCATTTCCGACGGACTGTCGTCCATTTCAACTATTAAGTACTGAACTGTGCAAACAATAGCGACGTAAAATTCTGTCGGTAATCCGTCGTAACAGCGTATCAGAGCGTATCGTTCTGTCGCTCATCCGTCGGTATTCGTCGGTAACGAACGACGGATTAGCGACGGCGTGCTGACGGACTATCCGTCGATCAGGTTCTGGAAATGCTTGGCATTTCCAGTACCATGGCGACGGAAGAGTAGTCGCTAATCCGTCGCTACGACATCGCCACAGCGACGGATTACTGACTGATTATCCGTCGCCATGGTTCTGGAAATGTCAGGCATTTCCAGAACCATGTCGACGGATAGTCCGTCGCAAAGCAGTCGCTAGAGCGAGCGACTGCTTAGCGGCTGATTATCAGTCGTCCTGGCGACGGACAGGCCGTCGCTATTCCGTCGAAGTTTATACCACCAGAACCTTGTCGACGGATAATCCGTCGAGCATCCGTCGCTACCTGGAAACACTTTAAAAACTCCAGATAGCGACGGCTAATCCGTCGACGAACCGTCGGCAACTGGGATTATCCGTCGCTAAACGGTCACTAGTCCGTCGCTAACTGAGTTTTTTGGGAAAAAAATTGTAGCACTTTCCCTGTTCACAAATATATGCATAAACCAAACCAATATATAATGCACACCAATTATCCAACAATCACACAGACCCAATATATAATGCACACCAATTATCCAAGAATCACATAGACCAAATATGCACATACGAATTTAATGCACACCAATTATCCAAGAATCACAGACCAAACCAAATTAATAGAAAATAAATATCAATTATCCTAAAGAGTAACATAATATCCGGTGCTATAAGCCGATTATAGTACAATTAATCCAAAGCTCTCACAAATAATCTAAATTTTCTTAATACAACATTTTAAGAAGGAGGAGGTCGATTGTTCGGTGGTGGTAATCCCATATGCGACCGACAAATATACTCCTCCACAAGGTACGAAGACAAGCCGTCGTAGACACTGCTCGGAAGTCGGTGTAGCTGCTCCGCGGATATGATATCCAGGAGTGACGTCACAGTCGTAGGCGGTACCACAGGGGCATCAGGGTTGAAAGAAAGATGGCCCACGGAAGACGGACCGACACCTGCAGTCGACGGACCAGTAGAAGACGGACGAGCACCATCAGCAGACGTACCGGTAGCAGCAAACGGACCGGCAGCAGCAGACGCAGGCGAAAAGTATATGGCAAATTGCTTCCACAAGGACGACACCGTCTCGTGCAGCTGCGTAAGCTGCGACCTAACATCATCGTCTGCCCGGGCCACGGGAGGAGGCGGTGTCAGTAGAAATCTCTGCGTCGCTATATGCAATGGCCCTAGGGAGCCGACTCCGTACAGGAACCCTTTCTTAAAGCCGCCGACGGTATCTACGAACAAGTCGTTCCGAGCGGCCAAAGAAGAGGGCGTCCGGAAGGGCATCGTTTCACCGACATCCTCGGTGTCGGTTAACTGAGCCCGACTAAGGGCCTCACGATACGCAGCCTATCAAATGAATGTGTTTATATTATAAGATTTACCTAAGTTGTAATCTAAATCCTATGTTTCACTAAGTTAAGTGTGAATCCTAAGTTTACCTAAGTTATAGTCCGAATACTTTTAATTCTAACATTAATCTCATAAACATAAGTACTTACATCAGTCTCCTTGGCCCTCTCGTCGACGAAGCTCCCGTCCTTCTGTCTTTTGTGCGTATGCTGGAACACGTCATGCATGGTGACCGATTCTGGCGCCCTTTCCTCCTTCACCGCCCGTTGGGCCTGCATACGAAATTTCCGTAGAAACTAATTAACTCCTTTAATTAATAATACCTAATTCGATAGTAAAATAAATTTACGGTTGCTCACCAGATCTGCAAGTGTCGCTGCGTGGGACCTTGATCCCCCCGTATGAAGGCCCGCGGCAGATCGGTTCACCTTCGCCTTCTTCGATTTCTCCTTGTACGCAGGGGTATCCATCATGCCTAAGAGGTCCTCATAATACTCCTGCCGGATCCAATTCGGCCTCATATGCCCTATTTTTAGGTCATGAATCATATCCCGTATCTTCTTCGAGCAAGCGCTTCTGTAGGTCCTGTGGACCCCCTCCTCGCGATGGGGGGCCACCAGTACGTTGTCTAACACAGAAAATCAATTATCACGAAATTTAAAAAATGGTTGATTAAAGAATCATATAGACTTAACCAAAAGATATAGATATATACCCTCAACTCGTCGAGCCAGACGTACTGCACGTTTGGGGGCACCGACGAAAAGTTGAGGTAGGGACCGTGGAAGTTAGCCCTGATAATTTCTCCAAGGGCCCTGCCAACATTAAACGGAAAAAACCTACAAAGAAGAAACGACTGGATTATTAACTTGAATAAATGAAAGAAATTTAATAAATTAACTTAAATTTACTTACGAGGTCCCCGCGGGCCATAGCTCTCGTCGGAACTCGCCTCTCGGCCTCTCTGGTGCCGTCGGAGGATCCGCGGGTCCGCGTATGTACTCTCCAGTAACCGGATGGAACCGAGTATGGGGGTACTCCGGGGCCCACTGTGCAGTAACTGGGGCATCCCCTGGTGGATCCGCTGCTGGTGGTTCCGATAGCGGAACGGATCCGCTAGCAGATCCGGACTCATGCCTCGATGAAGTAGTCGATCGAGGGCGGGATGCGTCTGTGCCCGGGGTACTCTCCGGGTCGGGCTCGCTCGATGGGGTCACATCTCGGGAACTTTGAATGCGACCACGACCACCAGCACCAGTACGACCACGACCACGACCCGCACCACCACCACCACCACCACCACCACCACCACCACGACCAGTACCACGACTATGGCCAGCCATCATAACCTGTAAATAGAACACATAAACATAATTAACAATATAAAAGTGTAAATAGATATAAAAAACTAAACTAAAATATACATACCACCAGTAGGGAGACGAGTGCCGCCGCGACGAAAAAGACTAGGAGTGCCATCTGCAATAAGTAAATAATCGAATAAAAAAAATAT
Organism: Iris pallida; assembly: GCA_029216955.1. Classification (NCBI taxonomy): domain Eukaryota; kingdom Viridiplantae; phylum Streptophyta; class Magnoliopsida; order Asparagales; family Iridaceae; genus Iris; species Iris pallida. The sequence goes on along the minus strand of JANAVB010006951.1, from coordinate 23,069 downwards.
GAATTCACGTAATTGCTTTTATGAGGTCAAACTTAATTCACGTAATTGGAAGTGTTTTTAATATACAACAATATTTAACCTAATCATCGTCTTCGTTCTCATCCTCGGCCTCGTCTTCATTATCATCCTCCTCATCCTCATCCTCATCCTTATCTTCATCGTCGATTTCATCTGTATCCTCATCCCCATCAAATTCTTCTTCTTCTTCTTCTTCTTCTTCTTTTTCTTCTTCTGCCTCAAAATTTGGGACAAGACGCCTCTTTCTCCCCTGGTTGACAGCTAAGTCTTGTGTATCAACCTCTTCCTCCCCTCTATTTTCCTCAATAATATCTTCAACATCCATTGTATCTGAGTGTTGTCCCAAGTATTGGGACTTTTCGATCTGGTCCTCTTGGTATGCTGGATCTCCAACGTTGAATGTATTTCTAGATTTAATCTTGCATACTGCCCACCAGTCAAATCGATCTCTACGATGCCTTGGGTAGCTTGTATAGTAGACTTGAACAGCCTGATTTGCTATCGTAAATGTATCGGACCCTCTATACCTCCTGCGATGATTTATATCGACGAATCCAAATTGTTTATCGATTCTCCAACCGATATTTGGTGTCATATCGAACCACTCACATTTGAACATCACAATATGCATATCATATGGGCCAGTATATTGTAAATCTACAATATCCCGAAGCACTCCATAATAGTCAAAGTTCGGCTCGTCGTCATAGACGGTGCCTCTTATGCAAACACCGGAATCCTTGGTATTGATGCCGTCATTGATAAATTTGACATTTATAGCATTCTGAGTTGACTTAAACCTGAAGCCATTAACGACATAGCCTGGCCAAGTCTTTATTTGCTTCTTCGGTCCCAGTGCCAGATAACGAACACTCTCATGAGTGAGTGTTGTTTCAGGCAATAAAACCTATAAACAAATATTTATAATTTAAATGTTTCAGATTATATATTAATAATCTCAATTATAATCACAGTTACGTATTTGCGAAACCATGACGGAAATGTACAATCAACCTCTCTTTGAAGTCCCTCATCGGTAATATCGGGTCTCCTCATTTTGACTTCATCTCTAAATACACTATTAGAGAAAATAAGAATATATAAGTGTAGTCACTTACTTCATCAAATTCGAGATTATAATGAGTGCAAGTGTACTGACTTACTTCTCCAAATCTCTCACTTCTTGTATGTCACAGTTTAACAAGACATATCGGTGAGCGGCATCATACTCGTCGTCTGTCAACCACCGTCTTTTACTAGCCCCATCAGGCTTGCCCCTTATATTGAATCTTCCTCCATCCTCAACGTCCTCGTCATTCCTTTGAGGTCTATTTCGATTTGTTTTAACATGAGTATCGAAATAAATGGAGCAAAAGTTTGACACCTCTTCGATAAGATATGCTTCGCATATCGAAGCCTCTATATGAGCTTTGTTGCCAACTTTCTTCTTTAGATGGTGTAGGTATCTAGAGAGACAAATTATCTTGAGAATTAAGAAAGAATTTTAAAACCCACTGAAATTCAGCTTAAATTATATCGATATTTATGTACCTTTCAAATGGGTACATCCATCGATAATGAACAGATGCACCGACACGGGCTTCGTATGCTAGATGAATCGGTAGATGCTCCATGCTGTCGAAGAAGCCAGGAGAAAATATTTTCTCCAACTTGCAAATTGTTAAGATAATCTTCTCCTCAAGTTCAACCATGTGTTGCACAGTCAACTTAGTTGAACAAATATCCCTAAAAAATATTGATAGTTCGGCCAACGGAACCCATACAGCAGAAGGCAACAACTCTTTCAAAGCAATGGGCAGTAATCTTTCCATAAATACGTGGCAGTCATGACTCTTCATTCCCGTTAGCTTGCGTTCATTGAGGTCAACGCATCTAGACAAATTCGACACATAGCCATCGGGAAATCTTAAAGTAGATACCCACTTGCAGATTATTAATCTATCTTCCTTGCTCAATGTGTATTGTGCTATCGGCTTACTTAATTGTCCAGCAGCTCCCCTTTGTATCAAGTTCAGATAAGGACGCTTGTATATCTCGGCAATGTCTTGTCTTGCTTTTGGATTGTCCTTCGTCTTTCCTTTAATGTCCATGACGGTATTGAAGACATTATCGAACACATTCTTTTCGATATGCATAACATCAAGATTATGCCTTATAAGATTATCTTTCCAATAAGGCAAGTCCCAGAAGATACTCCGTTTGGTCCAGTTATGGGTTTGTCCGAACCCATCGACACGATTGTTCGATGGATCTTCCATTACAGTGGGCAAATCCTTTACATCTTCCCAAATATCGTATCCCGACAATCTGGCAGGCGGATGAGAAAATTCTTGTTTTCCAGCTCTGAATGCGTCCTTGTTCTTTCTCCAAGGATGACTCGCGGGCAGAAATTGACGATGACAATCAAAGAAAGAAGTTTTTTCTCCATGCTTAAGGCGGAACGCCTTACTATTTTGCATGCATATCGGACAAGACAGGGTGCCGTGAGTACTCCATCCCGACAGCATACCGTATGCGGGAAAATCATTGATTGTCTACATCAGTGAAGCTCTCATCTGAAAGTTCTGTTTCCTAGAAATATCATACGTCGTGACGCCGATCTCCCACAGCTGTTTTAGCTCATCCATCAACGGCTGTAAATATATATCGATATTCTTCGTCGAATTTTTGGGACCCGGTATGATAGCTGTCAAGAACATATAAGGAGTCTTCATACACATCCATGGTGGCAGATTGTAAGGGATCAGAATGACCGGCCAGCAGGAGTATTGAGATCCCGACTGCCCGAAAGGGGCGAATCCATCAGACCATAGCCCCATGCGTACATTTCTGGGCTCTACAGCAAAATCTGGATGGCGAAAATCGAAATATTTCCACGCCTCTCCATCTGAAGGATGTGACAATTCTCCATCGTCCTTTGTGCGTTCTTCGTTGTGCCACATCATGTGTTCTGCTGTATTCTGAGACATACATCCTCTGCAAGCGCTTCGTGATCGACAAGTAATGCATATACTTGTAAGGACGTCGTTTTCTAGTTAACTTTCCTTTTCCCTGACTTCCTTGTAACGATTCGCATTACAGAAGCGGCAACTTTCTACATCCTCGTTCTCATTGTAGTACAACATGTATCCGTTGCGACAACAATCTATCTTGTCGTACCCCAGTCCCAGTTTTTGGACCATTATCTTCGACTTGTAGAAGTTTTTTGGAAGCTCTTTTGATTCCTTCGGTAACACCTCCTTCATTAGTTGTGTAATCCGATCATAGTAAGTTTGTGGCAAGTTAAAATTGGACTTTATGTTCAACAACCGCATCGTTACTGACAGTACGAAATGTAGATCACAACCAGGATATAAAGAAGTTTCAGCATCCTGAAACATATCATAGAACTCCTTCGCCTCGGGATTAGGATCCTCCGGATCAAAATTAGGCCCTGCCGGGTCGTACACCATATCTCGTACAAGGTTCTGCACGTCTCCATAATCAACGGAGCATTCGTCGTCATCGACGACAAAATCCGCTGCAGCATTATCATCAAAAGCATAAGTAGCAGCATTCGCAACCTGTCTTTCGACATATAGTTTACCTTGCGATGACCACAGGCCGTAATCACGTACGAAACCCTTATGGGTTAAATGATCTCTTACACTCACCACTTCTTCGTAACGTCTATTGCGACAATTACGACATGGACACTTGATTTTGTTACCGTCCATAAACTGAGCTTTGCTCATGGCATACTTAAGAAACACTTCCACGCCTGCCTGAAAATCGTCAGTCACACCTATTATGCTCTCGTGTTGTCGTTTGTACATCCATGTACGATCAACGAAATAACGATCCATCACAGATTAGATGTAAAAATCTGTATAGTAAGACAAACTAAACATAATTAGTATATAATCATGTAACTGGTGGATCCGCTAGTATTCTAGCTCGAGAAGAGAAAAATCTAAATACAGTTGTTACTAATAGTTCGATACCGATAGTGCGATACCGATACCGATACCGATACCGATACCGATAGTTCGATACTGATAGTGCGATACCGATACCGATAGTGCGATACCGATACCGATACCGATAGTTCGATACCGATAGCATGGTTTAAAGTATCGACCGATTCCGATCCGATACGGCCGATACCGATACGGTTTGGCATGTTCCGATCCGATACCGACCGATACTAAATATTGACCGATACCGACATTGGGGGTCTTTGTTCCGGTTAATTCGGCAAAACCAATCGGTAAGGGTGACTACTATTTCATATAATTTCAAAACTACTAAGAAATAATGCTGAAATACTTAAAATTATGCCTAAATGTATAAAATATATGTTTTTAAATGTAAATAGTTTATTAATAATTATTTGTTTTTCGATACCAAAGTCCGATACTCCGATACGATACCGCCGATACTACCGATATCGCCGATACCAATACTCATAGGAATAGTCCGAAACCGATTCCGATACCGATATTGTGAACCTTGACCGATAGTGCGATACCGATACCGATACCGATAGTGCGATACCGATACCAAACTGAGTCAATCTATCTATTTCTAAATTGCAAGAGTCCACTTCTAGGATATGGTAGCTATATCCTAAATATCTAGTCTAAAATTGACTTGGTTAGGATACTAGAGTGTCCTTATTATCTAGCAAGCACTACCTTAGTCTAGTCACACTAGCATTAATTACCTATAATTCCTACCATGTCTACAATCACACATTACACCCCAAGCCGTCCTGCATGCTAATAGGCATGGTAGGCCTGCCTTTCATTCCTCACTCTCTAAAGCACACATACACATAGATATGTATATCACAGTTAGATGTATAGATATATACATCTATATAGAAGCACACAACTGACTTATGCAGATGAAGAACTCGCACTGTCCTTGACACAGTGAACATATACACCATGAACCCAAACTCCATATTCACATTTACTAATCCAAACACCACCAAACTAATGGATAACACCCAATATGGGATAACACATTATTTAGCCAATATATAAACTCAGATGAATTTGATAAGCAAAGCCCCCCGCCGCCCCCGACCAAAGCCCGCCGCCCCAAGCCCGCCGCCCAGCCCCCGACGCCCCCACCCCAAGCCCGCCGCCCAGCCCCCAACGCCCCCGCCCCAAGCCTGCCTCCCAGCCCCCTACGCCCCCGCCCCAAGCCCGCCGCCCAGCCCCCGACGCCCCCACCCCAAGCCCACCGCCCAGCCCCCGACGCCCCCACCCCAAGCCCGCCGCCCAGCCCCCGACTCCCCTGCCCCAAGCCCGCCGCCTAGCCCCCGATGCCCCCGCCCCAAGCCAGCCGCCCAGCCCCCGACGCCCCCGCCCCAAGCCAGCCGCCCAGCCCCCGACGCCCCCGCCCCAAGCCCGCCGCCCAGCCCCCGACGCCCCCGCCCTAAGCCCGAATGTCCCCAAGCCCGCCGCCCCCGCTGCCCCTACGTCGACACCGCGACACAGAGAGAGAGAGAGAGAGAGAGAAAGAGAGAGAGAGATCGAAAGAGAGAGAGAGAGAGAAAGAAAGAGAGGGGATTACCTTCGGGAGAGAGAGAGAGAGAGGAGAGGACGCCGACGCCGTTCACCGAAGTCGCGTGAGAGAAAGAGAGAGAGAGAGAGAGGGAGAGAGAGAGGAGAGAGATTAAATTTGGAGAGAATGCTAAAAGTTTCCCCCGCCTTTTCATTTAAGTCTGGAACGTAAATTTAGCGACGGCATAGCGACTGCCCATAATGCGTCGCCAAGTAGTCGCTATTATTGATTATCCGACTGAATATCCGTCGCTACGTAGTCGAAGATATGTCCCGCCAATTATCTACACAATTCCTGCCAAATAATCGACTACTTAGCGACGACTGGGGATCCGTCGCTATAATTCCGACAGTCTAGCGACGGACGTGCGACCTTTCCTTCCCCTAAAATTAAAATAAAAAATGGCAAAGGCGTGTAGTCGATACTCAATCGCTGAGCGGCCACGAAGCCGTCGCTAACACCGACGAAAAATTTTCGTCGCTTAATATCCGTCGCTAATTGAGTGTATTTTGGTAGTACGGAGGAACGGAGAGACCGACTAGGCCTCAAGCATACTGTACGTAGGATTATTTGGGTCAGTTTATGCGTGGTCGTAGCTGACTCTGTAGACATCTAAAAAATGTATATTTTATTATCAACTTGAACGTGTATATTTATCATTTGAGTACAATTGAAGAATGTCTATTTTATTATCAACTTGAAAATAACTACAAAATTTAGCAGAATGTTTAATAACTTTAGCATAATTACAATTGAAATCTCTTATAAGTCCATCACAGTTACTGTCTTCGCTGACTAGTATATTTTCTTTTGTTGTGTCTGATTCCATCATATTTACTGCAACAAAAATGTCTTGTAGATTCATTCTTCGATGGAATGCAGTTCTTCTTTGGTCTTTCAGCTTTGTGTTTAACATCTGATACTCTAATTTTTCCTCGCACCAAAGTATTTTCAAGATCGTAGGGCAATGGAATTGGTTTCATATGTGGCTCATACACACTTTTCAACTTGTTAATAGAAAATATTAAAAAAAAATTATCAATACTAATTTTGCAGGTCTAGGAACTCATCACCGCATAGGACCGATATGGATTGCACAATATTACTATGCCTTTTTTTTCTTTTTGCTATACTATTGGACACTTATGTTTCTTTCCTTCATTTCAAAAAATGGCAGAAGAAAGAAGAGAGCCGTGAGGTCTCTCCCTAGTGTGGCCATCTCCGAGAGAGCATCATCTTCCCCTCTAGTAGGTCAAGAGGTGAACGAAACTACTTTCCTGCCTCCAGCTCAAGGAGCTACCTCCACTAGGCACTTTTTTGATTCCATGCCCATGGGTGGAGCTCAGCTTTTTGAGTTAGTTCAAGGCATGATCGAGGCTTAGAAAGAGAAGGCTACTACCATGCAGGACGACATGGAGAGTGTACGTCTCGCTACTATAGTAGCCATAGAAAAGATGGTCAGTCAGTCCCAAATGTAGACTCCACCTAATCTCAGCCTCAACTACAACCTTTTTTGCCCAAGGAGGGTACTATTCTTGACTTCAAGAGGCTCGTTCCCTATGATTTATATGGCACATAAGGGATCATCTATGCCGATGAGTGACATGAGGATATAGAGAGGCTACTTCGTGTAGCTAGACTTCCAGAGGACCTCAGGATAGAGGCAGCAGGACTCCAGCTGCATGACTTAGCCATGACTTGGTTTTGGAATGAGCCTAAGCTTGCAGTGACAGACCTTACTTGGGAGAGATTTTTGAAGCTTTTCAAGGAGAAATTCTTTTCCATCGTATCCAGGGAGACCTTAGAGAGGCAGTTTCAGTTCTTGAGCAAGAAATTTGCACTATTGATGAGCACGCTGCTGTAATGCCTGTGTTCGTATTTCGTATTCTTGGAATATGTGTACGTATTTATTCTTGTATTGCATGATTTTTTTGCTTAATTTCCTCCCTGGGCTTGGTTTATTCTTGGTTGGGTTGGCTTGGTTCGGTTTGGGATTGCTCTTGGTTCATCATGAACCAAGGGGTGAACCCCCTACCTACCACCACCTTTGATATTTATTGCCCTTTCTTCTTTCTCTCTCTTCATTACTCATCTTCTTCTTCCCCATTACTTCCTTACCTACCAGAGTGAGGAGAGAGAGGTCTAGGCAAGTGCATCTTGCTTCATGGAGGAACCCAAATATTATTGTTTCATTCTCTTTCTTGTAGCATTTTAACACTCTTTAGTACTTGGCATTTTCCGTTTCCATGGCTAGATTCTTGTAGATCTAAGTTTATTTTAATTTCAGATTTTCTAGGTTTTGATCTATTTAACATTGTTACTTTCAAGTTTTGTTGGTTCCACGTTGTAGAGTAGCTCGTTCTACCCCATTTTGACCTAAGGAAGTCCGGATTTGGACTCCGGATGAGGGTTTTATGCATCATGGCAGCCATAGTTTCTTGGTGTTCTTCTTCTCGGAAATTTGGAGAAGAAGCACAGTCCTGAGCCGCATGGCAGCACTTGACCGCATGACAAGTTCATGCGGCAAGTATTTATTTTGAGTCGCATGGATTCGGTTTCCCGCCAGCCGCATATCCGGATCGTTGAGCCGCATAGAATTCTGCCTTTGGCAGCCGCATAGGATTCTATATCCCCTGGCCGCATGGGACTTGACTTGGATCGAGCCGCATAGCCTTGCACAGTTCTGAGCCGCATAAGACCCTGCCCTGTCCAGCCGCATGGGAACATTCTCCCTTGGCCGCATGAGACTTAATTTGCCTCAGCCGCTTATGACTAATTCTCTGAGCCGCATGGAGCTCACTCCCCCCGAGCCGTATGTGACTCATCTAAATTGGGCCGCATGGGATTTCGTCCAACCTGACCGCATGAACCCATATCAGTTGAGCCGCATGGGAAGTTATTCCCAGCCGCATAAGAATTGTTATCCCTGGCCGCATAAGACCCTATTGTCTCAGCCACATAGAATTTTGCCTGGACCCAGCTGCATGGACTTCCCTGTCGTGCCCTGTTATATTATTATTGCTACTATTGTTACTATTGTTCTTTTTATTATCATGTATCTTGTAACTTCAGTACAACATGAGTACGCTTTACCTCTATTAGATATTTTACGCTCATTTTATATCCTTACGCCTTTTGTCCTAAACTTGAAAATCATAAATTCATTTGTATGTTTGGAATTGATAATTGAACACGACGTGATAGTGACCCGTAGTGGTGCACTCCTGACATGATAACCTGGCATGACCTGATAGTGGCCCGTCGTGGCGCACTCCTGATAAAGTACACCTGACATGATAACCTGACATGATTTCTCGAATAGCTGTTGCGACGGCTACCTGACATGACATGACCTGTATAATTGATCCTGACACCGTAGACGATTGTGCTTGTACAAATAATCCAGTCCTGTCTTGCATCATGTCTAGAAGGGGACTCCTGAGTACCACGGTCAGGAGTACCTACTGAAATGGACTAAGATTAATAACTAGCATAATTCACTAGACATGAAGAGATGTTCCCCAGTTACAGGCGATCCCGTTATCCCGGCCGCAAATGTTTGAACTTGTAGCCTGCCGACGAGTAGGGCACATTTCCAGCCCACTGTTATGTGGGGCACTCTTGATTGTCACTTTAATGATTGAACTCTATTGTCACTCTAATGCATTGTACTCTCTGAATTGTCACTATAATAATTGCCTGGATAACCTGGATAGCTGCAGGGCCTGTGACTACTTGGAGCATCTCATTGTATCTTGCTAGTAACTAGGATTGTGATAACCCTAGTTAGTTAATGTAGAAAGCCGTAGGCAATGATTGGCCGTGATTGCTTGGATGGAGTCTAGACCAGTATAGTATTGTCTAGAATTGATTAATTGTAAGATTGTACCAGAATGATTGAATGATTGTCACTCCGATTGTCACTATAATGATTGTCACTCCAGAATGTTACTTGACCTGATTTCTTATATTTATCTTGCCGATAAATGGTGAGAGAAACCAAGTTCCGTTCAGACGAAGGGTTACAACCCCGGTCCTTGTTTGGTTTACGGGTTGTAACCTGGTTATCTGAATAGTCCTATGGTTATCTCATCGTATATCATCCTGTCATGCTTTCTTTCTATATGTCCTGTCTTTTAGTGATTCTATACAAGATTGTCTTTTATAATTACCCATCATGCTTTTTCTTAAACTACTGCCTTTATTATGTAATTTTACTCTTGTGCTAATTGCTGGTTTTAGTTCTTAAGTGAAGCCTCCTTTGTGGTACTTGCTCTTTCTGGGGTCTGACCCAGCTGGTTTTGTATGGCCAGATACCAGAGCAGCAGCAAGGGATCTCCCTGCATTTCAGCCCGATGGTGGTCACCAGGCGTAACCAGGGCAACGAGTGGGTTTATTTTTGCTCTCCCACTCTATTGTAAAATTATTCTTTTGAGGCGTTTAGCCGCCGAGCAAGTGTTAGCTCGTTTGCAACTTTATTTACTGTCTGTCTACGGGCTGTAAGCATGATTGGCAACTCGAGGTTGATCATGTATGACTTAAACTCTTGCTAGTCCTTACATTTTGTACGACTAGCTTCATGATCATCTGGATATGTAATGTTTGGGATGCCTTACAATTGTATATTTGGTGATCTGATATCTTGTGATTATTATTAGTTGGTTAAGATTGAGACAATAGGCTATTTTATGACCTTAAGAGACTGATGGATTGTAGTGAAACCCTCACATATCTAGACAGCCGTGACCGTATAGCGGTGTGGATTCTATTCCGTTATACGTAGCTGGCTATGTCTGCCCCCGCTCTTCAGTATTCTGGTTCTGGGGTGTGACATGGTTTAAGTGGTGGCCCATGCAGGTCTTGTTAATCAAGATGTGTGAGGGTTTACCAGATAGATGTCTCAATATGTACTCGCCCTTGATCTCTGCTCGTATTCTCTTGATTCCTGAAAATTCTTGTCCTGATCACATGCTTGTAATCGTTGATCTGTCCTGGTCCTTCCTTATTGTTTCCATGTCGTCTTCTTCAGCGGCATTGAACCTGGACCTGCCGGTCAGCAAGGCGGATCACCTCCCGTGGACCAGCAGCAACCAGAAGATCAGGCCCAGCACCAGCACCAGCACCAGCACCAGTACCAGCTCCAGTTCACCAGCAACAGCAGTTCCCGTTCCCGAGGCCCTTGCCGACTCAGGCCCAGACCTTCCAGCAACAGAACCCGCGGCAGTTTGCCCTAGCCCAGGCTCAGGTTCAGAATCGACCGAGAGGTATATGTGTCCTCTCATCTTGCTTTTCTACCGTCATTATGTGGGGTGCATGACGTATTTTATGTATCCTAATTACAACGGTACATCCCGGGCTCGAGCCATTTCCTAGATCATTCGAAAAGGTTGGTACCAATAGCCTTTTCGTATGAGGATAGGCCCGTGTCCATGTTTGACCAAAGAAAGAGACCTCAAGCGCAAGACTATCAGTTTAGTTCATGTTGCTTGAGTTCATCGCTCCTTGGGAGAGTCAAACGTGGGAGTGTGAGGATGATATCCGATCACGTTATCCCAATCGGCTTGGCTCGTGAGGTGTAATATCTTTCTTATGCCTTACGCTTCGAATCCTTGCTTGCATGAATGATTGTACGATTGATTGGTAGTGGTAGATTGCCTATGATAGAATAGCTTTTCCTTACATCTCTAGCCTCTTGATTAAATTCCGAGGACGGAATTCTTTTAAGGTGGGTAGAGTTGTAATGCCTGTGTTCATATTTCGTATTCTTGGAATACGTGTACGTATTTATTCTTGTATTGCATGATTTTCTTGCTTAATTTCCTCCCTGGGCTTGGTTTATTCTTGGTTGGGTTGGCTTGGTTCGGTTTGGGATTGCTCTTGGTTCATCATGAACCAAGGGGTGAACCCCCTACCTACCACCACCTTTGATATTTATTGCCCTTTCTTCTTTCTCTCTCTTCATTACTCATCTTCTTCTTCCCCATTACTTCCTTACCTACCAGAGTGAGGAGAGAGAGGTCTAGGCAAGTGCATCTTGCTTCATGGAGGAACCCAAATATTATTGTTTCATTCTCTTCCTTGTAGCATTTTAACACTCTTTAGTACTTGGCATTTTCCGTTTCCATGGCTAGATTCTTGTAGATCTAAGTTTATTTTAATTTCGGATTTTCTGGGTTTTGATCTATTTAACATTGTTACTTTCAAGTTTTGTTGGTTCCATGTTGTAGAGTAGCTCGTTCTACCCCATTTTGACCTAAGGAAGTCCGGATTTGGACTCCGGATGAGGGTTTTATGCATCATGGCAGCCATGGTTTCTTGGTGTTCTTCTTCTCGGAAATTTGGAGAAGAAGCACAGTCCTGAGCCGCATGGCAGCACTTGACCGCATGACAAGTTCATGCGACAAGTATTCATTTTGAGCCGCATGGATTCGGTTTCCCGCCAGCCGCATATCCGGATCGTTGAGCCGTATAGAACTGCCTTTGGCAGCCGCATAGGATTCTATATCCCCTGGCCGCATGGGACTTGACTTGGATCGAGCCGCATAGCCTTGCACAGTTCTGAGCCGCATAAGACCCTGCCCTGTCCAGCCGCATGGGAACATTCTCCCTTGGCCGCATGAGACTTAATTTGCCTCAGCCGCTTATGACTAATTCTCTGAGCCGCATGGAGCTCACTCCCTCCGAGCCGCATGTGACTCATCTAAATTGGGCCGCATGGGATTTCGTCCAACCTGACCGCATGAACCCATATCAGTTGAGCCGCATGGGAAGTTATTCCCAGCCGCATAAGAATTGTTATCCCTGGCCGCATAAGACCCTATTGTCTCAGCCGCATAGAATTCTGCCTGGACCCAGCCGCATGGACTTCCCTGTCGTGCCCTGTTACATTATTATTGCTACTATTGTTACTATTGTTCTTTTTATTATCATGTATCTTGTAACTTCAGTACAACATGAGTACGCTTTACCTCTATTAGATATTTTACGCTTATTTTATATCCTTACGCCTTTTGTCCTGAACTTGAAAATCATGAATTCATTTGTATGTTTGGAATTGATAATTGAACACGACGTGATAGTGACCCATAGTGGTGCACTCCTGACATGATAACCTGGCATGACCTGATAGTGGCCCGTCGTGGCGCACTCCTGATAAAGTACACCTGACATGATAACCTGACATGATTTCTCGAATAGCTGTTGCGACGGCTACCTGACATGACATGACCTGTATAATTGATCCTGACACCGTGGGCGATTGTGCTTGTACAAATAATCCAGTCCTGTCTTACATCATGTCTAGGAGGGGACTCCTGAGTACCACGGTCAGGAGTACCTACTGAAATGGACTAAGATTAATAACTAGCATAATTCACTAGACATGAAGAGATGTTCCCCAGTTACAGGCGATCCCGTTATCCCGGCCGCAAATGTTTGGACTTGTAGCCTGCCGACGAGTAGGGCACATTTCCAGTCCACTGTTATGTGGGGCACTCTTGATTGTCATTTTAATTATTGAACTCTATTGTCACTCTAATACATTGTACTCTCTGAATTGTCACTATAATGATTGCCTGGATAACCTGGATAGCTGCAAGGCCTGTGACTACTTGGAGCATCTCATTGCATCTTGCTAGTAACTAGGATTGTGATAACCCTAGTTAGTTAATGTAGAAAGCCGTAGGCAATGATTGGCCGTGATTGCTTGGATGGAGTCTAGACCAGTATAGTATTGTCTAGAATTGATTAATTGTAAGATTGTACCAGAATGATTGAATGATTGTCACTCCGGATTGTCACTATAATGATTGTCACTCCAGAATGTTACTTGACCTGATTTCTTATATTTATCTTGCCGATAAATGGTGAGAGAAACCAAGTTTCGTTCAGACGAAGGGTTACAACCCCGGTCCTTGTTTGGTTTACGGGTTGTAACCTGGCTATCTGAATAGTCCCATAGTTATCTCATCGTATTCATCCTGTCATGCTTTCTTTCCATATGTCCTGTCTTTTAGTGATTCTATACAAGATTGTCTTTTATAATTACCCATCATGCTTTTTCTTAAACTACTGCCTTTATTATGTAATTTTACTCTTGTGCTAATTGCTGGTTTTAGTTCTTAAGTGAAGCCTCCTTTGTGGCACTTGCTCTTTCTGGGGTCTGACCCAGCTGGTTTTGTTTGCCAGATACCGGAGCAGCAGCAAGGGATCTCCCTGTATTTCAGCCCGATGGTGGTCACCAGGCGTAACCAGGGCAACGAGTGGGTTTATTTTTGCTCTCCCACTCTATTGTAAAATTATTCTTTTGAGGCGTTTAGCCGCCGAGCAAGTGTTAGCTCGTTTGCAACTTTATTTACTGTCTGTCTACGGGCTGTAAGCATGATTGGCAACTCGAGGTTGATCATGTATGACTTAAACTCTTACTAGTCCTTACATTTTGTACGACTAGCTTCATGATCATCTGGATATGTAATTTGGGACGCCTTACAATTGTATATTTGGTGATCTGATATCTTGTGATTATTATTAGTTGGTTGAGATTGAGACAATAGGCTATTTTATGACCTTAAGAGACTGATGGATTGTAGTGAAACCCTCACATATCTAGACAGCCGTGACCGTATAGCGGTGTGGATTCCATTCCGTTATACGTAGCTGGCTATGTCTGCCCTCGCTTTCCAGTATTCTGGTTTTGGGGCGTGACAGCTGCTGAGTTCAGTCGATTGAGTCGATTTACCGAAAGCGTGGTGAGAGACCCTAAGGAGCGAGCCAGGAGGTTCCGTCAGGGATTGGCTAAGGAGATTCACGTTCATATTATTACGAATGGTGCGAGGACTTATACTGAGACGATCTTGATTGCCCATAGAGTCGAGGTTGACCTGGACCTTCATCCGAAGAGGGACCGAGACATTTCTAAAGGAGGCATCAACCAGGGGCCAGCTAAGCGCCCAATGTTCAAACGAAGACTTTTGCAACAAACATAACTTCCTCCTAGAGCCTCCAGTTCATTAGAGACAGGTTGAGCAGACTCCTACTTGCGGGTATTGTCAGAAGAAGGGACACACTCGATAGGTCTGTCATGGACATTGTTTGATCTGCGGAGCAGTTGATCACTAGGCAAGGGAGTGTACCGCAGTTTCTTTTCGACCCACAACAGGTCCAGCTCCGCCTCAGAAGGGCCCGACAGTAGTACCACTAGGACCACCACCGAGGGGCCTACCTCTCTCGACTTAGCAGCAGCGCTTTGCACATCAACCTGTAGCAGAGGGATGCTTGGCCACATGGAAAAGATTTTGCCATGACTATTGAGGATGTAGAGCCGACTGCAGATGTGGTTACATGTTCTATTCTACTCTACTCATTTTCTGCTATTGTATTATTTGATTATGGAACATCCCATAGCTTTTTATCCTTGGAGTTTATGGTCAAATGTCATATAGTAGCTAGGTTGACTAAAACCGTACCAGTTAGTAGTGTCTGGGTGACTGTCCCATTATTATTGCAGACATGAATTTTAAAGCAAAGTTGCTCGTAGTGCTACTCCCGAGATTTGATCTGGTCCTCGGGATGGACTGGTTGAGCGAAAACTTTGCAATTATTGACTCACAGAGGGTGCGTGACATTCAACCCACTCAGTCCACCGAAAAGGCTAAAGTTTGAGATCACAAGAGAGGCCCAGACTAGTGTTGATGGGATCAATTATGGAACAATAGTGGAGGAGAAAGAATTACCCCATTCCACCATCGAAAAGTTTCTAGATGCTTTTCCAAATGAGTACCACCGGATAGGGACATTAAATTTACCATTGATCTAGTCCCGGGAGCATCCGTTGTATCATAAAATTGCTATTGGCTTAACCCCAAAAAATTAAAGTAGATAAAGGACCAGATTGATGAATCAGAAGGAAAAAAGGCTTCATCACATCTAGTGCTTCGTCTTGGGGAGCGTCGATTTTGTTTGTGCCCAAGAAAGATGGAACTGTCTAGATTTGCATTGACTATGGAGATTTAAATAATATTACCATCAAGAGCAAGTATCCATTGCCTCGGATAGACAATCTATTTGATCAGTTGAGTAAAGCGAAAGTGTTCTTTAAAATTGATCTCAGGTCAGGGTACCATCAGGTGAAAGCCAGGAAGGAAGATGTCCCTAAGACTGCTTTCAATACCAGGTATGGACAATATGAGTTTTTGGTAATGTCGTTCGGACTCATAAACGCTCATACAGTTTTACCTTATGAATAAGGTCTTCCATTAATATCTGGAGAAGTTCATAGTAGCCTTTATTGATGACATTCTGATATATTTGAAGACTCCTGAAGAGCTCGAAGAGCATCTAAAGATAGTCTTGGAGACATTGAGGAAGGAAAAATTGTATGGGAAGCTTTGTAAGTATGAATATTTTTGGATAAGCTGGAATTCTTGGGATTTGTAGAACGGGAGATGTATTAAGTAGATCCAAAGAAGATTACAAAGAGGCTTGGGCTACAGCTGACTTAGTGGCAAAAGTCAAGAGTTTCTTAGGATTAACAGGACTTCGCCCGAATTGCGGAGCCACTAACGAAGCTCACCAGGAAGAACGAAGAACTTGTGTGGACATAAGAGTGTCAGGCTAACTTTGAAGAATTAAAGAAGAGACTAACTTCAACACCAGTTTTGGCTAAACCTTTCGGATCATGAGGTTTTGCCATCTATAGTGATGCATCATGAAAAGGCTTGGGTTGTATACTAGAGCAGAACAAGAGAGTTATCGCTTATACTTCTAGTCAACTTAGGCCTAATGAGAAATTATCCAACCCATGACTTGGAGTTAGCAGCGACCATATTTGCTCTGAAGCTCTGAAAGCACTATCTCTATGGAGAGAGAGTAGAGATCTTCATAGATCATAAAAGCTTGAAGTATGTATTCACACAAAAGATTTGAATATAAGACAAAGAAGGTGGCTAGAACTGATGAAAGATTTTGATATCACTCATCATCTAGAAAATGCCAATGTGGTAGCTGATGCACTCAGTAAATAACTGATGGCGATATTTTTGACTATGGATAGACACTTGCTATAGGATTTCGAGAGTTTAGGGATAGAATTCATCATCCCAGGATTTGAGATACAGTTGATGAATCTACAGATATAGTCCAGTGTTATGGATAAGATTAGAGAGGCTCAGTTTCAGGATGAGAGTCTCCGCAACATTCGTGCCCAAGTACAGACATGATTACTGAAGATTTTTTTTATCGCAGAGGATGAGACGTTGAGACATGGCACCAGACTTTGTGTGCTCAGTGGTAGTTTGAGAGAAGAGATAATGTAGGAGGCTCATCTGTCCTAGTATTCTATGCACCTAGAATCTACAAAGATATACAAGGACCTAAGGGAGCATGTAGGGTCGCATGGGATGAAAAGGGAAGTGGTTGGATTCGTCTCGAGATGTTTAGTTTGCCAGCAGGTGAAGGTAGAGCGCCAGAGACCAGGAATTATTATAGCCCTTGTCCATTCCTGAGTGGAAGTGAGAGCATATTACTTTAAATTTTGTCTCTGGGTTGCCACGATCACCTGGTGGAAAAGATATTATATGGGTGATAGTAGACATGCTTACTTAGTTGGCACACTTTATCCCATTCAAAGTGGGGCTATCCATAGAGAAGTTAGCAGAGCTGTACATGAGACAGACCGTGAGGATACACGGTGTACCAGTTAGCATTATCTCAGACATGGATAACTATTTCACCTCTCATTTCTGGACGAGCCTACAGAGGAGCTTGGGGACTCAGCTTAAGTACATTACCGCATACCATCCACAGTCAGACGAGCAGTTTGAGAGGACCATTTAAACCTTAGAAGATATGTTGAGGACTTGTGCTTTGGATTTTGGCGGATCTTGGGAGGATCATCTACATTTGGTAGAGTTTTCTTACAATAATAGCTACCAGGCTAGCATAGGCTTGACACCTTTTGAGGCGTTATATGGCTGATGTGCCGTCCCCCACTGTCTTGGGTTGATGTTGGAGAGAAACAGTTGCTAGGACCAGAGATGGTTATGGATGCTACATATAAAGTCAAGCAGATTTGAGATCGCTTGAGGATAGCCCAGGATAGACAGAAGCATTGGACAGTAACAACCGAATACCTTTGGAATTCGTAGCTGGGGACTCGTATTTCTGAGGATTTTTTTGACTCGAGGCACTATCAGGTTTGGTCGAGGGGGGAAGCTCAGTCCGAGGTATATAGGGTCTTTTTAGATATTGGACAAGGTGTCACGACCCGCTCCCAGATAATCGGGTAAGGGTTGTGATCGCACCCGGCCTACACTGTCGTGGACAGTGGTAGTCAGCCGTCTAAACCTCAGGAATCATCAACGACAAAAATATATCGATCACTCATCATAGCAACTAGAACATACAAGTAAGTCACATTAACACAAGTCACCACAGAGTCCACTATCAGTATTTTGGTACAGCATATATTTACTTGCTTTTCAGATACAAATCCGATATCATATCCTCTAAGCAAAAATAATACAAATGATACATCTCTCTCATCTAAATCATCTAATACATCAAATAGTATATGTATCTAATCTTCTAGAATCTACAGGAGTCATCCAATCTCATGTTGTCCATAGTCTCTTGTCCTGGTCTAATATGTCAAAGTTCCAGTCAGAAAAGGAGCAAAGGACAATGTAATTCAACAGTACTCAACAACATGATGCAATAGTATGTAAAATATCAAAGACAAGTAAATAGCAAGTAAACTAAAAAAGTACATGAAATCATGCACTAGCTACGTAAAACATGTGCAATAGAACACCAATAAGCATGTACGGGCTAAACATGTATCAGGTATATCAAGATATGCTATCAGTCACGAATATCATGCAAGTAACTAATATCAGGCTTGTCCAACGATAATGCTATCAATCACGTAGGCAATAAATACCAGGCATATCAGGATATACTATCAGTCACGTATGAAAGGACATTAGGCACATCAAGAAATGATATGCTATCAGGCACAAAAATTGTCCAAGGCTAGGTGTACTACATGCCACATGAGTGTTCTCCCTCCTGACACGTAACATGAAAAACGTGCAAGCAAGTAAGAAACACGAAGATAAGTCAAATAAGTGAGTGCAAATATGCATGTAAAGTTGCTACGTAAAGTGAGTACATGTACTTGCTTTTTACCGGATGTTGGCAAATGTCTCTAAATCCACCTAACAATGGTTAAGAAAATAATGGTTAGAAAGTATCCTGAGATTTTCTAGAAGATTCTAGTAATACTATGTCTAATACTAGCTACCCATCCAACTAATTATCAAATGCTAATAATCTACTAATATTATAGTAGTAATCTAACAAATATTTACGCAAAATAATTACTAAGTACTAGCTATCGAAACAAGTTCTAATTATAATAACAAAATTCTATTGTAGAGTATTAATAAAATGCTGACAAAATAATTAATAATTATCATCAAAATTATTAACATATAATTAACCAAAATTCCTACTTCAGTCAGCCTAGCCCACTAGCCCCCAACCCAAAGTCTGCTGGCTTGGTCGAAGCCCAGATTTCTTTTCTTTTTATTCTTTTCTTCCATTTTTCACTGGCACAGGGCTTGAACCCAAAACCTAGCCCTATTACCTGGCCATAGAACCTATACTAAAACCCTAAATATTAAACCTAATCTCTCGCTCTCTCTTATTACTTCACTCAGCAGCCGCAATGGCCAGCCTTAAACCTTATTCTTTACCACTCATTATCGCTTGTTCACTCTCACTCTATGCCACAAAACCACGAAGAAGAAGATCAAGAAGAAGGGAAAGAAGGGGATTCGAGGAAAAAGAAGGCGGGGATGTGCTCACCTCGGTGGTGGCTCGACGAGTGGAGGCTCGGCGCTGGAGGAGGCGATGGCGAGTCGTCACAGTCATAGCGAATCTGCGGTGACAACGGCGGATGGCCTAAACTCGACGACGAGCAACGACGACCCGGTGGCAAAGCGGTTTTGGGATCTGGTAGTGGAGCAAGGTTCAAGGCACGATCGAGCTTTCAAAAGATCAGATCTGGTGGCGGTGAGAATCGACTACGGTGGACGAAGGTGGCTAGGGTTCCGGTGTCTGCGATCTCGAGGCGATATAGATCTTGACAATGTCGAGGCTCGGTCGTGATGGCCAGGAGAGACAAGATGGCGATAGGCTTTTTGAAGATAGAGTGGTGGTATCGGTGAGTCCAGATCTGGACACAACGATCCAGATCAAGCGTCGTCGGTGAGGCGTGATGGCTGGATCAAACGACGATGTTTAATCTCGACGAGGCCAGATCGGGTGGTTGGCGGCGGGGACTCGTACTCGGGCGAGACACGGTGTGGTGGTGGCAGACGTGGCCAGGCAGCGCTAGACACAACTAGGTTTAGGATTAGAAATTAGGATTGGGGTTTGGATAGAATTTTGGGGTCTGTCCTGTACAGTGTCCGTGTTTGGGTGACATGAGACACAAGGGTGATTTTGTTTGTAATCATGTGTCGGGGGACACAGGACACAAAGGGATGTACATGGGAAATGTCTGTGTTATACACAAATGTAATTGTAAAGAAAATAGTTAATGAAATGGACACGAAATCAAGTAGGACACGGTCATTAGGACCACTAGGAGTAGTTAGGAATAATAAATCCAACAATCAATGATAGCTATTTATAGCCTCATTAGGAAAGTCCTATAATCTCTAGGCACATAGGTTGAGGAAATATTTCAGACTAATCCTGATTAATCTTGATTAGCCTAATAATCCAAAATGTTCCCACCAAAAAATGTGACTAGGCATTCCACAATAATTTCCTAAATAATTAATTTGATTAGGGAGTAATTACAAATTTGCCACTCTATAAAAGGAAGTTATAATTAATTAAACTTAAATAATTTCAGCTAATTAATCCAAAAAGTATTTCATTTAATCAAAACAGTTAGTCTTAACAAGTATAACTGTAAAATAAATTTTGTAAAATATATTACATGAAAATCATAGTTATTTCCCTTAATGGAAATCATACTCAAATAAATCTAAATGAACAATTAGCTATCAAATAAATCTATTATAGTAAAATCAATTAGAATAAAGAACTAAATTAATTAAAATCATTTGATACATTTGAATAAAGTATTCCAAAAATAATTAAAATAATAATAAAATATAAAAAATTAGATCAACTTTTATTTAGGAACAATGGGTTACAAATCTCCCCACCTTAGAAAATTTTTGTCCTCAAAATTTTAAATCGTACGTTAGGCACGATTATGAATATCTAAGTACTTAAATTTTGAAAATGATCAAGAACAAATAAATGAAAATAAAATTAATCAAAATCATACACATGATCAAAATATAAAAATTTGAAGATAGTGAAGTTGGCATGATTAAGAAGCAAATTTAGACACGATTATAAACCATCGAGTCACGATCAAGTACCTAGGCCTAATCAATTATAGAATAGTGATCAAAGTCTAGGCACGATAGATATAATTACGATCAAAAGGGCCAAAATTGACTAAGCACAATCAATTATAGAAATGATGCAATCGAAGAAATTTGGAAATAGCGTAAAATTGCGTCATCAGGAATCATATTTAGGTACGAGCAAAATATAGAATAGAATCGAAGAATGATAAAAATTAAACCGTTTAGTCACGATTTGATTAATAATCAAATAATTTAGGAATAAAGTCCAAATCGTATATGCACAATCAAGTTTAGACATGATCAAGTCATGATAAAAATTTGAAGCATGATTAAAGGTCAAATCACGACCAAATCAAATCAAAATCCTCAAGGCACGATAAAGGATAGAATGATAATCTATTCACGGTCAAAAATCGTATAATCACGATTTAAGAGCCGTTTGTCTAGATATGACCAAAATTCAAAATTTAGGCACGATAATGAAGATAAAATAATATAACTAGGACCAAGATAGAAATAAAGTCTGAGAATATTTTTCCATAGATGAAAATTATAAAAATAAAAAGGAGGATCTTCAAGAAGAGCTCGAGTTATGGATTATTGAGCAATACAGGGGGATTTCCCAGCAGAGAAGGTGGGTAGAGAAGGAGGGAGAGGCAACCTCATAACACGAATTAGTACAAGAGAGATATATGAATAGGTTGGGATACATAGTCATACGTATAGTCGTATGGTTACAACGGTAAAACTCCATAGTTGAATAAGAAAGTTCCGTCTCCGGAAGGACAAATGAAGATGAAGGGTAATGTAATATCGGGAGTACTCACTGTAGGCCGGTTGTTAGCAACATCGGTCGGGTTCAAAAGGCGATTCAAAATAGAATATGTAGGGAGAAAATTATCTCATTAACGTCCTACAAATCGATCTTCCAACCTTTGCTAGATAAACTCGTAGCACCAATGAACCTAAGGTACTACCCAGTCACTATAACTAATTCTATTTGGGATCAAGGAATCCAATTTGATTCAATCAATTTCCATCAAGCCGTTTCATATAATCTGCCAATTTGCTTTCCTTAATCAAACCATTTCTTAGACCTAAAATTTTATTTCTTCCATTTCTGACTTCATTAGGATACAATACCAATTGCCGAACAATCCTTTCAAAATCTAAATCCTCAAAGTTAGTGACTAAATCATTAATCGAATTTGAACATCTTCTTATAGAAATCTTGAATATCGTCGTATCTCAAACATGTATGAAATATTTCTTACTGTAACATGAATCTGATCAAATTTGAATCCTAACGTTTGTTAATCTTCCAAAAAAATCTTAACTTAACGGCCCTTCTTTTCTTTAATCACTATCCAATTATTCCAAGAGTTGTATGCCAAGGTCCTGGTCTTAATTCCTCATTATTACTTTGACACAACTCTTTCCTTCCAGAACACATTAGTCCTTCTATGGTCATATCCATCTAATCTCAAAAATTAATTCCTTTGAGTATTTCTCAACTTGATCCTCGTCTTCTTAAGTTCCTTTATTATCCAATTATAGTTCGCAAATTTATTTTCTTTATAGAAGAACTTTGTCAAATCCTAATCTTCTTCACCAATCTTTGGTTACAAATTTCTCTATCATCAATATAATTCATTTTTCTTGCCTTTAGTCAAAATCATCATATTCTTTTATGTGTTCGAATCCAATATCACCACTAACGTTCTGTTATCTTCTTCCTGAATAAGCCAAAAGCCTCTTAAAATTTATTACCAAACCTGCTTATCCATAGTTTTATTCTACTGCCTTTCTACCCTTACCTGTCTAACCTTATTGAAAACTAGGATCCCAAAGATACCCTTACTAGAAATGATTAATAGGTTGGTAGGAACTATCTATGCTTCCATGTATACATTGCTACTAAACGATATATCCATATTCATCCACAAAATGTATATTAGTTATCTATATACCTAGCTATTGCAAGGTAATTTATAATAGCTATCAAAATAGTAATTATCA
>JANAVB010006950.1:0-36041 GCA_029216955.1 Iris pallida | reverse complement strand
ACCTCTGATTAATATTCCCTTAATCTCGTGGAAAGTGACAAATCTGACTACTAATTGAATTATCCATTCTTATGCTCTTTGTCAGAAAAACGTTGGCACAGTTGATACTCATGTTGACGATTACCAGAACATGATCAATAATCTCCAGGTAAACCCAGGAATACATTAAGGATATTGTGTATGCCATTGCCTGCCCTTGGTGCAGTTTTTATAATCTTATATTAAGGTCTGTGTAAATGTGTTTTTCAGGTTGAGGTTTGTCGTCTCAGAAAAGAACTAGCACAGAAGGAGTCTCAGCTCTGTGTAAAACCTGCTGAAAAAGCTGCAGGTGACGAGCTATCATGGTTGAATATTTTAAGCCGGGAAACCAGTGAAAATGTTCAGGAACGCATAAATCTACAAAAGGCTTTGTTTGAGCTCGAGGAAACTAATCTTCGGAACCGCATCGAGCTCCAACACCTAGATGATGCTATTGCCAACCAACAAGTTTGATGACTTCCACATGCTCTTTAATTAACTTATTTATCCTTTAGTAATTTCATGAATTATCAGAGGCACTGGCATTAACTAGTTCTGCACATCTTTCTTTCAAAAACTCATTACCTTTTGAGTTTACAGTTTTCGGCTCTTCCCTTGCTTCTAATAATAATGCGGAAAAGATTTCTACAAATGGAAATCCCTAGAAATTGTATGCGTTTTTTCATTCCTTACCAATATATTTATAACATACTGCTGAAAACTAGTGTATGTTCAACTGAGGAGAATCACATAAGTACTACTGAACTGAAACAGATGGAAGTCAGAAAAATAGAATGATCAACTACCATGTCATTCTAGTAAGATAACTGGTTCAGGAGGATATGCAGTTCCTTTTTGAACCCTGCAGGTACAGGACAAACTAACCAAACTGGCTGTTGAGCAGCCTTAAGCCCACAACAGCCAAGTACAAGAGAGAACCAGAATGGTCGACTGGTTTCCGATGCTTTCGACGGTTGCAAATACTAAAGACATTTGCACTACCCACATAATGCTAAGGGGGAGGCAGATGTACAAAACTGAAATTTTAAATTGTTCTGTTCTTGATGGATGATTGGTTACATGATTTAAGTTGTAATAGCCACATATGAAAGTTTACTTCGTAAGGATAAAGGGTCATATCTGCAGGGCCGGCCCTGAGCAATTTGGGGCCCGAGGCAGAACTTCCAAAATGGGCCCTCATATATAATGTAAAAAAAAAAAGTATAAATAAAATAAAAATTTGTTGTAGTCAAGATTTGAACCAAGGACCTATTAAATATAAGTCTAACAATGTAACCACTACACCACAATATTTTTTATTACAAAAGAGAGACATGATACATATTAGGTCTATTATAGAAAGTTCCATGTTGGTGCCCCCTTTCGTCGGGGGGCTCTGGGCCGTCGCCCGGCCTGCCCTGGGCCAGGGCCGCCCCTGCATATCTGACGTGGATAGGGATCCTATGAGCTGGAAACTAGGCTTTTCAATGAACCTATGTGAGATGCAAAACATTGTCATTCTTGACAGTGTAGAGAGAAGGTAACCCCATCGTAGGGAGTAGCATGCATCAGTAGATTCCTTTTCTTCAGTTACATTTACTTGGGTCTTTGATGGAGTTCAGGGGAGAATCTCTCTACTCGTATATTAGGATCAAGAACAAGCTATATCGAAAATATGTTATCAGTGATTAAGTCATTAATGATACGATACTGGTTAATAGCAAGTTGGTTGAAACTACAGCCTAACGCCTGTCTAGGGCTGCAAACGAGCCGAGCCGAGCCAAGCTTTTGTAAGCTTGAGCTTGGCTTGACTAGAATTATTCAAGCTCGAGCTCGAGCTTGATAAGTTTTTTATTTTGAAGCTTGAGCTTGGCTCGAGCTTGTTTGTATTAAGCTTGAGCTTGGCTTGGTTTGAGCTCGAGCTTGGCTTGATAAGGAAGCTTGATTCAAGCTTGATAAACAAGCTCGATAAGCTTGAAATCAAGCTTGTCTCTCAACTTTATTTCAACCTCATTAAGCTTGAATTCAAGCGAGCTTGATTTCAAGCTAGTTAGGTTTGATTTCAAGTATATGAAATATTAACAATTTATTTATAAAACTTTAATTAAAAAAAAGTTCCTTAATATCACTTATTAAGGACATAAATATATAATACACACAATCATATCGTTATATATATATATATATATATATATATATATATATATATATATATATTTTATAATTCAACAAATAACAAACGAGCTTCTAAATAAGTTCCTAAACGAGCTTCTAAACGAGCTTCTAAACAAGCCAGCTTGCAAGCTCATAAACGAGCCAGCTCGCAAGCTCAATCGAGCCGAGTACTTCTAAGCTTGAGCTTGGCTTGTTTATTAAACGAGCTCAAAAATAAAGCTTGAGCTCGGCTTGTTTACTAAACGAACCGAGCTCAAACAAGCTTTTATCGAGCCGAGCTTCGAGCAGCTCGCGAACGGCTTGGCTCATTTGCAGCCCTACGCCTGTCATATGCTTCTGCTTAAGGACATGTCTCGTATTTTTGGCCAATTAAACATAATGATTTCTTGGGTGTGTTTTGCCTTGGTTTTTCAATTCAACAGTCATACCTCAATAAGCGTACTCTCAGATGTCGCTTGAAATTTCTGATGTTCTAACTTCTAAGATTATGAGCATATTCTTTAATGCCAGAGTTGTGTTATTGTGTTAATAGTGATGTACACACTGCAAGCCAAAGACATGGCTCTTTCATATATACTGTGGGACTTTTTAAACCAATCTTCGTGAAAGTGGATTTGACATAAAACTTTTCTGCTGTTTTGCCATACAAGTTAATGCAGTTACCATATACTATTGAGACCGTACGAGAGGAAGAAAACGAACTAATAATAAATACATATAACATGCATGTGCCGATGTGCATGTGACGCACACAGAGGGTCCGTGTGCAGGATAGTAATGAGTTGGCCTCACTGCAAGACAAAGACACGGCTCTTTCATATATACTGTGGGACTTCTTAAACCAATCTTCCTGAAAGGGGATTTGACATAAAACTTTACTGCTGTTTTGCCATACTAAAGTTCATGCATATACCATATAACATTGAGACCATATCAGAGGAAGAAAACAAACTAATAATAAATACTTAATAATATGCATGTGCCAACATGCACGTGACACACACAGGGTCTACGTGCAGGATAGGAATGGGTTGGCCTCACCGGCGACCTCCACGTCGCCCCTTGATAGTGGTGATTTGCTGGTTTGTTGGGCAGTGTCTAGATTGCCAGAACAGGATGGCTGCTGCCAGAATAAGTCTGCCATTCTCCACCACCTTCTCTTTGCCACTTACTCAGAGATAGAAAGGAACTGCTGTTTCTTTCTTTAACTGAAAATATGCTATATCGTGGCGAGGGATTAACTGATATACAATAGATATGGCATATTGTATCTAAATCGTTAGGAACTGCTGTTTCTTTCTCTAAAAGGCTATACTGAATGATTTACTACTTCGAGAAACTGAACGTAGATGAACTACAATAGTTTTATTGCTATTGAACTAATCACCTGCTTGCCTATGAAGGTCGCTGGGAAGGATGAAACAATTGTTCAAGCATTAAGATCAAGGAGACAAGTTATTCTTGATAACATTCGTGACAATGATGAGGCTGGTGCTAGTTACAAGAAGGTGGTCTCTCTTACTATTTCATAATTCTGCTTATAGTATCTCCTAACTGATGGAGGCATGAATGTATGTAAATTTAGGATATTGAAGCAAACGAGAAATGTCGATGCCAACTCCAAGATATGATTGAGGAAGCCATTAGCAGCAATGGCAACAAAACTTACTTGAACATTCTCAGTCAGTACAGACTTCTAGTAAGTAGAAACATCATACCATGTCTACCAATAGATATTGAATTAGCCAGAAAACATATGATGCTAATTTCGATGCCCTATAAATATAGGGAATGGCCAATACTGAGCTTCAGTTTGAAATGGCTATGCGGGACCAAGTAATACATAATCAAAGGGAAGCTGTGAGGAATCTCTGGAACATGCTCTTGGGATTAGGTCTCGAACAGAAGCAAATCATGGACTTGGCTGCTAAACAGGGGATAATTGTAGAAGATTGGACTGTTCCCAATCCTGTATACCTTGGCATGAGACAATCTCCATGTCTTGGTCATGAGAGACTCTCCTTGCCGCATCCTGTTCTAGATAGGCCTCCACAGTCTCCCATGGCTTGTGTTTTTCAGCATCATCAAGATATTAGTTCTACATCTTATTTCAATGGACATTACGGTACTCCAACTGTTTGTAGACAGGAACGTCACAGCTCCTACTATTTGATGTCTCCTGATCCTCACTCGGCATATCAAGAGAATGGGAAGCACTGGTCATGTGGAAAACTGGGTCCATTCCTCCACACTCCTGAGAAACTTGCCCAAGATGGTTTGAACTTGTATTTGGCAGATAGAAGCCAGCCATGCCCACACCGTGAAGTGAACTTTGCAACAGCCTCTTCCAATGGGCAACAAAAAAAGGTTCTGTTCCTTTCTCCTTTCTGTATACTTACAAGTTTTGTTGTAAATATTAAAGAAATTGATAAGGAGAGGATGATAGGAGTACGGCGTGGTGACATTGAAGAAATATAGATCTACTCTTGTTATAGATTTTCCTATCTAGTTCTTTAAGTGGCCAAATATCAATTACCATTTTGGTTCACTTAACTTTCCTTCCCTCACTTCCCTTGGTACCTAACAGATCTATGATATTTGCTTTTGAGGGCAAGGAATCAAGTTTGGTGTCATTACTATTCCAATAGAAATCATATTGTTGATGACTAAAGTGACTTCTGATGGTTTGACTAGTTATGAGTAAGTTGAGGTCATTCAGGAATCAGGATTTAAGATTTTGTCAACAAGCAAAACAAAAAGAGTTGGGAGCCCTCGTGAAGACCCAAAAGTCCAGTGTTCCATTCCAAATCCTGTGCATGCCTTCTTGAGCTTCCTCTTTCTTTTCTGATCCACAAATGTTCAAGTATCCTGTCACTCTCTCTCAAGTCTCAACATCCTGCGGTCTGCCACGTTATGCTTCCCGCTCTCTGTAATAGCTCTAACAAAATTTTACATTCACACTTCAGATGGAAATGCCCACTTGCCTTTTGCTTTGCCACGATTCACTTCTCTGCGCAATTAACACCTTTATCAATTCCGTTGCTTATTTCTATGAGCCATCTTGGTAGAAGCATTATTAATTCAGTATACAAACTTTCTTGAAATGTAGAAACCCTGAGCTTCAATCCTATAGGTGTGATACCCCTTGTTTCAAAGCATTGCCTTTAACCTCAACAGTATCTGTGAGATTTTGTTCTCCAGGTCTTTTGTCACGACCCGGTCCCAATTGCTTGGGTCGAATCGGATCATGCCCAGCCTGCACCGTTGTTGAGACGGCGGCAGTAAGCTGTTCAGTAGCAGGTAACCATACAACAACACTATATTTGTCACAACTCAACATTCGAAAATTTAAAACTTTATTAAACTTTACATGAAATAAAGGATACAACTTAAACCATTTTTTTTTATACATCATGAATAAAAGAAAACTCAAATCAAACAGCTCAGCAATCTCGAATTCCTCGTCTTGGGATCGCGTAACCAAGCCTCATCAGTGATACCTAAAATGTTGGGTCTCCAGTCAGGAGGGAACAAAGTACAATTACGAATATCCAATAATTCAAATAATAATTTGAAATTTGCAACGTTAAACAATTTGAAATACTTTAACAATATTTTTCAACAATTCTACAATTGAAAACAATGTGATTTGAGTAGGTAACGAACTATGACCGGCTTAGGATGATTCAATTATATCCTAATGATACGGTCCGGCCTATCCTCGTGTATAGGAGGAATCAGCTCGCACAATCAATGATGCAATATAGGGGTATTGGTCATAGACGCTACACTACTCCCCCAATATCCCGAGTCAATCAGATTCAATCAATGAGTCAATATTCGAACTCTAGGAGAGAGTTCCGTGTAGCAATGTGGTTTAAAATTGCAATAAAACAATTATTAGATAAATTACCAAATAGACATAACTGCACTTGCCTTGTATTAGATTGACTGGAAGAACGAGTCGGTACCGAGGAGGAACGTCAGTTGTAACTTCGAGTTCCTACAATTGAGAACTCGACTTAGATTCCTGAATAACCAGACTAAGTGTGCTAGTTGCAATCTCTAGTAGTAAATCCTAGTCAGGTTTTAAGTTGTATTAATTTACAGCTAACGATTACGTCGCAACTACGTGCGTTGATTAAGCCGGTTAATTGAATTATTTGGAAAATCACGAGAATCGATTACAATTTGGAAAATCGCAAGAATCAATTACAATTTGGAAAACTTTGTGTTTTCATAATATGTATATAAAATACAGTTTTCTTTTAGTGACAAACAGTGAATTAATAATATTTTTTTTATTTTAGCTAAACTCGTAATTAAGCCGTAAATTACGTCCTATCTACGAATATGAAATCAATCCAAAATCCACCCAAATCACATCCACCAGAAAAAGAAAAGAAAATAACTACGCTACACAAATACATGGGCACAGCTACTGGTCCTAGGGTGGGCTTATGCCCGATACATCTTTCTTTTACATTAAATAAGAAAATGACTGAATTATTAAATAAAATGCAGAATTTAAATGACTATAATATTTAGCCTAAAAATAAAATAATAAATAAAAGAAAACTAGGAGTCTCAGACTCGGTCCTTTTCCTCAAAATTCGGTTTATGCCTCAACGTCCGGTCGGACCGGTGCGTTTGCATTTCGCCGGGGCCCACAGACCGGTACGGTCGTCGCCCGAAAATCGGTTTAGAAAATCATTTTCGAAAGCCGGTTTTGAAATCAATAAAAATATAATTTTGTAAAAATTGGGCAGCACTTCCTCTATTCCGGGACAAACCCAAGAACTGGGAAGTGCGCCAACAACTCCTGCAAAATGTCCCAAACCAGGGAAACCCATTTCCAACCCAAAATAGTCCACAGAAATATCCGCCAAAATAATTCCAACACCACAGAATTAATTCCAATCCACCGAATAATTTCTGAAATATCCGGGAATTCCAATACCAACCAATTCACACCAACCCAGCAAGTAAAAACACAGGAAAATCAAACTAACGCAGCTAAACGAAAATTATAACGCAGCTATCCGGATTCCCGAGAGGGAACCGGGGGACCGATCTATCATCATCGACTCACGGGAGGGACGAACTACTCTGATTAACAGAAATTACCAAGATCCGTTGGTCAGGGAGCCGCGGGATAATCTCGGGAAAGGAATCCGAACTAAGTCGGCAGCAGGTAGAAGTTCTGAACCGCGGGAAAGGGTGCTGGAAATCCACAGGGAGGGTTTCCGGACAGCAACGACGACAGCGGGGCACGCTGACGCGACGGGGAGCTGCTGGCCACAGGGGGTCGCGGGCTCGGGGAGGAGCGCGCGGAAAGGGGGCGGTCGTCGACCTCGGGTCGGCGACGGGAAGATCTGACAGGGTGCACGCGGTGGGGATCGGCGAAGGGTGGCGCTGTCGGAGGCGCAGACTCGACCGGAGAGGGGATCCGCGGTGGGACGCGGGGAGTGAGGGTGGTGAAGTGGGTTTGAGGTTTTGAGAAGAGAACTGTTCCAGAGAATGGAAAGGGAGAGTTGGGAAAAAATTTGGTGAAGAGAGTGAATAATTTGCTCTGTGAAGTTGGGAAGAGGGATGGAGTGGAGAGAAATAAAGGAGAGGTGGGGTTAAGTAAGGCTTCTCTCTGAACGTGGGGAGAATGAAAGGTTGTAGTGTTTTAAGGAGGAGTTAAATTGGGGAGTTATAAGGAGATGGGAATGAATGCTGTGGGAGTTACGAGTGAAAGAAGAGAAAGGGTTGTGCTGGTCCAACGGGACCAGCTCAAAAATATATATATATATATTTTTTATTTATTTATTTCTTTTTAATATTTAACCAAATCAAAACCAGATTTTAAATAGAGGGAAAAGATTGGGTTTGGTTCAGGCCTGGGTCTGGGTTCGGACTCGGGTCTGGGTCCGAAAACAAAAATCCATATTATATTTATTTTTCTCAAAATCCTTTTCACCCAAAAATAATTAATAGTAATATTAATAATAATAATAAACTCTAATAAATAAATACGAAAATGATGGGTTTCACAATCTTCCCTCCTTATAAAATTTCGTCCTCGAAATTTAAAGAGTAGGGTAGGAGAATCAAACAGGTACGGGTACTACTACACTCGTAACTCAGGTCCAAAAATAAGAATTTCCAAAGCAGTCGTGGATGAGACGGTTTAGGGATAAGTTTCATTTATGATATCATCCATGTAGAAAATACAAAAGCGAAACAAAATACACGAGGTTGATCAGACCATCATGCACCGGTCCTGATTAGACAATATATTAGTGGGTGCACCCAATAAAATACCGTCATGATCAAGCTTGACAAAAAATAGCTTGCAAAACTAGGCTAACTTCGTCAGCATCAGTCAAGTTTAGAACGAAAAGATAAGAAAATAAGTGATGACTCGAATTCTGATCTTCTTCTTACCTCTGACTAGGCTTGCAACTGGTTTCTCTGGCACTGAAAGGTTAAGTCCAAACTTGAACTCTGAATTATCCAAAATGTGACTCGGATCCGAAGTGTAGCATCTGAGCTGGCCTCAATTTCCTGTTCCGTCGAAACTGATTGTTCCTCTGGTAGAAGAAACTTCACCAAATGCAATTTGGTCTTCCCAAGACCTACCAAATTTCGAGACGCAACATCTCAAACATCTTCAAGCGTCTGGATTGACCTCTCTGATTGCTTGCCCCGCGGTACTCCATGAATCTGGTAGATGTGCTTCTCGTACAATGCTGCCCACTTCTTAGTGGATAAACCAACTTGAAGGAAATTAAAGTGTGCTGACTTAGTCAGTCGGTTCATTATAATCCAATTGGTGCCCTTCCCTCCTTGGGAACAAGGCAATCCTTACTCAAAGTTCATTGTTATATGCTTCTACTTCCATTCTGAATGGTCCAGCGGCTCCAACAAGCTTGTTGTTCTCTTGCTAATTTCTCATGTTGACAAATTCACATCTAATTCTCATACCTGGAATTATCCTTCTTTATTCCATAACACCAATTAATGGAGGCATATTCCGATACATCTTATCATCTCCTGAATTTATGGAATACTGCGACTGGTGTATTTCTTTCATCAACTTGTTCCTCCGTTTGTCAGCCGATACGCAAAGTCTCGTACCATTCTTCAGAGTTAGAACCCTCAAGTGTTCCAGCCAACATTTGATCTCTAAGCCTGCAAAGTGTCTTGTTTTAAAACTACGTCCTCTTGATTTTTTTTTTTTTTTTTCTTCAGCTTCGAACTTCATAAATACTGAATCAGTATCCAGCTCCGTCCTTCTATCTCCAGGTAGTGTAACCTCCAGTCCAAACTTCTCGATGTCTTCTAGTAGGTGTTAGTCTTTGGTTAAGAACTTCGCCATCAGTATCGACCAAGTGCATCAGCGACCACATTAGCCTTACCTGAAAGGTACTGCAGGTTGATTTTGAAATCCTTCATCTGCTTCAGCCAGCTTCCTAGTCTAACATTCAGCCCTTCCTGAGTAAAGACATATTTCAGACTTTGGTAGTCCGTACATATTCACTCCCTTTCCATAAAATCATGCTTCCATAGCTTCAAAGTAAAGATAATTGCAGCAATTCAAATTAGGTGTGGGATGATTCTTCTCATGAGTCTGTAGTTGCCTACATGTGTAAGCAATTACTTTTCCATGTTGTTGAAGAACGCAGCCCAGTCCTTTTCCAGAGACATTACTGTAAATTGAGAACCCACCGGTTCCTGCGGGTAGCGCAAGGATTGGTGTAGTGGTAAGTCTCTTCTTCAGCTCCTCAATGCCGCCTGGCAATCTTTCGTTCAGATGAACTCTTCATTCTTCCAAGTGAGCTTCGTCATTGACTCAGCAATCTTGGCGAAAATTCTGCACGAACTTCTGATAGTAGCCGGCCAAGTTCAAGGATCTTTCGAATTGAACTTGGGGTATACCACTCTTCAACAACAGCTATCTTCCATCGAAATTTCTTCTCTTGACCACATGGCCAAAAGTCCACCTTGTCAAAAATCCACGTTCAGATAATTACCATAAAACTTCTTTTTCCTCAAAGTTCCAAAACTTCCTCAGGTGTTCTTCATGCTCTTCTTCAATCTTCAAATATATCAGAATGTTATCCATGGAGAAGATAAACTGATTCAAATACTCATGAAAATCTCTGTTCATGAGATTCATGAACACAGCAGAAGCATTTGTCAGTCTAACGTCCTGACCACAGAAAACTATCCTTACTTGGTATTTGAACGCTGTCTTGGAAATGTCCTCCTTCCTGACTCTGATTTGGTGGTAGTCAGATCTTAAATCAAACTTCGAAACACCCTAACTCCACACAAACAGATTAAACAGATCCTCGATCCGGACAGAGCACTTGTTCTTTAGTGTCTTGTAATCAATGCACATCCGTTGTTCCATCCTTCCTGGGCACAAACAAGATAGGTGTTCCCTAAGGTGAAGTTCCACCCTGAATAAATCCTAGAGCCTTCAGTTCATCGATCTGGTCCTTCATCTTCTATGATCTTCGAGTCTGAATCATGCCTTATTGTAAGGGGCAGGGTCTGCTGGATAGGAAGAGAGTCCCTAGGTTGTGGCCTAACAGGTGTTGCTGGGATATGAGCTCTGGTTTGATGGAAAGATAAGGGGCAGTCCTTTACCCGATGTTTAGTAGATCCATATGCCAAACATTGTCCCAAACTCTTGCGGCAACTAACGGTCTGATGACCATGCCTCTTGCAATAGTTACAAGCCCAAAGCTTCTTACGACAAGGCTGCCGAAAAGTAGAGTACTTGATGGGACCCCAAATATCTTCTAGATTCAGGGGTATCCTTCCTAGGGCAAAAGTTCTGCTCTAACTTGGTTGGGGATAACTAAGGCTACATCATGACGTTCTTCATGTCTTCTCTCGTGATATTCATCTGTTCCTGCTGGGCTTCATCTTGAGCTTTCTGGAACTCCAGGATTACTTGAAATAGGACAACCATTTGGAAGATGATTGCTGGTACTAGTGGAGCAACAAAAATGAATACTCCACCAAGGAAATGCAATTCAGTTTGAGATGAGGTAGGAATTGCCAGTGTAGGAAAAACTTCACTGGATGCATTATGGGGACGGTCAATCAGCCGCAAGGGAAAGGACCCTGAGCTTGGTTGAGGAGATGGGGTATGATCTGGAGATGACACCTCATCGCCAGTAGGATTTGGTCAATGGTCATTCTCTGGAAGGTTTAGGATGCATACATAAGCAAGGTAGCCTACCGGTCTATAATCAAGCAAAAATATTTATTTATAATATATTTCGGTCCTATGTTGTGACAAATTGATGTTCTAGTGTTCTAATTGTTTCTAGGTATGTTTTCCTAAGTTGTTGTTCTGACCTGCATGGGCCACCACTCAAAACATGTCACGACCCGGTCCCAATTGCATGGGTCGAATCGGATCATGCCCAGCCTGCACCGTTGTTGAGACGGCGGCAGTAAGCTGTTCAGTAGCAGGTAACCATACAACAACACTATATTTGTCACAACTCAACATTCGAAAATTTAAAACTTTATTAAACTTTTACATGAAATAAAGGATACAACTTAAACCATTTTTTTTTATACATCATGAATAAAAGAAAACTCAAATCAAACAGCTCAGCAATCTCGAATTCCTCGTCTTGGGATCGCGTAACCAAGCCTCATCAGTGATACCTAAAATGTTGGGTCTCCAGTCAGGAGGGAGCAAAGTACAATTACGAATATCCAATAATTCAAATAATAATTTGAAATTTGCAACGTTAAACAATTTGAAATACTTTAACAATATTTTCCAACAATTCTACAATTGAAAACAATGTGATTTGAGTAGGTAACGAACTATGACCGGCTTGGGATGATTCAATTATATCCTAATGATACGGTCCGGCCTATCCTCGTGTATAGGAGGAATCAGCTCGCAAAATCAATGATGCAATATAGGGGTATTGGTCATAGACGCTACACTACTCCCCCAATATCCCGAGTCAATCAGATTCAATCAATGAGTCAATATTCGAACTCTAGGAGAGAGTTCCGTGTAGCAATGTGGTTTAAAATTGCAATAAAACAATTATTAGATAAATTACCAAATAGACATAACTGCACTTGCCTTGTATTAGATTGACTGGAAGAACGAGTCGGTACCGAGGAGGAACGTCAGTTGTAACTTCGAGTTCCTACAATTGAGAACTCGACTTAGATTCCTGAATAACCAGACTAAGTGTGCTAGTTGCAATCTCTAGTAGTAAATCCTAGTCAGGTTTTAAGTTGTATTAATTTACAGCTAACGATTACGTCGCAACTACGTGCGTTGATTAAGCCGGTTAATTGAATTATTTGGAAAATCACGAGAATCGATTACAATTTGGAAAATCGCAAGAATCAATTACAATTTGGAAAACTTTGTGTTTTCATAATATGTATATAAAATACAGTTTTCTTTTAGTGACAAACAGTGAATTAATAATATTTTATTTATTTTAGCTAAACTCGTAATTAAGCCGTAAATTACATCCTATCTACGAATATGAAATCAATCCAAAATCCACCCAAATCACATCCACCAGAAAAAGAAAAGAAAATAACTACGCTACACAAATACATGGGCACAGCTACTGGTCCTAGGGTGGGCTTATGCCCGATACATCTTTCTTTTACATTAAATAAGAAAATGACTGAATTATTAAATAAAATGCAGAATTTAAATGACTATAATATTTAGCCTAAAAATAAAATAATAAATAAAAGAAAACTAGGAGTCTCAGACTCGGTCCTTTTCCTCAAAATTCGGTTTATGCCTCAACGTCCGGTCGGACCGGTGCGTTTGCATTTCGCCGGGGCCCACAGACCGGTACGGTCGTCGCCCGAAAATCGGTTTAGAAAATCATTTTCGAAAGCCGGTTTTGAAATCAATAAAAATATAATTTTGTAAAAATTGGGCAGCACTTCCTCTATTCCGGGACAAACCCAAGAACTGGGAAGTGCACCAACAACTCCTGCAAAATGTCCCAAACCAGGGAAACCCATTTCCAACCCAAAATAGTCCACAGAAATATCCGCCAAAATAATTCCAACACCACAGAATTAATTCCAATCCACCGAATAATTTCTGAAATATCCGGGAATTCCAATACCAACCAATTCACACCAACCCAGCAAGTAAAAACACAGGAAAATCAAACTAACGCAGCTAAACGAAAATTATAACGCAGCTATCCGGATTCCCGAGAGGGAACCGGGGGACCGATCTATCATCATCGACTCACGGGAGGGACGAACTACTCTGATTAACAGAAATTACCAAGATCCGTTGGTCAGGGAGCCGCGGGATAATCTCGGGAAAGGAATCCGAACTAAGTCGGCAGCAGGTAGAAGTTCTGAACCGCGGGAAAGGGTGCTGGAAATCCACAGGGAGGGTTTCCGGACAGCAACGACGACAGCGGGGCACGCTGACGCGACGGGGAGCTGCTGGCCACAGGGGGTCGCGGGCTCGGGGAGGAGCGCGCGGAAAGGGGGCGGTCGTCGACCTCGGGTCGGCGACGGGAAGATCTGACAGGGTGCACGCGGTGGGGATCGGCGAAGGGTGGCGCTGTCGGAGGCGCAGACTCGGCCGGAGAGGGGATCCGCGGTGGGACGCGGGGAGTGAGGGTGGTGAAGTGGGTTTGAGGTTTTGAGAAGAGAACTGTTCCAGAGAATGGAAAGGGAGAGTTGGGAAAAAATTTGGTGAAGAGTGAATAATTTGCTCTGTGAAGTTGGGAAGAGGGATGGAGTGGAGAGAAATAAAGGAGAGGTGGGGTTAAGTAAGGCTTCTCTCTGAACGTGGGGAGAATGAAAGGTTGTAGTGTTTTAAGGAGGAGTTAAATTGGGGAGTTATAAGGAGATGGGAATGAATGCTGTGGGAGTTACGAGTGAAAGAAGAGAAAGGGTTGTGCTGGTCCAACGGGACCAGCTCAAAAATATATATATATATTTTTTATTTATTTATTTCTTTTTAATATTTAACCAAATCAAAACCAGATTTTAAATAGAGGGAAAAGATTGGGTTTGGTTCAGGCCTGGGTCTGGGTTCGGACTCGGGTCTGGGTCCGAAAACAAAAATCCATATTATATTTATTTTTCTCAAAAATCCTTTTCACCCAAAAATAATTAATAGTAATATTAATAATAATAATAAACTCTAATAAATAAATACGAAAATGATGGGTTTCACATCTTTCGTGAACAAGATGCTACTTATATCCTACATGCCGTAGAGGGCATTTTCCTCTGAGATCTTGTTCTGGGGGCCTTCTACAGGAATTGGAATTCTTTGACCTTCAATCACACTATTGGCGGGCAAATGGTTTTTGTTCGCCTTCTTTTTGTTGGTACCTTTGCAGAAAGTGTAAGTTATGGTGCCTTGGGGTGAGCATTGTTCGGTTTTGGACCGAAAACCGAATCGAACTGAATAAGAGATTCTGTTCGGTTTGAAAAAAAATCGGTTCGGTTTCGGTCCAAAATAAAAAAAACCCGAATAATATTTGTGCAATTATGTAAATATCCTCAATTTTATACATATGTTGCAATTAAAATGTATATATTTTGTAAACAACAATTCTATTTACGTGTTTTGAAGCCAAACTTTGGAAATTTAACTAGTCTAACTTTGGAAGCAAATACAACAAAAGTGTATATAAAAATTATAATTTTTTTAGATTATTTAGCCACAATTTTAACTTTGGATCCTACCCATTATTCAATAGAAATAGTCCAACAAACTATTCGATTCGGTTTCGGTTTTGACTAATTTTTTAGAATTTTGGTTCATTCGGTTTTGATTATTTAAGTTGAAACCGAATAAATGCTCACCCCCTAATGGTGCCCCCCTATTTCCCTCTTCTAACATGTAAGATTCAACTTTGTCAGCAGGAATTGGTGATTGAAAATCGGCAGAAGCCGCAGGAGGTTTCCCCCGGTGGAACAGGTAGCAGCCGCCCGTGTGGAGAATTGACAAGCCATGGCAGGACAAGTCGAGACCGAGAGTTAGGGTTTTCTGCCACTCCTGATCACAATCGCTGTTCCTGTAGCACAAGGTTGGACTGTCCTGAACTGTCCAAACTGCAGTCGCCCTGTATGGCCGTGGTGCCAAGGACATCGAATCTTCCTGGTTCTTAAAATTGAAGAAGTGTTTGTCTCTCAATTCTGTATAGTTTTTATTTAGGCCACCCCCCAAATCTCCTCTTCCCATTTGTATTTCTTCTCACTTTCCATGTATAGTATCTTTTATTATGGATCCTTGGTGCCTTGTTTTGTTGCATGAGCTTTAAAGCGTGAGCGATCAGGTAGCTCCTCTTTTAGGTCAAATCCATTGCCAAGTTTACAAGTGATGATGATGGTCTTGCATGTTTGTTGGATTTTGGTTCATTTGGTTTTGGTTTTTTCTCAACCGGGCCTGTCTGGTCCGGTTTCTGGTCCGGTTCAGACGGTGTCCGGTTTACCAGGGTGGCAGGCCTGTATCTTCTACTACATAATGCGGCTTGGGAACAGTTCAAAAGTCAGCCCAGTACAAGCCGTATGTATATCATCATCCATTTAAAAAAAATTAAAAGAATAATAAAAAATAGGGATTTTTTGACTTTCATCTCACTTATTAATATGACTTTGTACTTACATTCCACTTTTTTATTTTTTTTTAGACTCCCATCCCATTTTTCGTCACTAAAAGTATTTTTCGTGACAAAACAAATACTTTTTGTGACAAAATGAATGCTTTTTGTGACGAAAAGTGGGATGTAAGTCTAAAAAAATTAAAAAGAGGGATGTAAGTACAAATTCATATTAACAAGTGGGATGAAAGTCAAAAAATCCCTAAAAAATAAACTGTTGTGAAAGTGAGAGAAAGAGAAGAAATTGGTAGCCAGAAATAATGTGTACGTAGCTTTCTCATTGATAACATATATAGAGGGAATGAGATAGAAGTTGTTGTGGATATGGATAAGGGCATCCACATTTGGGTTTATCCAAATCACAACACTCTCCCTTGGATGCCCACTTTAATTATCGCCTCATTAAAAACTTTTCTAGGAAAAATCCATTGGGAAAAATTCATAGAAAAGAAAAGAGTACACTAATATTCTTCAGGAATATGAGTCTTCAGGAATCTAAGTGGGTGCGACTTACACTGTCTCGTTAAAAACCTTTCGAAGGGAAAATCCAGTGGAAAAAAAACCTCAACGAAGGAAAAGAGTACAATGCGCAAAGACATGCTTCAAGATGTCTCCATTAGCATCTTCAGGATGCTTGCATCTACAGGATGCTCCCCCTCAAAAATATTACATTATTGTTCTTACATCAATTCAAAATAAAAAAATCAACCCCCAATACAATTTAAATATTACATCTTATCCCAACATTGTATTTGTCTATACATTTATACTCATATCCTTATGAAGAGGTTGCAGGCTTTATTTGTGATTCCTGAAAGCTCGTAGCTCCGCCTGATGTGTTGAACTATTGAAAACATAGCCATGCACATTCTCTGTTCGCTTTGATGAAATTACCGCGATGATTTGATTTATTCTCTCTAAAATACCTGCAACATTATTTTTGAAACATACCTTGCTTGTGGTATCTTCTTAATGAGTACCAGATAAATATCATTCATATGTATATCTCATTAGATAAAAAAAACATTAATAAAGAATAATTAATATGAATTATGTCATTCCAGTATATGTGTGTATATATGCATATCAGCAGATTCACATAAAGTATTTTGCAGAGTGAATGACAATAAAGAAATTGTATTTTAAATAGGGTGCTCCAGGACCCAGAACATGTTCTTTTGGTCGTAATGGATCTTATTGACCTGACCATTATAGGGATATTATTTATGTTAAATCTCTACAGGAGATTATAGTGTATCTCTTTCAGAGATTCATCTTTACATGAGATTATATGAGATCTCTTCAGGAGATTTACCTTTATCTCTTCAGGAGATTTACCTTTTCTGGAGATTCAAATCTCTTCTGGAGATTCCGATCCCTTCGGGAGATATCCAATCTCTTCGGGAGATTCCGATCTCTTCGGGATATTATGATCTCTTCGGGAGATATTCGATCTCTTCAGGAGATTATGATCTCTTCGAAAGATATTCGATCTCTTCGGAGATTCCGAACTCTTCGGGAGATTTCCAATCTCTTCAGGAGATTCCGATCTCTTCGGGAGATATTATCATATCTTCTATCTGTTCAGAAGATCTTCTCTTCAGGAGGTACTCTTATAGATGACCATTTAAAGAATCCGTTCAGAGATTTCTTTAAAAACTCAATGAGCCTATCACATTCTTCTGGATGGTTTAATCCATATATGGTTATTTTGTAGATCCTTCGGGATTCCTCGAGCTAAAATTGCTCAATACATTTGGATCTCTTATTTGTTACAGACACCCATTCAAAACCTACCGGTTTATTCCTTTTTGGATTTTGTACTGTAGGACTGAACATTCCACGTCTTGCGAGAGATATTGCATCTTTCCATTAGATTATTCGTGGTTTAGAGTTATCCTTTAATTTTATCACCCTTCTTATTCTTGTTTGATAATGTCATTTATGACAAACTTCTTGATTCCAAATTTCTCTTAACTATGTATAAAACATAGATTTCATGGGTACCGGTACCTCTTTCTCAATCTCTTCTGGAATCTGAGGTATATTCTCTACCGGAGCGATATACTTTGAGAAATTGGATTTTTTGTTCATGAAATCTTCCGGATCGTCATGAACTTTCTCTTCGGGAGATGCTACTTCAGGAGCGGCTTCCTCAAGAGTATTAGGGTGTGTTATATTATTCGGCCTCTTTTTCTGGAGAGATGAACCGTATCTTTAGTATTATTCGGACTCTTCTTCTGGAGAGTTAAATATTTAGAACCTTTAGGTCTTACGCGTTCTTACAAAAGAACTTATTCATTTGTCGTCTTTATCTAGTTCTTTTGGTACTTCTATTAGAAAATAAATTTATAGATGGTATAGCTATTTATGCAGCATAATTAAAAACGTAAGCAAGCAAATGATAATTTTTCCTAATTTAGTCAAGATTAGATAAATTAGAAATATGCCATGACACGTTCTTCTGGAATGATGCTTTAGAACGTTCTTCGAGAACGATAATGTAATACGTTCTTCTAGAACGATGCTTTACGACGTTCTTCTCGAACGATAATTCACGACGTTCTCCTAGAAGATAATTTATCTTCTTCATATCTCCCCCTAACGGCGGAAATTATGTCTTATTAACGTGACAGATCACAAAAATATTCATGTCTAGAAGATTTAATAATCTAAGAAGATACAAATAATAATTCACAAAACATAGATGCTAATATTATAGTTTCAAACAATACCAACATAAGCTATCTAAAGAGATGCAATTCAAGACTATGCTACTAGTTATTCATATACAATCTTCAGGATTTATGGTTTAAAAAAAACTTATCCTTGAGATCAAGGATGTATGCTGCAATTTGGTAAGTAATGATCACACGAATTAGTTATAATAATTTTATCATCATTGTCCCAAATGTCTTAGTCTAAATATCTTATTCAACCATGTTACAGATTAAAAGTTATATGACCATTCGGCTTCTGGCTCACAATGGACCAGTAGGATTGAGCTTCTGGCTCAACGTAGTATATACGTGACTTGACAACCCTAATGTGAGTAACGCGTATCTATAGTAAATAGCTGGATAATCTCTCTAAGACGAACTTCTGGTTCTCTAGGACGAACTCCTGGTTCTTGTAAATGTATTCTTTACATTTACTCACTCATAGTTTCAATATAATACCCACATTTGTCCTTATATCCTTAAAACTCAATATTTTCTTCTGGAATTTTGAGAGTATAAGACATTTTATATGAGTGAGGTCCATTGG
The DNA here is from genome assembly GCA_029216955.1 of Iris pallida. Taxonomy (NCBI): domain Eukaryota; kingdom Viridiplantae; phylum Streptophyta; class Magnoliopsida; order Asparagales; family Iridaceae; genus Iris; species Iris pallida. The sequence continues at coordinate 16,929 of JANAVB010006950.1, read as the reverse complement.
GTAAATTTAAGTGTGCGCTGCCGTAGTCTTTAATAAATGTGCATGACCAGCTATCATGGATACTATTTTCACACTAGTAATCTTGTTGGAGGAAAAGATTCCATTCTCAAGGATGATGTTGGTACGTAGCACTATCAATCATGCATAAGATGTCTATTTTCTATGGATTATAGTTTCTAGATATGACAATATATTACCAATAGTTACAAATAAAGATATTATTAATCAATAGTAATCTAAACATAGACTTCAGGTCTATGGTAGTTGGTAGGATAATAATGCATCCGTAGTATCCCTACGGATAGAACAACCGTATATCACCAACTTTAAAAATTCTAATTTAAGAGGTTTGCAACTTTAAAAAATGCCACTATGAAATGTCAACATCCATGCACTAGATTTCATCTCTTAAAACATTATAATTGTCATCATGGAATTAGTCATCTGTAGCTTGGTGATGCGCTCATATTATGTATCATTCCAATCTCTTATGGATAGATATAAGCATATAAGCAACATTTTTGCAATATCTTGGTGTAAAGTAATCATTGTTGGAATTATTCAATAATATGGGCCACACATGTAAAATTAATTGTGTTGGACTATCTAAATAATTAAGCCAAATTAAAGTGGTCTATTTGGAAATTGGCTTAAGGGTATAATTGTCATGGAATTAATGTGTAGATACCGAAGATAAATCTAATTTGATGAGGGGCCAAATTAGAAATATCAAAATATATAAATATATGTATTTATTAGGGTTATGGTCTCCAACTTATACGGCCACCAAAAGAGAGGTTTTCTTTTTTTTTTTCTCTTCTGCATCCCCATCAACAGAAAGTGAGGGACAAAAGATTCAGATTCCTCTTTGTCATTAAGGATCGTAGCAAGTTGGAAGATCGAACCCAATAAAGAGACGTTCGCTTCAAGATCCATCAAGTCTAGCAATGAATTCAGGTACGCTTCCGCAATTTAAATTATGTTCTTCATCTCATGAATCGATATGGTACGATAGAATTCTAACAAGTGATATCAGAGCCTCCCTTGTTTGATTCATGAGGTTGAAGTTTCAGATTCATTTTTTGTTATTGTTCAGGAACCATATATTGTTCCATATAATTTATTTTAGGGTTTCGATTATTTGATCAAAGATTTCAGGCTCAATTTTTATTGTATTATGGAAATCCTAGATTGTTTAATCTTATTTAATTTAGGATTTCAATTGTAAGATCAATTTTTTTTACAATCATCCGAAAGCACATACTGACGTACTTATGTTGAACTCTCTAATTCATATGGCTAAAATTTGTCATTTTTTTGGACTACTATATGAACAAGAGAATGTGGATTGGTGATCGACCTCTGTGGACCGAAACATATTAATCTCCAAGAAAATTATGGTACGAATCCATGGTGCGGACACTCAAGTTCGAAAGGTTGCACAATATGAATATTAAAATGAGTTAATGTTTTATTTACTTATCTCTATCCCAGACTGATGTGTAAATTTGTATATTGATTTAAAAAAAAATCAAATCAAATCAAAAGATTTCATAAATAATGAATCGGTGGTTTGATTTGATATAATAGAACATGTATTATGGAGCACTACGGCATAAATTGCAAACTTTTGGCATATGTAAGTTTAAAGAAATCACTTCCGCTCTAAATTATTATGCATAATGGTTTCTATATGGATAAGGAAAGGTTTAATTGTGTCAAAAATGTAGAAGTTTAAATTTGTAATGTAATGATATGTTGATATTTTTTGGTCATATCGTACTTTGGTATATGAAATTCTTAAAGAACTAGTGGATATTTGCATATGGACTTTATATTTTACTTGGTGCCTAATTTGGACTTTTGCTCCTTAGAAAATTATGAATTAAATATTACAGATTATGCGATCATTTGAATAATTATGCTTAATGTACCACATGTTACCGTCAATTACTTATTTTGGAATTACTTCTAGTCTTTATTATATAAGTAATCTTTTGATTGATGGATTCAGTTATTAAATAATTAGGCTCCTAATTGGTCTAAAGTTTGCTTATTCATCTTTTAAAAGATTTTCTTTAGATAGTTGGATACGTAAAGAGGAAAGAGGTGATGATAATGTTCAGTTTAGACCAAATATGTTCAGTTTTGGATATATATATTTTGGAGTTATTATTTTTCGTTAATGTCTATGGTTTTTTCTTTGGATGCATATCCTCAGTAGATTATTATATGAATTTTGTTATGTTGATAATATCTAATTTTGTCAAATTAAAATTCATGAATATGCTTTTGATTACTTTATTTGAGTAATAATCTTATAAATATGCATGTATATAAGATTTTGGACATGATTCAGTTTTGTAAAATTTAGTCAACATTCAATTTTTTTGGTGTCTTTTGTGACTAGCAATAGTCGTCTAATATTCTAAATAGACCTATTGAAACAAGATGTCGCCAAAGTGACCTCTCTTGCGTAGATAGTCTATGAGGGATGTTTGTGTGTGTAAATTCATGAGAGTGTTAGCCGGCCCAAAGAAAGGTTAATACTTGGCCGAATTGCACACATAATTGTGGTGATAAATGTGTGACAATTATAATGTTTACATGTGAATAATAAACCGATCCAAAGATAGGCTTATTATTTGACATGACTTATTGTCAACGTTTGATCATTACACCAAGAGTACCACTTGCAGTTAATATCACTGTCCAAAGACTTGATATTAATGATGTACTAGGTATCTTGAGATATGGTTCACCATTATTTGAATTTGTTTGACTATATTTTATTCTTTGGTTATTAATTAGAGCATGTTTGCTTATTTATTTTTGTTCTCTTTACAGTTAATGTTGCTATAATATCTGCCAATAAGAATTTAATTTTCATGTTTAATGGGATAAACTTTAAGGGCGAAAAAAATATATACAGAAGTTGCTAAGGGTCCAGCTCAAAAGAAATAACAATATAAAACTAAGGGTTATTTCTTTTGTGACAAGCTAGGACACATAAAGAAGAAATGTACAAAGTACCACACATGGTGTATAAAGAAAAATATATTTCTAAATTTGGTATGTTTTGAGGTTAATTTAGATTTAGTACCTAAAAATACGTGGTGGTTAGATTCTGGTGCTACTAGCCATATTAGTGTTTATAGACAAGGTTATCTGAGCTACCGAAGCCAATCGATGGTGAAAGATACATCTATGTGGGTGATGGTAAATCGGTAGAAGTGAAAGCAATAGGACATTTTAGGTTATTTTTAAGAACCGATTATTATTTGGATTTGATAGACACTTTTATTGTACCGTCTTTTAGACGAAATTCAGTTTCAGTTTTCTTAATGGACAAATCTGGTTATCATTGTTCATTTGGAAATAATAAGTTTAGTCTATCTTTAAATCCAAATATTATTGGTAAAGGTTCCTTTAAGATTTATGACCGCCTATATTCAGTTGAAACTATTGCAGCTTAAATGAAATCTTGCAAGTGGAGTCATGTGGTACTAAACACAAAATTAACAATAATAAAAATTTGGCCTCGTTATGACATAAGCGATTAGGTCACATCTCTAGAAATAGAGCTGAACGACTTGTGTCTGATGAGATTTGGATTCCATTGACTTTATGGACTTCAATGTCTGTATTGAATGTGTAAAGGGAAGATAGACCAAAGTTAAATTATAAGCAACTACTTTATTGACTATGTTGACAAATCGAGGGGTTAATAATTATACGGTCCCATACTAAGAATTTTTTTTGAGACGAGAAGTATAATATTTTTTTGAGGATGTTGAATTTGGGGGAGAAATAATAAAGTCAGAATCATTGTCTTTGAGAAGGAATCAATTACGATTCCTACTATCACTTTTGACGATGTGCAGGATTCTATACATGTCATGATCAAGAAGTGAATTCGGAGCCTCAATAAGACAATGTCGAATTACCTCTATAAGTCGTTGTTAAGATACCTTAACAACGATAACGTAGCGGCACCACATTCAAGATAAGGTAATTATTCCTAAGGAACAAACTCAACAACCTCAAGAACCGGTAATATTAAGATGGTCCACCAGAGAAAGGAGAAATATAATTTCGGATAATATTTGTCATATTTCTCTAGGAACGTGAGAAAGACTGTGGATACTGGAAGATGATCTAATCAACTTTCGTCAGGCCATGGAAAGTTCTAGTTCTCAAAGTGGATTGATACAATAAATAAGGAGTATAAGTCCATGCAAGACAATAAAGTTTAAGAACTTGTCCCATTACCAAAAGGTATGAAGTCCATTGGTTGTAAATGGACATTTAGAACCAAGAAGGATTCAAAGGATCATGTGGAAAGGTATAAAGTACGTCTTGTAGCTAGTGACTTTACTCAAAAATTTGGAATTGATTTTAAAGAGTTTTTTCTCTTCGGTATCTTTGAAAAACTTCTTTAAAACAATCATAGCACATGTTGCACATTTTGATCTTGAATTACATTAAATGGATGTCAAAACGACATTTATCAATGGTAACATTGATGAAACAGTTAATAAAGTGCAACCAGAAAACTTTGTGTCGAAAGACCCAAAGAATATGGTTTGCAAATTGACAAAATCTATTTATGAAGTCAAGTAAGCTTCTCGTCAAAGGTACTTCAAGTGATTATTTCGTTTGGTTTTGAGATGAACACTGTTGAAGATTGTGTGTATCACAAGTTCAATGGGAGTAGGAATAATTTTCTGGTTTTGTATATTGATTAAAGTATTCAATGCAAACCAGGTGACACCTCTCGTTAAAAGAGACAAATTCGGTCTCAATCAAGTGCCCTAAGGTTAGCCTTAAAATTAAGAAAATACAATAGATTTTTCCTTCATGATCAGTTGTAGAGAGTCTAATGTATGCTCAAGTTTGTACGCGTCATGATATTGCGTACATATTAGGATGTTAGGCAGATATTTAAGCAAATATGGATGGATCATTGGGTAGCAGCCAAACTATTTAATTAATTAATAAAGAACAAGAAATTATATGCTCTTTGTAGGAGATGGAATAATTCTGGAGATCATAAGGTATTCCGACTCCGATTTTGTTGGATGCCAACACAGCAGGAGATTCACATCAGGTTATGCTGACTAATGGAGATATATTTTGGATGAGTGTCAAACATGCACTCATAATTTTTTCTACCATGACAGCAAGGTTTATAGCATGTTGTGAGACATCTATTAAGGGAATATAGTTGCGAAATTTTGTCACAAGGCTGTGCCTACAGGAGGGTGTTGAAAGACCACTTAAATTATGGTGTGACAATAAATCAGCAATACTGTATTCCAATAACAACAGAAACTTGTATAAGTCAAAGGATATTGACATAAAGTTTCTAGTTGTGAAAGAAAGAATTCAGAATGGTTAAAGTGTCCATATAGCACAAACTCCATGTTAGCGGATCCGCTCACAAAAGCATTATCACCCAAGGTCTTTCATGAGCATGCTGCTCATATGGGTGTTATCTTAATTAAGAATATGGCAATACAGTGGGAGTTTGTATTTTATGTATTTGGGTGCTATTTGGTTTTGGACACATTTATGTATTAAAGTATTTTGGATATTTATCTGATCAGATATATAAGTTCAGTTCATTCTGTTTTCATTATGTTAAAGTATTTGATCTCACTAAAGTTAAGGAGGACCAGTTGGAAATAGATATGTATTGATCACATTGCGTGTAATTTCTATGCTATGCATCCATGATTGATCTATGTCGTTTAGCTATATTGGTATATGTGACCATTGATGGTTTAGTTACGCTATATGTGACGAAGCCCGCTTTGATCCTATGTTGATATGGTTAATGGACGAGATTGTCCAGATATACCTTAAGGATTAAGATATCAATTTATGAGCTCACTAAGGTTAACATAATTATAAGGTTACATATGTGGCCCAGTGGAAGATTGTTGGAATTATTCAATAATATGGGCCACATATGTAAAATTAATTGTGTTGGGCTATCTAAATAATTAAGCCAAATTAAAGTGGTATATTTGGAAATTGGCCTAAGGGTATAATTGTCCTGGAATTAATGTGTAGATATCGGAGATAAATCTAATTTGATGAGTAGCCAAATTAGAAATATCAAAACATATAAATATATGTATTCATTAGGGTTATGGTCCCCAACTTATACGGCCACCAAAGAGAGGTTTTCTCTTTTTTTCTTCTGCATCTCTATCAACAGAAAGAGAGGGACAAAGGATTCAGATTCCTCTTTGTCATTAAGGGTCATAGCAAGTTGGAAGATCGAACCCAATAAAGAGACGTTCGCTTCAAGATCCATCAAGTCTAGCAATGGATTCAAGTACGCTTCCGTAATTTAAATTATGTTCTTCATCTCATGAATCGACAGGGTACGATAAAATTCTAACAATCATAAGCTTGAATAATACGAAGCATATTAAAGCTAAACTGATAGCATATTAAAACCCCATGAGTATATCGTGAGTCTCATTTAGGCATTCCACAAATATCCTTCGGGACTTGTGATAATGAAATTGTGGATAACAATAGTTCACCTTCGAAGTTTGTGTTTTTGTGTCCAATGAAATCAATAGTAAAAAGTAGGGCTGCTCAGAGCTCATTGAAATTTATTCTAAACATTGAACTCCAGGTCTATAATAGCTTGTAATACCAACATTAAATTTATGGCCTTTCGGAGGCCAGCAATCCGCTGCGACCTGCAAAAATAATTTGCGGACAGCTGGATTCTTCCGGACATGTTGCACAACACCTGACATACATGCACCCATTTGGGGTGGTATAAAACTCAAACGAGCAATTTGTATCACTGTACAAATAAAAACACAAAAATGAAATGACATGATCGTATTACTTTTTTTTTCATGTGCAATTTGTATTGTATCTTTGAAAATGTAAATAACCTTCCAAGAATATGAAACAAAATAATAGAAAGCACAATAATAATATTGATTCATGCATGGCTGAATTGCAAAGTAGCATCAAGAATACCAATATGAAGGAATATAATATGGACACTAGGCAAAAATAGTAAAATTACGATGCTCATATCTTCAACATGCAATTCCATCAATAAGACCGAGGAAAATAATTATATGTGCGCTTTTATAAAATAATCAGTACGCTTCTATATTTGAATTTTATTTCAGGCATCTCAAAAACTATATGCAAGTAAGAAATATTTGTTTTTACTCGACCAAAATTTTAGAATGATTTTGAAGGGTATAACATTATGCTTGGATATAAGCAGATGCTGTAATTTTTGGGTTTAACCGACACTATAATCAGAAAAATTGGCAGCACAATTACTGCAGTTAGCCAAATGATACCTTGGTCCTTTGCTTTGAGTGCCACTAACGAAAAATATACATTAAGAAAGTTAACCAGAACAACTCCTAAAGGGATTTGATCATATACCATAATGGTGAATTCTTGTTTAGATATACAATCTTAGTAGCTAACTTTTAGAGATTATACAACAATTTATTTTTAAATGAACTTTAATACATCTATTAATATATTACTAGATCATAACATGTATATTCAATAATCTTTTCATGTGTGAACTAGGATAAACATTATCCTACTCAGATTGAGGCTTCAAAGATTGCGGCTCCAAGAATTACAAAAAGTATTTCTTTGGATTTAAAAAGTGAATGATGTTATGGCTAAAATGCTTCCATCTAATGAGCATACAACAAAACAATAGAGCCCCCCCCCCTTTTTTTTTCTTTTTTTTCAGAACAACAAATTGCAAATACAGTGACTAGCAGTTTCGAAAAGTTTTGTTCAAAAATATTGAAAGAAAAAAATAGATATCATTTCTTTCATCAGCACTGCTATGCACAGTTACAACGATGAAAACTATTATATTTGTGTGACATAGCTAAATATTTACTAGAATCAATAATATCCCAACTTATATCAATAAGGATACAAATTAAAAAATGAAAGGAACCCATTTTCATTAGGAAGGCCGCAATATTAATTAATCATGTAAATAAAGGGCAACATCCTAACATATGCTAAGGGGACAATAGAGGAAAGTCAGACGAAAAACACAAGAAATCATGAGTTGAAATTTAGCTAATAGAATTTGTTTAAAATGCATGGGCCCTTTTTCCAAAACAATCTATCTCACTATTTAAGAGACATGGACAATGATATTAGATATGATCATTCGAACATTAAGAAATCAGGCTGTAACATGAATAGTCTATTGAATATATATATGTCATGTTTGTTCTTTTCCAGTCAAGTATCATGCTATAAGAATTATACTTTTATTAGAGAAAAATATATATTTAAACTATGAACCTGATTTGACTTTGGGCTAGTCTCGACTCCTCGAGTGAGCGATGGTGCTTGTTTGGAGGATAAAAATGAGATATATTGGTGGTGGTATCAAGAGCCAACCGGTTCAGAGCTTTGACGATCGCCTTCTTCCTTTTGGTTAGAGAATCGTGTTGATAACGTGTTGTGAAAATGAGAGAGAAAGAGAAGAAATTGGTAGCCAGAAAGAATGTGTTCGTAGCTTTCTCATTGATAACATATAGAGGGAATGTGATAGAAGTTGTTGTGGATATGGATAAGGGCATCCACATTTGGGTTTATCCAAATCACAACATAAACGACTATCTAAATACTCCATTAATTATTAAAAAAAGTTTAACTAAGTATTTAACTATCTAATATAATTTATTTATAATTGACTAACTCAAGTGGTTAAGATGTGATGCATTTTTCTTGGTTGATCGAGTCAATTCCTAAGTGAGAGATTTTTATAATAAATTTATATTTAATTTTATAATTTTTTTTGCACACGCAATGCACGTACACGTTACTAGTGGGGTCCATAATGGATGCAAATTACTTGGACTTATCATATATGATGTTGCTATCATATGGAGGGCTCCAAATGCAAAAACTAGAAGCTTGCCTTCACCTCCAGAATAATTTGACCTCCAAGTTATTCTCCTTTTCTTCTCATCTCCTTGTCGGAGTTGTGTTGCAGGTGAACTAATTAGCTTTTTGTTCATAGAAGGTTTTATATCCCGACGAAACAAGAAATAAGATCGTCTCTCTCTCTTTTCTATTATGGAGGGAGAGTACGTGTCAGCTTCTATAGCAGTATAAGCGTTGTGATTGAGAATACAAACGTTGTGATTGAGAAGGTTCCTTTAAAGTAACAACATGTCGAAGATTGTATCACGAAGGGCCCCAAGTACCATGGACTAACCAAACATATGATATCATCATCACTTCATACGGAAGAAGGATGAAGTCAAACTGGAGCATTTAGACACATACAAAATAATTGCGGATCCTCTGACGAAAGGAATTGCAGAGGAGCGCTTCATGGCGCACAGTAGATCTATGGGACTCCGTCCTTGGTGACTTGCTTGTTAGATATTTCTTCCGTCTTTGAGATGGAACATATTTGTTTGGATAAATTTCTCTCTCTCACTCTATATATATATATTATTTTATTTATTTATTTATATTATATATATAGTTTGTTTTGTTATGTTGAGATAAAAGTATGTAAGAAAATTTATTGAATGTCATAATCAGTATATTGAATGTCATAATCAGTATTGAACGAACATGAGGTTGATTCACTCAAATTAATTACCGTCTTCAAACGACCATGAAGGCGCATGAAGATGAGATGGAATGTGTCCTACGAGTGCGATAGGAATAGCGATAATGCACTAAGAACTATAGCAATAGTGAAGGCATTTATTCATTGCCTTGAAAAGTTGAGATGATGTTGTTATACTATCATGGATAGTCTGACCGACTTGGAAGAATTCCACCTTTCCGTAACATATTTTAGATGAAGACTATTCTAATGTTGTTATTGCTTGTGGAAATACAATGCAAGGGGGGGGGGGTGGTTAGTGAAACTCTAGAAGGGCGATTGAGATATGACTACATGTCTCTTGATAGAGATAGACATAGGATCTTCGAGAGATTACCTCCACTGTGACATGTCTTCGTATGACGAGTGTTATTATAACCGAGCAAAGAGTGATGAATAGATCCATGCTTCCTTGCTATGTGAGCTTTGAGGCTTTACTAAGCCAGTTGTGCAATAATGTGTACACATTCATATCCTTAGAGACCTCGCTCAATGTAATGAAGCTCGAAGTCAGTTACTGCTACTTTGACGTGTTTTCTTGTATTATGAAATCAATATTGTACATCAAGGAGCGTGATTAGAAAGCAGGTTAGCAAAGGTGACACCTATAGTAGATATGAGGAAAGTCATGAGGCGTGTCTTTTATAAGCCGTTGGTTGAAATTGATGCGCGTTCGGGGATTGTGAGAAAGTGTGACCGAGTTTTAACGAGACCATGATCGATATTCATATATGCTCTCATTCAAGGGTGTCACATCCATTTTTCTATTTAAGGATATTTTAGTAATTGTAAATTCTTTTGATTATTTTTAATATATTATATTATTGGAGTAGTGATTTTTGGCCTTTTGATAGTATAGTCTTGGTGCAACCTAGTGACTCACCATGAATTAGTGACTTAGTAATATGATTAGTTAGGATTAGAAATCCTATTCTATTTAGTTTCAGGTTAGGAGCTAATTAGCATGTGATTAGGGGCTAGTTAGAAACTTTTTTTTAATTAATGTTTTATTTTAACCATAAAAGGAGGCCCAAGCCCAACCATTAGGAAACCCTAGCCCATCCATGTGTGGCCAGCCAAGCTAGGTCAAGGGGGGAGTCTATTTAATATCTCCTATTGAGAATTCTTCTCCTTTTCATTCCTTCTTCTCATGGCAAAAACCTAAGTAAGTATCCCTCATATTTTTCATTTTTTCTCCTTTTAAACCCTAGTCTTTTGCATTAGGTTCTGATCATTGTTTATAAATTATTGATGGTGAGGAAATTCAGAAGTGAAGTGCATTGAAGTTTTGGAGTCGCAAGGAGGATCTACACAATTGGAGCTTTCTATAGGAATTCATCTCAATAGGTAATCTCTCCAAAACTCTATAATTTCATGAATTATTCCCGTAGATGCATCCATCTAGGTGTTCCCTAGCTGTAGGATGTAACGCCCCAGAACCAGAATACTGGAGAGCGGGGGCGTACATAGCCAGCTACGTATATTGTAGTGCAACCCACCTCGCTATACGGTCACGGCTGTCTAGATACATGAGGGTTTAACTACAAGCCAACAGTCTTCTATGGTCATGAACAAGCCTATTGTCTCAATCTCAAGCAAGCAATAATAGTTACAAGATGTCAGAGTACCAAATATATAATAGCAAGACATCCCATACATTACATATTCGGATGATCATGAAGCTAGTCGTACAAAATGTTAGGACTAGCAAGAGTTTCAGTCATACATAATCAGCCCTAGGATTTGCCAATCATGTTATAGCCCGTAGGCAGACAGTAAATAAAGGTGCAATACGAGCTAACACGTGCTCGTCGGCTAAACGCCTCAAAAGAATAATTTTACAAATAAGTGAGAGGACAAAAAGAAACCCACTCGTTGCCAGGGTTACGCCTGGTGGTCACCATCTGGCTGGAAGACAGGTAGATCCTCTGGTGCTGCTCCGATATCTGGCCACACAAAACCAGCTGGGTTAGACCCCAGAAAGAGCAAGTGCCACAATGAGGCTTCACTTAGGAACTAAAACCAGCATATCACAATAGAATATAAAGATAATAAATAAAGAACTGATAATAATAGAGATAACAACAGTAAACGGAGTACGAGAAAACCATTCAAGTAGCCAGGTCACAACCCTTAAACCAAACAAGGACCGGAGTTGTAACCCTTCACCTGAATAGAAATCCGTCTCAAATACTATTGGTACAGTGAAGACAATAAATGAAGAGAGGACACATAACTGTTCCGGGAGCCAGGTTACAACCCTTAAACCAAACAAGGACCAGGGTTGTAACCCTTCGCCTGAACAGAACTGGACCCTGATCTTTATTGCTAAGGCCAGTATAAATAATCATGGTATTGAGGTAAGGTAAAATATGACGAACATGGCATGGGGTTGCAATAAGACATAAACGAAGAGAGGACACAGAACTGCTCCGGGAGTCAGGTTACAACCCTTAAATCCAATAAGGACCAGGGTTGTAACCTTCGCCTGAACAGAACTGGACCCCTGATCTTTATTGCTAAGGCCAGTATAAATAATCATGGTATTGAGGTAAGGTAAAACATGACGAACATGGCATGGATTTGCAATAAGACAATAAACGAAGAGAGGACACAGAACTGCTCCGGGAGCCAGGTTATACATACTTGTCATGACATGCTAACTGTCGCAACAGCATATCAAAGTTATCATGTAGGTTACTTATCAAGAGTACGCCACGACGGGCCACTATCATGTTCTATCCCTACATTATCCTGTCGTGTTCCAAAATATAACCCTGCCATGAGGGTTGCCGCAAAAGACTGGCCGCATGAGGATTGCCATAAAAAGCTGGCTGCATGAGTTGCCGCATAAAGCTGGCCGCATGAGTTGCCGCATAAAGCTGGCCGCATGAGTTACCGTAAAAGCTGGCCGCATGAGTTGCCGCATAAAGTTGGCCGCATGAGTTGCCGCAAAAGGTGGTCGCATGAGTTGCCGTATAAAGCTGGCCGCATGAGTTGCCGCATAAAGCTGGCCGCATGACTTGCCGCAAAAAGCTGGCCGCATGAGTTGCCGTAAAAAGCTGGCCGCATGAGTTGCCGTAAAAGCTGGCCGCATGAGTTGTAAGCCCCTGTTTTTCAAAAATTCATTTTTAATTAGCGTTAGTTAAATTTTTGTCATTTATAGCCTTAAATAATTATTAGGATTTTTAGGAATTTTTTAGAAATTTTAAATAATTTTTAAATGATTTTTAAATACAAAAATGTTGATCTGTAAATTTATAAAATGTTTTAAATATCATTTTGCAATTTTTGAAATGTTTTATATCAGTTTGTAAATAGAAAATTTTTAATTAGGGCATGCAATATTATTTTGTATTTTATATGAGTTAAAGCCTTTATGTAAAATCCTAATTCCTAAGGGCCCTAGTGCTAATCTACCCGAAACCCCCCCCCCACGATCACACACTCTCTCTCTCCTCTGTCTCTCACCCACCCCGAGCTGCCCCGACCGCCCTGCCCCCGCCAAATCCGGCTGCCCCCACCGCCTCAAACCCCCTATAAAACTCCCCTCTAACCCCCAGACCAAAACCCTAACCCTAAATTCTTCCCACGGCCACCGACGACCCCCTCTTCCCCGACGAAACCACAAACCCTAACCCTACTCCGACGAGCTTCGCCCAGCCCCACCGTCGACTTCCACCGCCCCAACCACCATCAGTCGAGCGCGGTGACGAGGCGACCCCAGCGCCACCGGAGCGACCGTCCCGACCACTTCTCCGCCGTCGAGCTCCTTCGAAGACCCTCCAATCGCCGGACACGTGAGTAGCGGGATCCGATTCGTGTCGTGCGTGTCTTCACACACGAGACTCGCCAGGACACTACGAGCTCAGTGCTGTGCTCGGACACACGAGACTGAGCTCGTACGTGTCGTGCTAAGCGAGGACACGTTGATACCTGGTCCTTAACTGTCAGGACACAGGACAGTTGTTTATATTTTTTTATTTATTAATCTACCCCTAAACTAAATAAAATAACAAAACCCTAACCCTTTAACACGAGCAGCGGGCTGACCCCCTGGCCAGCCCGACCTAGCCTAAACACCTCCCCCCCCCCCCCCCCGCGCTTCTCTGGCCTGGGTTCGAGTCCCCTGGCTGTCTTCTTTTCCTTTCTTTTTCTTTTCCTTTTTCCTTTTTTTTTCTGTTATATATATATATTATAATATATATATATATATATTATATATATATATATATATATATATGTATTATGTATACATATATATTTAGTATACATATATTTCCTTGTGTATATATATATATATATATACTATTATATATGTATACATTATTTTTGTATTATATATATATTATCTATTATAATATATATATTATTATAATTATATATTATATAGTTCAGTATTTTCTTATATGTATATATATATATATATATATATATAATATTATATATATATATTAATATATATATATATTATATATATATTTTATATTATATAATGTAATTTTTACATATATATCCATTATGTAAATATCCCTATATTTATGTATATATATTATTTTATATATGTATTTACTTAGCTTAGTGTAATTATCTTTATAAGATAATATTCATACTTTTATAGTTACTATGTAAAATTTTACCTTATTAAAATATTAATATTATTTTGCATCTCTACCACTTAGTATTTTCTGTATATTTAAATTACTGCAACCATTTGGTGTCCAAGCCTAGCATGGGTATTTGGGCCCAAATGTATTTTCACATATTCAAGACCTGTACAAGTCATATTGGACTTGATTCATGGCCTTGGGTCCTGTATTTGAACTTTGGTTCAAATTATATACATGGACAAAATACGCAGATAATTAATTATTGTGTGCAATGCTGTTTTGGATTTTCTAAAAATACTTAAAGTACTGCTAAATTATGGAAAAATAGTTTTTAGATACTATGTTAAGTTAGCTAATTTAGTACAATTTTTATAGTATTTAATTTACTGTTTTGCCACTAGTTTGGCATATGAAACCAAAACTCATTTTCTGTATACTTAGAAAAACTGATTTTTATAAAATATTGTACTGGTTAATAAATTCTAGAAAAATTATAATAAATTTCTATAATTAGCAAGGATCGTTTTGGTACCTTGTCTTATGTAAAACTAGGCTTTTTGTCTATCTCTAAAATTGTTAGAACGCAATGGTCTTTTGATTTATTTATTGATTAATTACGATCTGTAGCTTTTGTGTTATTTTGAGTTTTAGCCGTGTTAAACCTCAACCCCTCACTAGTGTAAGACCCTAGAAAGTTAGTTAAAATAGTATGTTACCCCACATTGGTCTCCTATGCCAAAATCATTATTTGGCTAGATGCCTAATCACAAGTCGTGTTTCACCAATTAGTGTCCTAGTATTTTAACTTAGTGTAAAAACTAAGTTATTGTATTTACTCTACAGTGACGAGTTACCGGACATCCGTAGCACTGTTATCGCAGCTTGTTTTATTTTGCTTTGCTCGAGGCAAGTACTTTCTACGAACTTTACATATTGTCACATAAATGAACTGCAAACTCCACCATGTTAAATGCTGATCCTTGGGGTAGCAAGTTAGAATCTCTACATGTTGTACTTCCAGTTACTACCATGCTTAGAACTGTCTTTATGTATCTCTCACATGATAGAATAGGGTTATGGGGAAACTGATGGTAGAGTACGTGATCATGACCCCCTATAGTAGCAAGCGAGGTCGCATTTTATATGCATACTTTGCCGTAGGCCATTATCTCGCATTTCTGTACGGATGTACACGTATGCTTGTTGAATTGTACGTATGTACATTTATTTACAGTACCACAGTACATTGTACATCTATTGACCGATCATGTACTTGCTACAGTTTTAAACATACTCATGTAATCTGTCTCTATGACATATGTATCCTTGCCATGATAGACCGTGTGATGCCATGTTTCAGTTATCCTCACATGTTCATTTTCATGTTCATATGCTAGTTGCTAGATTCAGTACTTGCTCTGTCCTGACAGGATAACGTTGTAGGTGTCCTTACTGAGGAGGAGTTACTCTGCGACACCTATTATGGAGTTACTGCCGAGGACCCGGCTCTGCCTTACGAGGATGTTCCTGCGGGGAACCTCGCCTAGTGTCTTTTGTTTACTTAGACTTTTGAGAGTAGACATGTATTAGACTATATCTTTTTGTAACTGGACATGTATCCAGTTTTACTTTGTAGTTCACTTGTACTTGGACATTTACTATATACGACGACTTTGTGTTTGGAGCATTTATGATTCTTCTTCACTTATAGAACTGTTAGCACATTAGTCTTATCCTGTTGTCTTTAGAACAGCTAGCTTACTACGTTTTATCTCAACGTAGGCTGGGCTGCCTCGGCCTGGCCCAACAATTTGGGTAGCGGGTCGTGACATGTTTTTAGTGGTGGCCCATGCAGGTCCTGACTAAACTATTTGGTTACGTTTTGTACCAAGCATGCCTGCAATTAGGAACTTAAGGTAATTAGAAACATTAGGAAAGACGCTTAGAACACTTAAAGGAATGCTAGGATTGCAACATAGGAAATACATCACATGTTTGCTATTATAATTAGATTTCCTTGCATATGATACTTACTTTAAATAAGTCCTTATAAGTCTTTTTATGTGTAATTAGATGGTGCTTACTCGTTCATCCCAGTAGTTACCCCGAATGGGGACCTCCATATCCAGTCAGCTGACCAGTTGACTACATCTCCACCTACCATATTCCCCACTCCACAGATCCACAGACCCAGATACCACCTTCACATCCCAGGCCCGGCAGGACCCGATACTTCCACCACCCCCTATCACTATACCCACCCAGGCTTCTGTCACACTCGACAGGAACCAGCTGCTCACACTGATTCAGGGGTTCCTAACAACCATCAGAGCAGACCCCTACTCCGCCAGAGCATGGAACGTTCTGAGGGACGTCCGTGGTCCACACTGTAGAGCCACGGTAGAGAGCGGGGACGATCAAGGACTTCATGGGTCTGAATCCCAAGGTCTCAGGGATGAGGGCATAGTAGTAGCAGATGACTGGCTAGATTCAGTAGAGAGGGAAGCTTCTGGGAGTTAGGATGCCGGATGATCTCCAGGTCGAGGCAGCGGGATTTCACTGATAGACTTAGCAGGAGTCTGATTCGGAATGAGCGTTGTTCGCGAGAGGTAGAGCCACCTGGGACAGTTCAAGACCCAGTTCAAGAAGAAA
>JANAVB010006949.1:65000-70880 GCA_029216955.1 Iris pallida | reverse complement strand
ATACTTAAACCAAACAAGGACCGGGTTATAAACCCTTCTCCCGAACATAACTTAGCCTCCTATGATAAATAAATATAAATGTGACTTGAATTATTAGAGCGTTATGCGATTGCTTTGGGAATGTTACAGGACAGGCTATCCACTTGGCTCGATAATCACAAAAAATCTGGAAAGGGTCATGTCGGCCAACCTGGATAACAAGCACATGAATAGATCTCGCTACACCCTACGTGAGGTGAGAGTGGCACAAGCACATGAATATAGTGACAGGGTGGCTTTGATCACATAGCCCCTAATAATTTTCCATTCTCGAATAGTATAATGGATCTGGACATGACACGTCATGACACGGGATTCCATAAGAGGTAGCAAGTCCCCTTAGGAATCGTATCTATACAAGTACAGGGAACAAGACAAAAAATGTACCAATATACTAAGAAATCTGGAATATATCTCATGTCATGATCCAACATATACTATTCGTGAACTATCGTGTCTGAAATCAAGTAAGACACTACACTGAATCAGATATAGCAGATATCAAGACAGAAAACTATCAGTGAATGTACTCGCTTGTGGTCCTGAGCTGATAAGGTGAACAGACGCTCAGAGTAATCACAAACCTAAATATGAGATACTATAAGTCAAACAGGGTTTAATAATGAAAGGAAAGCTAATCTAGTCATGATATGCAAGTCTAAGTCAAAACTAGGTCAAACTAAGTCATACCAAGTTAAATTAGGTCATACTTGGACAACCAAGGTCAAATAAGGTCACATAAAGTCTATCCAAGTCAAACTATGTCATACTAGGTCAAATGTTGACTTACAGTTGACTTTTGGTCAACTGGTCAACCTTGGTCAACTCTAGGTTAAACTAGGCTAATGTTGAACAACTGTTGACTTTCAGTCAACTGGTCACTCTGGTTTGATTTGGGTCAATTCTAGTCATTATTAGGCTAAGTTTGACTTTCGGTTGACTTTCGTTGACTTTTGGTCAAAATGGTCAACCGAGGTCAAAACTAGTCTAAGGGCACTAATCCTAACTATTACCAACCAAGAGAACCTTATTCTAGGCACATCTTAAACTATCTAACTCAAAACTTACAATTATCCCATTACCTTAACTTACCTTTACCATGGTAATTTCCATTACCTTGCCCAATACAACGGTAACCCATCTATACCTTGGAATACTAACCTGGGCTTCTTTGGTAGCTAGACACTAACCTATCTAACTATTACCAACCATAAATTCCTACTATCTTGGACATCAAAACTATCTTTTCTAATATGTTACTTTCCTACACATTACCTTAAGGTAATCTTGAGATATCAAGATACCACATCTAACATAACCCTTCTTCTAAACCACACTCACTCTCCCTCACAAAAATTATCTATCTAACCCCCATCTAACTTAGAATGCTACTTCTAAAATAACTCTACAAAAACCAACTCAAACATCTACCACAAACCCCCTAATGTATCTTAACATGACATGTACATAACATGACCAACCTTATTTTCTACCACTAGAAATACTACCCCTAACCACCTAACATACTAAAAACACTCTCTAACTTAGGGGTTTCATATACTAAATGTAGTTGACAAGTGGGGGTAGACATTTGGGGCTAAGGTGGGTCAAAAGGGGATGTTTCGGGGCCACAAAAACCCCCCAAAACCATCCTGCACTGCATACAACATGCAGTCCCCCCTTCACTCATCTATACTTCTATGCATCCCTCCCCTCTAATACTCCACAAACTCCACCACAAAACCTCTCAAGAACTCTCACAAACCCCCTCTGCAACAACACAAATAGAACACAACAGTAACATATAAATATAAACACACAAACATAATATATACATTAAGAAACTCACATACCCATATATATATAAAACAAACACAATATGTATATATAACCACTCTCACATCTATTATATATAAAGACACACACACACATAATATATAACGACACACACACATAAAATATACATAGAGACACAAAATAATAATATAGGGACACACAAGAACAACATCTCTAACACATAAATCTGAGATTAAACATGAAATAGATTATTTAAATATAAAGACAAACACAAAGTGTATCCAAATTGGGGGTTTTTCCACTTAGACACAAAAACTCCACAAAGGACACTCTATGACCTCCAAATGGACACGAAATGGATACAATGGAGATATAACCATGGGAGTCATTCCTTGGGTTCAAATTAATCCTAAATGCATGTAGGAGGGATTAGAGGAGAGATTATACCTTCGGAAGATGAAAACCAAAGAAACTCCTTCCGATACGATACCGACACGAGAGACCTCCAATGGACACGAACAAGAGCCACATCCTCCCAAACTTGGCTAGCACCCTCTCTTCATGGAGTAGAGAGAATGAAGAAGATTTGGTGGAAGAAGGAATTGATTTGGAGATAAAATCAATGGTGGTTCCTCTCAAAATTTGGGAAAGAAAAAAGAGAGAAAATGGAGTGGATAAAAACAAAGAGACTCATCCCTATCCCTCTAGCTATGGCCGGCCACCTATTGGGTTTTGTCCCTATTTGTAAAGTCCAAAATGCCTCCACTAGTCTCTTATTGATTTAATTAAGAATAGGTTTTAGGTTGAGGCTAAATTAGTCTAGTTTAAAGTCTCTAATCAAACCAACCCTATCCATGAATAATTAGTCTAACCCACTAACTAAATTAATATTATGTGGGCCATGCCTAATGAGTGGATCCCACTAGAGTCAAAACTACTCCGGTCCCCGATACAAGTCGGATTGAGTTAAAATTCGAACTCGACTCAAATAACCCCAAAATAATATCATAAATAATAAAATAAATTCAAAAATATTCTAAATTGAAAAATGACCAAAATAATCCTGTTCTTGAAATTGGGGGTGACAATTACAGATTGATGTCAAAATCCTTCATGAGTTCCAGCCATCTGCGCTACCTCATATTCAGTTCCTTCTGAGTAAAAACATACTTCAGGCTTTTATGGTCCATGAAGATGTCCACTCGCTCTCCATACAGATAGTGCTTCTACAGTTTTAAGGCAAAAATGACTGTTGTAAGCTCCAAGTCATGTGTGGGGTAATTCTTCTCATGAGGCCTCAACTGTCTAGAAGCATAAGCAATGACCCTCTTGTTCTGCTCAAGCATACATCCCAAGCCTTTCCCTGATGCATCGCTGTAGATGACGAACCCTCCAGATCCTGATGCAAAGCTAAAACTGGTACTGTAGTGAGTCTTTTCTTCAATTCCTCAAATGCTGACTGGCAGGCATCGCTCTAGATGAACTCATCGTCCTTCCGCATAAGCTTCATCATTGGTGCTGCTATCTTGGCAAAATCTTTCACGAACTTCCTGTAGTAACCTGTTAGCCCCAGGAAACTATGAATCTCTGCTACTGACTTGGGAGTGTCCATGCTTCTACAGCTTCAATCTTCTTGGGATCCACAGAAATCCCCTCTCCAGTCACTACATGCCCCAAGAACTCCACTCTGTCCAAGAAGAACTTGCACTTCGAGAGCTTCCCGTACAGCTTCTCCTTTCGTAGAATCTCCAAAACAATTCGCAGGTGCTCCATATGCTCCTTCTTGGTCTTCGAATAGATCAGAATGTCGTCAATGAAGACTACGACAAACTTGTCTAGATACTTGTGAAAAACTTTATTCATCAAGTTCATAAACACTGCTGGAGCATTGGTGATCCGAACGACATCACCAAGAATTCATACTGGCCGTAACGGGTATTGAAAGCTGTCTTCAGAATATCCTGCTCCCGAACCTTCATCTGATGATACCCTTACCGAAGGTCAATCTTGGAAAAGACCTTAGCTCCACTAAGCTGGTCAAACAACTCATCTATCTGCGACAACGAGTATTTATTCTTGATGGTGATGTTATTGAATGAACGTGTCACGAAACGCACCCTGAAGAGGGGTACGGGCACGTGGTTACGTCCAGCCTACGCCACAGTATCGGCGGTAGAACGCTGTATATAGGGTCTGTAAATACTACGACTAAAACAGATAAATGTACCTACAGTTATATACACTCCGAATGGAGGTGACATAGCAATACAGTCTCAATCCATAATCAAAACTAAGGTAGATAGCATGAAAAGATACGATAGATAAAACAGAAACGAGTCCAAAATCCACAAGTCAGAGCTAACACAACATCCAGAGTCTCAGATAATATAAGTATAAAGATACTACAAACTAAAATGTACTAGCTGGCTCGCAGGCCAGGCAAACCTATTTAACTATGCTACTCAGGGTGAGCAAAGTCCAGTGGCTCTACCAATAAGCCACGGTCTAAATCTAGTCCATCAGACTCGACCCCATAGTAGGTCGGACAGTCAGTCTCAGAGTCATCTGTAAAATTTCAACGTATCCTGTCAGAAAATGAGCAAGTACAACACCAACAACAGTTCCATATGAATTGAGAAATACTATAGAGACAGCAATAGTGAAATACAAGACAAAAGATATATGCGACTTGGGAACCATTTGAAAGCTTAGTTACAACCCTTGAACCAAACAAGGACCGGAGTTGTAACCCTTCTTCCAAACAGAACTTGGTCTCAAATTATGGTACAGTATCAAAGGCAGAGCATGTGAGAAATGAATCATAGCATGGTGAAAGTACAGTAAGTAAAGCTGAACTGGAAATCTAAGATATGACAATAAATGTAAAAAAAGTGATTTGAATTATTAGAGCGATATGTGATCGGCTAGGGAAGCAAGAGATGGTTATCCACTTGGCCCGGCAATCCGCGGTGTACTCAACGGAGAGTCATGCCGTCCAACCTGGATAACTGGTAATGAGGTGTCTGCTATACCCTATGTGAGGTGAGGGTGGCGCTAGCAATATATAGTTACATGAAGGCTTTGATCACATAACCCCTAATAATTCTCCATCCCCGAATAGTATCACGGATCCGGACATAACACGTCATGACACGAGATTTAAAAGCAGGTGATCAGTCCCTCCCAAGTCCATGTCTATCAAGTACAAGTAACAAATTGAGTTATGTACCAATATACCAAGTAATCCGGGAACAACATCTCATGACTGGATCCGACATATACTAGTCCGTGAAATATCATGTCTGAAATCAAGTAAGACACTACGACTGAATCGGATATAGTAGATATCAAAATAAAAACTATCAGTAAATGTACTCGCCTGTGGTCCTGAGCTGATAGGGTGAACAGACGCTCAGAGTGATCACAGACCTAAAATAAGATACTATGAGTCAAACAGGGCTAAATACTGAAAAAGGAAACTAATACAAGCCATGAATGCAAGTCTAAGTCAATACTAGGTCAATCTAGGTCAAACTGGGTCATACTAAGTCATACTAGGTCACTGGAAGTCAATCCAAGTCAAACTAGGTCAATCGGGATCAAGGGTTGACTTATAATTGACTTTTGGTCAAAAAGTCAACTATGGTCAACTCTGGTCAACACTGAGTCAACCCTGGGTCAACCCTAGGTCAAACAAGTCAAATGTTGACTAACAGTTGATTTTTAGTCAACTGGTCAACTCTGGTTTGGTTTCGGTCAAATCGGGTCGCTTAAAGGCTAAGTTTGACCCTCGGTTGACTTTTGTTGACTTTTGGTCAAAACGGTCAACCGGCGTCAAAACTAGTCTATGAGCACCTTATTTGATCATTACCAACCACGGAATCAAGTTCTAACTCTATCTTAGACTTCTAACACAATACCCTATTTTCTAGGTAAACTAGCATTACACTACCAAGGTAAATCCCGATACCTTGTCCAATCCCAAGGAAACCCCGCAATACCCTGGTACTAGCCTAGGCTCCTTAGGGTAGCTAGATATCAACC
>JANAVB010006949.1:0-60000 GCA_029216955.1 Iris pallida | reverse complement strand
TGGCCAAGCCATAGCGATGTCCTAACTAGAAAAATCAGGCCAAATTGCGACTTAATTCTTGCCGAAGTTTATTTATTTATTTATTAATTATATTATTGAGATTAGGGAAACCGGTTATACCCTGTTAGCCGGACTGGACCCGAACTGAGCCAAGCCATGCGGGCATGCAGCACATCCAATAAAATCGTGTTGATGGAATTTGGTAAGAGAGTATGTATTTCGTTTTAATGGTTTAAATGAATATTTTCTAAGTGTTTGTATTTAAATATTATAAAATTATTATCAGTTGATAATTCAATAATAGTTAGGAACTTATATGTTTAGTGATTAATAGACCGCACATGATGGAATGTATACACTATTATTGATGTATTGGATTTTATTATTATTATTATCATTTTTGTTGAGGTTATTATTATGTGTATTATTTTTATTATTGTATATTATTCTGTCAAATAAGTGTTATACTACATATATTCATAACTGCATAAATGAGCCCTACACTAGGAACAAATGCTATGGGGATTATTTGGGTTTTATCGAGATATATATATATATATAATGGAATAATAGAATAATGTAGAATAAGTTTCATCTATATATATATATATTTTTATATATATTATATATTATATATATATAATATAGATATATATATATATATATATCTATATAGATATATATATATATATATATATATATATTTTTATTATATATATATATATATATATATATATATATATATATAATATATATATATATATATTATATATATATATATATGTGTATGTGTGTGTATATAAAAAAATATATATATATATATAATATATATATATATATATATATATATATATTATATTATAATATATATATATAGATAAAAATATATATATATATATATATATATATATATATATATATATATATATATCTATATATAATATATAGATAATATTGAGATTGGTGTTTTCTACTAAAAATAATTATTTATATTTTTGGAGAATTATTATATAAGTAATATGAGCATAAATATACATGTCTATATATATATATAAATGTATAACCAAAAAGGGAAAGAAGAAGGGAAAGGAAATAATTATAGGGCAAACAAATAAGATCAAACTAATAGCTTTTGAGCCAACAGCAGACCGGCCCATAGGCCCATCAGCCAACCCAAGGGGCCACGAACCCAGCTGAGACCCAAGTGGACCCAGCACCCGCGCCAAGGGTTCCCAGCCCGAGCTTGGCTTCTCCACGAAGCCCTCAGCAGACCGAACTACCCAGAGACTTTCGATATATAATATCGAGAGAGTGAATGAGAATTCATCAACCCTAACCAAATCGCGCGCCACCCCGACCCCCCCCCGGGCAGCCCTACGTGCGCGCGCGCACACATCGCGGGCCCGTCGACCTGCCAGGCCGCCGCGGACAGCGCGCAAGCACAGGCACAGAACAGAAGACAGCATTAGCAGTTGCAGCCATAGGGCTGTTTTTGCTGCGACAAATCTCGATGGCCGTTCGATCGTTTCGTGAACTAATTTCACTGGTATGTACCCGACCTAACCACCTATAATTCCCTTCTGATGGATTAAATTCTAGCGCTTTATATTGTTCAAGGATTCGAGTCAAAAATCATGAAAATCTGTTCGAGATGAACAGAAAAATTCAATGCAAACCCCTTCTTTTGAAGACCGTTTCCCATCGACTGATGGGAAATTTGGAAATCTATCAAGGCAGTATTTTAGACAACATATAAGAGATCATAACCCTTTTTGTGGTTTCGGATTTTATACATTATGCACATAGAAATCAGTTTTCGAATTTGAGCAAAAATCACTTTAAAAACAGTTTAGAATGTTGAAAATCACTCCGATACCACGTCCGTCCCGCCATTTCGGACGACGTGGTCACAAAACGGAAGCATCGAAAGCTGTGTAACGGTTTCGTGGTCGTGTGGACTTTGACGGAATTCAAATTGGTCGAGTGTGCGCGACGAATTTGATGCGTATCCGTCAAAATTTACCGTATCGGCCTCTGTGCAAATTTCTCAATTACATTGTGCACGCTCGTCAGATCGAGACGAAACTTGCGCCAACAGGACCGTGTCATTTTTCTGGTCCTGTATGCCAAGTTTGGTCCAATTCTGAGACAGTTGATAAAATTACCGTTTTTGCGGGCCCTACGGTTCCACTCAACGGGCAATTTTGTGCACGGCCTGCCGGAATCCAACTGAATCCGTAGACATGTAGTTGACAACTTTAGAGACCGTTGACTCTGGCACACTTTTTGGTGCAAAGCGGATCCAACGGCGGACACCGTTTTGACCCAAAATTACCGTTTTTGCCCCTGTGTCCAGAATTGGACTTAAGGACAGGCGATCCTAGCTATTTTGACTATTC
Organism: Iris pallida; assembly: GCA_029216955.1. Taxonomy (NCBI): domain Eukaryota; kingdom Viridiplantae; phylum Streptophyta; class Magnoliopsida; order Asparagales; family Iridaceae; genus Iris; species Iris pallida. The sequence continues at coordinate 57,601 of JANAVB010006949.1, read as the reverse complement.
TAAAACATTATTAATGTTTATTTCAGCTTTCGGGGACTGTTGTACGGGTTTTGACTATTGTGGCACATTGAGTGGTTCAGATTGTCGGTTTCACCAGCAGAGGACCACAGGCGAGTACAGTTTATTGTCTGTATTTTGATATTGATCTTTACTATATTTCATTGATTAGTCATTGGTTATGTGATTTTATACTCTATTATAAATTGTTGAGTCGGGAATGAGAAGTACCAAGGATGTGTGATCCGACCGTAGACCGTGTTTATATTCATGCAGTAGATCTCGTAGACCATATTTATTTTATGCAGTAGATCTCGTAGACCATGTTTATTTTCATGCAGTAGATCTCATAGATCGTGTTTATTTTCATGCTGTAGATCTTGTAGACTGTGTTTATTTTTATGCAGTAGATCTCGTAGACATTGATTATTTTATTGCAGTAGATCTCGTAGACATTGTTTAATTTTTACAAGTAGATCTCGTAGACCGTATTTATTTTTTATGCAAGTAGATCTCGTAGACCTCTCGGTGTAGTGGCCCAGACTGATCACATATCAAAGGTACTTCTAACAGTTGGGAAAAGTATTTTGTGTCTATTTATTTGCTATTGGTTTTCCGTATTTCTTGTTTATTTTCAAAACTCATGATTGATGTCTAACCTTTGTTTATAGTCATTTTCTTTATTTGAAATTGCATTCAGTAAATTATGCTCGTTCCACTCCTGACTGGAAACCAACATTTTCAGGTTAGCCGTAGATTCACTTAGCTTGGGGAGTGACGAAAATACTTGCAGACAAAGCCTAGAGACTAGCTAGATAGTTGAGTTGTAGTCATTTATTTATTTGTACAAGTTTATATTTTTTTACAATTGTAAAACTTGTGATCATTGTAAGTTAAATTAATTATGTGAATGAGCATTATTTGTGATTTTGGACCTTCATGGCCGTGACAGCGTACTACCGCCGACACTGCGGCGTAGGCTGGCTTGGACACGTCTCGTATCCGTTTAAAAAAAATGGGTACGGGTCGTGACAAGTTTTTGTGGTGGCCCATGCAGGTCTGTCTTTGCAAATCATGCAAACTCGTGATGGTACTTAAGTTAGTCGTACTATTACGAGCCTGCGACTAGGAAATGCTCATTCACGAATTAAGAATTTAATTTAAGAGAATGACTAGGACTAGGAGTCCTCTATACAAATTTATCGATGGGTAGTCTAGGCCATATAATTTAGCTGAGGAGTATTAATGTTGATAGTTTGTCAGATCCCTATAGGTACACTATTTCCTCTTGATAGGACGATATGATCCAATGTGGATAGGTTATTCACTTGGTGGGATAGGGCTTCATAGAATTAATGATCTAACCCTGATAAATTGTACAAATCCTTCGCTTTGCCTCTTAAGATATCATCCTCATATCTTGTCGAATTGCCTGTTTAGTTCCTATTTTTGCCCTAAGAATTATTTTATATAATTCCTGATTACGCTATCCACATACGAAACTCGAGTTAGTTTCGAATCAAAGTTTTCCTCAATGGTTTGGATGCACATGAAATAGATATTAGAATGGTTGTATTTCTTTTATCTTCATTCCTCCTGTTCAATCTTTTATTGTAAGGTTGCGATTGATAGATACTTACGCTTTATTTCATAGTCAACTTGTTTAGATCTCTAGAAGCCCATGAATTTTTACAAATATAGTTAAAGGAATATTAGTTAACTCATAATGGCAGGACAGCAGCGCACTGTCGCCATTTATTTAAATTTTGGAGACTATGGATTCACTGCAGCCAGCAGCGCACTGGCGAGACACGACCCCTAGAGTTGAAATTAGATTAGAAAAATATCGGTTATAGAATTTTGCTAGAAATATGACTAGTGGTCCACTCTTGATCGTAGTTATCCTTGAGCCAATATTGGATAGAGTCAAGTAATGTTCGATTTGTATCATATTTGAGTTACGAAACCAAGGGTTTACCACTGCCCGATTTTACGGGCGAGGCGTAGTCCTCGGTGAAATGACTTCAGACGTGATTACAAATTAGGGATACTATAGAGGATAGGACGGTGCCCTGTATGTTCTATAAGATCCGAAGCCAATAGTAGTGGAGGTTCTGTGAGATTGGGTAGCGTGTCTCCCGATCTAGCATTCCGTGGTCCTTGTGACCTATTGACGAGGATATTATTTGACGCCAATAGGTTTACCTAGAATATAGAGTTTAGAGGTTCATAACCCATTAGTCGCCAAGGCATTATGGATAAAAAGATAGTAGGATAACCATGTAAGCAATAACACCAGGAAAGGATCTAATTTTTCCAAAACTCGAACTATTTGTGCCTCATTTCCAAAAATCTCGCCTACCTATATTTTGACTATCTTGACCAATACTGCTATTACAGCCTAGTTTTTGCAAGCTTACTCTTTTATCGAGCTTGATTCAAAACATATGTTTATTGGGGATGCCCGCTAATATATTGTCTAATCAGAATCATTGTATTACTATCTGATCAACCATGATGTAATTGGTTCGCTCTTCATTTAATTATCCTACGTAGATTAAGATGTAGATGTCTCTAGGATCTCATCCGTGACTGTATTGACAATTCCTCTTGAATTATATGTCCGCCCTTGAATCACGAAATTGTATTCATTAACATCTCCCTTGAATTCTTATTGTTATTGTCGTTCATCGATTTGGAAAGACGAAAGCTCGTGATGGTAGAGAGATACAGAGTATTCCCATGGCTATGATGGTTGTATACACAAGGGTAACTACCATCGGCCAGCCAGGTGACTAGAACCTTGCCTTAAGTTACTCGTCCTCGCTGCGACCTTAAACCTGCTAACCTTGATCTTCTAGTCATTGGAGTTCGAGAGTGATTAAGATATTTCCCTTGATCAAATGTCAACCTAGGAGACTATCTATCCTCAAGAGACCGATTATTATGAGCCTCAAAATTATTTATTGAAGCTTGCTTCACCTAGAACCGTTGTGACAATAGTCTGGCAGGTTTGACCCCAATAGAAATTTACGACTTAGTTGTTAGAAATCTTTTCATATGATGTGCCTTAGAGAATGGTTACCCCATCGATAACTCTTGTATACTATGGATGTGTATGTTTCTCTATTTCATTGACCCGGTGTCATTGCACACGCACTCATTTTCCATTTATTGAGGAACGACCCTTGACTTGACTTATATCTACCGTAATTCGATACGTCGTGCCTTATTCCTTATTAACAAGAGTCGGGATACGGTATCCGGACTTTGAAATCCTTCTAATCTCATTATTCCTAAAAACCATGTCCTAGCTTCTAGGGCGAGTAGACTGTAAGCTTTCAAAAATTTTGGGATATGCGAGGATTACCGATTGATTAGAGTAATTTCTATGATAATTAGTGCCCCATGGACTCCCACTATCCATTTAGATCATTTTTGTGTCCCGGCTGTGCCATTAATATTCGGAGCACGAGACCAGCTGTTATCTTCCAACAAATTTTATATGCAAGACCTAGATGAGTCCACCTTCATCTAGGTATATCATATCCCTCTCAAACCTGTCCCCTTGTACTCTATTTTGTGCCAAGACTTTCAGGATAAAAGGACTAGCTATAACCCATACCATAATACTCGTATACTTCCCGACTACAATTAGAGACTCGACCTCGACTCAAACCTTTCGACCCAATATATGGTTGTGATCTACTCGAAGTCCACTACGCACATGTCACTAGTGTACCATTCAATTGTGTCTTTTCGTGCTACTTAAACACAAAGTCACGAAAGGCGCACCTTCAGGGCTTAGAGAACCTATTTAACCAATCCGACTGTCAAACTAGCTCAACCACTTGGGTTGAAACCTATTCTAGGTTACCCTAACCTAGTAGAGGTAGTTTATCATTGGGATCTTGTCCAGTAAATATAGATTGAAGTCCAAGGTTCTTTCAACCGATGACTGATGTCCAATTGGGGAACCCATTAATACCCATTCATGCATATCACCATAGTTGGACTATAAAACAGAACCTTCCGGAATTGGTCCCTATACCCTTTATGTTGTCTCCCCTTCTTAGAAAGTGAAGTCGTTCGTAAACCTCATTCCATCTACCTGGAAGTTGCGATACGATCTTGCATTGCCTTTATGACCCTTGCTCATGTATTTAAATAACCACGGGAAAGATCACAATCTTGACTCCTCAAATCCCGTCCTATTATGGAACCTTGTTTAGATAAATTTCGAGAACGAAACTTCTATATTGCACGGAGTGCAAGCCCTCTGAGAAACGAAGGGTCCTTCGAGTTAGCAAGTGACTGGACTAGAGTAGCCTAATCTAGCCAATAAGGCAATGGTTCATGAATTTTCTTTCTAGCTATATCTTTGGATATAGCTACTGCTCTTGAAACTTTATTTTTACTCTCGATTGTTCTTCCTTATCTTTATGTCCTTCCTATTTCGGAGCGACGATGGTCATACTTATTAGAATTTACCAATATTTAGCTACGTGTGTAAAATTGTTGCTTGTTAGATTTTGGGTTATTTGATAGATAGGAGAGGATTATAGAGGTCAAGGACAGTAGATATCTATTTGTAGCAATTTTTTTTACAAATAGTTGGAAGATTATAAGTTTTAGTGACATAGCTTTGAGGGAGTAGTATGTCCAAAGGTGGGTAGAAGTCCTTAGAGTTTTGTAGTTACAGAATGGCTAGGAGGAGGATATAAACTGTTTTTGAGGAACTAAATTCGAGGAGATTAAGGTAATGGTAGATTTTCTTGTTGAAATTAAGGAATAGTTATGAATTAGAATTTTGAGGACGAAATTATTTTTAAGGTGGGTAGATTTGTAACCCCTCTTACCAGAATTTGGAATTATATTTTTTTATTGAATTAAATGGTGATTTTTGGAGTTTTCAAAAATAATTATTTAGTTAATTTTTACGGTAGATGATTTTAGCCATAGTGGAGTTTTGGAGTACACGATGACTAGGAATCGCGGCACGGATAGTAAAATGGCATGCTTTGGCTGATGTATTAGTCCTGATAGGGGAGGCCCAGCCATAGCGATGTCCTAACTAGGAAAATCAGGCCAAGTTGTGACTTAATTCTTGCCGAAGTTTTTATTTATTTATTTATATATTATATTATTGAGATTAGGGAAACCGGTTATACCCTGTTAGCCGAACTGGACCCGAACTGAGCCAAGCCATGCAGGGCATGCAGCACATCCAATGAAAATCGTGTTGATGGAATTTGGTAAGAGAGTATTGTATTTCGTTTTAATGGTTTAAATGAATATTTTCTAAGTGTTTGTATTTAAATATTATAAATATTATTATCAGTTGATAATTCAATAACAGTTAGGTCCTTATATGTTTAGTGATTAATAGACCGCACATGATGGAATGAATACACTATTATTGATGTATTGGATTTTGTTATTATTATTATCATTTTGTTTAGGTTATTATTATGTAGTATTATTTTATTATTGATTATATTATTCTGTCAAATAAGTGTTATACTACATATATTCATAATTGCATAAATGAGCCCTACACTAGGAACAAATGCTATGGAGATTATTTGGGTTTTATCGAGATTATATATATATATATATATATATATATATATATATATATATATATATATATATATATATAATGGAATAATAGAATAATGTAGAATAAGTTTCATCTGAAAATATAGATATATATATGTGTGTATGTGTATGTATATATATATAATATATATATATATATATATATATATATATATATATATATATATATATATATATATATATATAGATAATATTGAGATTTGTGTTTTTCTACTAAAATAATTATTTATATTTTTGGAGAATTATTATATAAGTAATTATATGAGCATAAATATATATATATATATATATATATATATATATATATATATATATATATATATACCAAAAAGGGAAAGGAAATAATTATAGGGCAAAACAAATACAGATCAAACTAATAGCTTTTGAGCCAACAGCAGACCGGCCCAGAGGCCCATCAGCCAACCCAAGGGGCCACGAACCCAGCTGAGACCCAAGTGGACCCAGCACCCACGCTAAGGGTTCCCAGCCCGAGCTTGGGCTTCTCCACAAAAGCCCTCAGCAGACCGAACTACCTAGAGACTTGCGATATATAAATATCGAGAGAGTGAATGAAAATTCATCAAACCCTAACCAAATCGCGCGCCACCCGACCTCCACCCCCGGGCGCAGCCCTACGTACGCACGTGCCACCGCGGGCCGCCGCGGGCCGGCCGGGCCGTCGCGGACAGCGCGCAAGCACAGGCGCAGAACAGAAGACAGCAGTAGCAGTTGCAGCCATCGGGCTGTTTTTGCAGCGACAAATCTTGATGGCCGTTCGATCGTTTCGTGAACCAATTTAACTGGTATGTACCTGACCTAACCACCTATAATTCCCTTCTGATGGATTAAATTCTATCGCTTTATATTGTTCAAGGATTCGAGTCAAAAATTACGAAAAATCTGTTCGAGATGAACAGAAAAAATTCAAAGCAAACCCCTTCTTTTGAAGACCGTTTCCCATCGACCTGTTGGGAAATTTGGAAATCTATCAAGGCATTATTTTAGAAAACATATAAGAGATCATAACCCCTTTTGTGGTTTCAGATTTTATACATTATGCACATAGAAATCAGTTTTTGAATTTGAGCAAAAATTACATTGAAAACAGTTTAGAATGTTAAAAATCACTCCGATACCATGTCCGTCCCGCCATTTCGGACGACGTGGTCACGAACCGGAAGCATCAAAAGCTGCATAACGGTTTCGTGGTCGTGTGGGCTTTGACGGAATTCAAATTGGTCGAGTGTGCACGACGAATTTGATGCGTATTCGTCGAAATTCACCGTATCGGCCTCTGTGCAAATTTCTTAATTACTTTGTGCACGCTCGTCAGATCGAGACGAAACTTATGCCAACAGGACCGTATCATTTTTCTGGTCCTGTATGCCAAGTTTGGTCCAATTCTGAGATAGTTGATAAAATTATCGTTTTGCGGGCCCCACGGTTCCACTCAACGGGCGATTTTGTGCACGGCCTGCCGGAATCCAACTCTGGACTTACGGTTGGATTTGTATCGAAAAACTGGATCCGTAGACATGTAGTTTGACGATTTTAGAGACCGTTGACTCTAGCAAACTTTTCGGTGCAAAGCGGGTCCAACGGCGGACACCGTTTTGACCCAAAATTACCGTTTTGCCCCTGTGTCCAGAATTGGACTTAAGGACAGGCAATCATAGCTATTTTGACTATTCTAAGAACATTGGTAATGTTTATTTCAGCTTTCGGGGACTGTTGTATGGGTTTTGACTATTGTGGCACATTGAGTGGTTCAGATTGTCTGTTTCACCAGCCGAGGACCACAGATGAGTACAGTTTATTGTCTGCATTTTGATATTGATCTTTACTATATTTCATTGATTAGTCATTGGTTATGTGATTTTATACTCTATTATAAATTGTTGAGTCGGGAATGAGAAGTACCAAGGATGTGTGATCCGACCGTAGACCGTGTTTATTTTCATACAGTAGATCTCGTAGACCGTGTTTATTTTTATGCAGTAGATCTCATAGACCGTGTTTATTTTCATGCAGTAGATCTCGTAGACCGTGTTTATTTTTATGTAGTAGATCTCGTAGGCATTAATTATTTTATTGCAGTAGATCTCATAGACATTGTTTAATTTCTGCAAGTAGATCTCGTAGACCGTGTTTATTTTTCATGCAAGTAGATCTCGTAGACCTCGCGGTACAGTGGCCCAGACTGATCACATATCAAAGGTACTTCTAACAGTTAGGGAAAGTATTTTGTGTCTATTTATTTGCTATTGGTTTTCCGTATTTTTTGTTTATTTTCAAAACTCATGATTGATGTCTATCCTTTGTTTATAGTTATTTTCTTTATTTGAAATTGCATTCAGTGAATTGTGCTCGTTCCATTCCTGACTGGAAACCAACACTTTCAGGTTAGCCGTGGATTCACTTAGCTTGGGGAGTGACGGAAATACTTGCAGACAAAGCCTAGAGACTAGCTAGATAGTTGAGTTGTAGTCATTCATTTATTTGTACAAGTTTATATTTTTCTACAAATGTAAAACTTGTGATCATTGTAAGTTAAATTAATTATGTAAATGAGCATTATTTGTAATTTTAGACCTTCATGGCCGTGACAGCATACTACCGCCGACACTGCGGCGTAGACTGGCTTAGACACGTCTCGTATCCGTTTTTAAAAAAAATGGGTGCGGGTCGTGACACAAAGTACAGTTCTAGGTAATGAACAAGAACATCATGATATGGAAATGAGTACAGGAGAATATGAAATATGAAATATAGGAAATGAACATGAAATTACAGGAATGTAAGTACAGGAAATAAAGTACATGAATGTAACTATGAACCTGAAGTACAAGACATGACATGTGCACAATATTTGGAATACAACTAGCTATGTGAGCAGCTGGGGTGAGTACAGGAATATGTACATGAGTACATGAATATCGGTACGGCTTAGGACCCACGTGCACGATACGAGGCCTAAGCTATCTACATGAATATAGTAATCGGGGTTTGGCCACATAGATAGTGTATTTCCCCTCACGACACAAGTAAGTATAAGAAAAGGAAAGTACAAGGGGACACGATATCGTGTCATGACGTATCACAAGAAAAGTACAAGATATATAAATGCGCAAAAACCGTAGAACAGTACTTGCCTTGCTCCGAAAAAGTACGGGTAATAAATGGAGCTGGATGTCTTCCTGTTTATTGAGTACAAGTTGGTTAATAATTACACAAGTTGGTTATCACAAATTCTAATCATGCCTAATTTAGGGTAATCATGAGATATATAAGCTATATCCTAATCTACCTAAGGTTTCAAGTTGCATATATATGACTGATATGTACTTATGACTATTCACAGGTATTTCAGCTACTAGACAGTTGAGTTGACAGCTCTTTATAAATGCAATATCTACAACTGTCCTATCTACTTACTAATTTACACAGTTTAGATGACAACATAATTACCAATACAAAATACTCCCAGGCTTGTAATTCTTATTAACTGTTACACTAAATTGATTCAATCCACGGGTCAAGAAAGATTAAGCCCCAAATCACCATTAGACTAAACTTTCAGTCACAACAGCTTACAGAAGCTGGTCTATACCTTATTGAATTCGAATCATAATTACCATTATCAAGAACCATATCTATCTATAGTGTATCAAGTTAAAATACAAACTCAGCTTTGGAAAAACTAATATCTTAATCCGAATAGGAACCACTCTATACAAATCTGAACTACTCCTAACAAATATTCCATGAAATACCTGATATTTAAACAACTGTTAAATATCCAATTGGATGTTATCCAGGATTATTCATGTAGTAAAAATCAACAGAACCATAGGTTACTCGATATCTACAGGAGTAGTATAGGGATGAAACAAGCAACTAGTATATCTGAAAATAAGGACTTCTCAGTCCTGACATTTGATCCTGATAATAGCAAAGTTTATTATTATTCAAAGAATTCTTGCTAACTCTCAATCAGTCATCTGGTTCAAGAGTCAGTACACCGATACTCTGGATCCCAGGATACCCAAGTTTGGACTCAATAAATCAAGCTGGTATTTCTTCCATATCAAACTCTAAAAAAAAAGACCAGTTGAACTGAGTTACTCCACATTCAGATTTAAGAGGAACTAAGAATTTAGCTAAAGCTAATAAGACTCCTACAACAACAGTTCTACTGATACCCAGAGACTAATTGAATCACAAACCCAAATCATGTGTCAGTGTTTTGCCCCAAGATAGCAAACTCGACACAGATACTGCCACATTCATCAATTTGATACACTTAGACACAATGTCAAAACTAGAAGATACTATTCACAAACCCCCCTCGTGTGCAACAACACCCCCAACAAATAACAACTAGCTAATTACAAATAACTGTAATATATGACAGATCAGAGAATTTACCTGATTATAGATCAGATCTGAAATACACTTGGTGTCGCTACACTGCGAGTCAGACACAGCTACTCATCAGATCTGATCCAGTCTTTGAGACAATAGGTCGAACAGATGCATACACAACAGAGAATACTACATTACAAAACAATTCATATACTGCACACGAAATCTTAGATTCGAAGAATCAAAGGATCGGCTACTCACCCTGATATCTGACTTAAGGGATGCGACCTTTTGTCGTGTCCACGCAATCAGGTCCATAAGTTCTAAAGGAGAGAGAATGAAAATTCAAGAAGAGTCCCCAGATCTCGAGTATAGGTCTCAAACTCCTCAATAATGCATTAATCCTCAAGTACAACCAATTAATTTTAATATTTACAGTCCCCTGGATCGAGATAATGGACTTCAACCAATCAATGGATCTTGACAGAGTAGTCGGAGAAGAAGATCAAAAATAATTGCTCACAACTAGATCGAAATGCCAATCAATCTGCGATTTGAACGAAAGATCAAAGTAAAATCAATTACAATCAGAGGAAGACAGTGATCGGAAGATCATCCTTACCAGAGTCGATGTGACTTCAGAGAGACGCCGGAGAGCTCCTCGTGTACTGCCCTGTCATCGAGGATGAACGCCGTTCAGTAGAAGGCCTGATGTCCTTCGTTCCCGTTGTCAGGGATTAGTCGACGATCACCGCTCAGGAAAAGCTCGATGAAGAATCAACATCCGCCATGGCCACTCCAGAACTTCAAGAATCAGAGGGGTGGACGAGGAAAAAAAATATAGAAATTGGTAGCACCCTTCCTTGCTTTGGCATGGTTCGATTTAATGGAGAACATTCTGGTTTATATAGGAATTGGAAGCTAGGTTCCTTGGAGAGGAAAGAATGAATGGAGGAAAACCAAAATTTATTCAAAAATTAGTTACAGAGCACGTGGTTAGTTGAGAGCAGCATCATTAGCTCTCGAATGGGAAGAACAATAACGAAATGTCATAAGTGACTCTCTGGCCAAAATCAAACCATGAATGGACCATTGAATAAGAAAGCCCAAAGAAAACTAAAAGCCCAGTGGATAGAAGAACCCAATGAATTAAATGAGGCAAAAATGAAATGGCTCTATATCCTGTAGATATACAGTACACCTATATAAAATTATTTATAATTTGTACAATTTATACAAACATAAAATATTTATATCTATTGATCTTCTGGAAAAGTGGGGTTACAAAGGTATTTATACCTTGACTAAGGTTTTGGACTTCCAACCAAGGTAAGGGTATTAGGATACCAATAGGGATAAAATAAATGGTATCTTGGTTTGTATCCTAGGATAGCTTAGATATAGAGTTATTATCCTATATTAGAAATTAGTATCCTAAATTAGTGGATGGATAGTAGTCTAGAGATGTAAGTTGGTATATTGGTGTCACAGGTTAGTGTGTCATATTACCTTGAGTAGGATACTACTAGTTAGTAACTTAGAATTTAGAATACTAGAAGTATATGTTAGATAGTTAGATGTATATAGCTAGTGTCCTAAATATATATATTTTAGTATCTTAGATATTAGGATACTAGTAAGTTAGAGTGTTAGATACAAGTTAGTATCTTAGAGGGATAGTTAGTATCTTGGAGGGTAAATGAGAAGTCTAAGGTATTGACAAGGTAATAGGATTTACCTATAGTCTAAGGGTAAGGTATTGATAGGATATTAAGATAGATGGGCAGATACTAGTCTAAAGAAATGGTAGGATCTATTAGCCTAGGATAGTGAGTTATCTACTATTATAAAGTAGATGGGGTGTTAAGGTATTACCTAGATATTTAAGGTATTGATATAAGATACCTATAGAGATAAGGTAAGTGAATTATCTTAGTAGGTAATGGTTAGGAATAGGGTATTTGACTTAGATTTGATCCTGTTTGACCAAGGTTGATTGTTTTGACTCAAAGTCAACTGTAAGTCAATATTAGACCTAGATTGGACTAAGAGTTGACCAGAGTTGACCAGTTGACCAAAAGTCAATTATGAGTCAACCATTGATCAAGTTTGACATAGATTGGATTAGAAGTTGACCAAAGTTGACCAATTAACCAAAAGTCAACTATAGGTCAACTATTCACCTAGTATGATCTAGATTGACATAATATGACCTTGTTTGACTTTGTTTGACTTAGTATGACCTAGTTCGACTTTGTTTGGCCTAGTATGACCTAGTATGATTTACTTTGACTTAGTTTGACTTGGTGTAACTTAGTTTGACCTGGTGTGACTGAGTTTGACCTAGATTTGTATAGCATACACTAGAAATCATGCCTAACACTGTTAAACCCTATTTATCTAATGCATATCTCATCTTTAGGTCCGTGACTTCACTTGGAGCCTCGATACATTGTTTATGTTCTCCACCAGATCTTAGGCGAGTACATTCTCTGATAACTTTTCCAATTTACGATAACTGTTATAATTTATGTACTTAGTGTAGATATACTTGTTCTTGACACGTTGGTCATACGGATTGGTATTCATGGATCCCGACATGAGATATTATTTCTAGTTATCTTGGTGTATCTTGTGCAAGCCTCCTTGTAGTTCTTGTACAATATATGGACACCGATTCTCGAGGATACTTGCTCCCTTCTCGTTGAATCTCGTGTCGTAACGTGTCTTGTTTGGATCTACTCTACCAGTCGGGGGCGGTGAGTATTAATGTAGATGTGTGGTCATTATTCTCTTTGTTCAGAATTGTAGACTTGTGAATGTTAATCATACAATCCACTTATGATTGCCTAGATCAGTAGACCTTGTACAGACCCAAGTCGGCCATATATCGAAGCTAGTATTCACACACCTAGATAGATGATTCTTGATTCTTGTACATGCCATGAGTTTTACTTGCCCTTGTTCTAGCTCTAATTTACAACTTTACCTTGCCATGATACTTACATGTACATTTCTATTACTCATGTATATACTCTCTATTTACAGTCTTGTAGCTTTTATCCTATCTTATGAAATATTGTTAGTTGATTTGTGCTCGTTCCATCCAGACTGGATACGTTGATAAAATTTTACAGATTATGGCAAAGAGGAGTGTCCTACCTACTACGGTCCCCATGACGTAGTTGGCTTAGATTGGATACCCTAGTTCAGCAAGGGTTAGCTCCAACCGATGAGGCATTGGAGTAGCTTAGCTAGATTAGTTTAGTACTGGACTTTGTCTCCAGATTATACTTTGGCTTGTTATTATTTAGTATTTATATTTGAGAATGTTGACTCTGAGACTTTGGACTTGTATTATTCCGTGTTAGATATTTAGGATAATATTTTCATATCTTGTCGTCTTTATCTTTCAGTATCATCTATCTTCTTAGAGTTTGTGATTGAGTATATTATATTATATTATCATTGCTTGTCCTCGATTCAGAGTTGACCATTTTTGACAGGTTTTGATATTATAACTGTTGTTAGATAGCAGACCTACAGTGTTCTATGCCGTTTCTGTGACGTTGGCTGGGACGTTGTCTCGCACTCGTACCCTTACTCCGGGTGCGGGTCATGACAGAAGATGGATGCTAGAACTGTAGTAAAAAGGGCCATATTTATGCTGATTGTCCGACCAGAAGGCCGAACCCAACGGTGCCCCAACAGTAGCAACATCGTCTAGGGAACCAGGGTCCAGTGTCTCATACCCAATGTCACTCCCGTTTTCTGTTATACATATTTTCAGGATACATATACGGATTTTTGACAATTTTCAAGTGGCCCGTATTTTTACTTATCTTGCTTAGCATAGCCTTGGTTTAAATCTTGACTTCATTGGTTCAACTTGGTTCAACATGACTTGGCTTGGCTTGGTTTGGTTTATATTGGGTTGAGATGAGAGGGGTTGCTATATAAGTCAACTTCTTCTCTCTACTCCATTATTTGCATTTACTTCTTCATCTTTTTTATTTACTCCTCCCACCTACCAAGCCTAGGCAAGTGCAACTCGCTTCATAATGGATCTCAAGTTTTATTATTCCATTTCCTTACTTCATTCTAAGCCTCTTTAGAACTTAAAATTTTTGGATTTAATGGATGGATTCTTGTAGATCTAAGTTTATAAATTTTTGGTTTTTTTTTGGTTTTGATCTCTAAAATTGGTTATTTTCGAAAACTAATAGTTCCATGTTGTAGGGAATTCAATTCTACCTAATTTTGGCTTTTGAACCGCTTGATTTCGACTTCGTATGAGAAAGTTATACCATTTTTGAGTTCATGGGTTCCCCACACCTTTTGGTGCTGTCGGGACGATGAACAATGCCGCGCGCAGTGTCTTCGCTGTCGCATGCCCGCGCATCGTGCTTATGCGCAACGTGCGCCGTGGGCGATTTTGCCCGTGCGCAATGTGAACTTGCGCGCCGCGTGCACGCGCGACGCGCTTGTGCGCAACGTGTGCCATGGGCGATTTTGCCTGCGCGCAATGTGCAACTTGCGCATCGTGCGCTCGCGCACTTCTCTGCTTCGCGCTTGCGCGGCGCGTTTGCGCGCTTGCGCACAACGTACGCCGGGGGGGGGACTTTGCCCGCACGTAAAGCGCAACTTGTACGGCCGTGCGCCCGCGCACTTCTCTGCCACGCGTCGTGCTTGCGTGCAACGTGTGCCGTGGGCGATTTTGCCCCCACAACTTGCGTGCAGGTCAATCCAAATGACTATTTTTGCCCGTTTGGGCTATTTTGTAGCTAAAATCTTAAAAACCTCAAAACATGAAAGTTGTAGATCTTTTTCTTGACTTCAACAATATGTCACTAGTTATTTTATGCAAGTTTCTCTCATTCATGATAATGTAAGAATAGAACACGATAGTGGCCTGTTAAGGCGCACTCTTAACAAGTATCAAGTAACATGATAATTCTTGATAGTGACCCGTCGTGGTACACTCTTGACACGTAACTTGACATGATAATTCTTGATAGTGACCCGTCGTGGTACACTCTTGACAAGTAACTTGACATGATAATTCTTGATGATGGTCCATTGTGACGCACTCTTGACTTGATAAAGTAAACCTACATGATAATCTCGATATGCCTTGCTAAGTAAATCTTGTCTTGACACCGTAGGTGTTTGTGCTTGTATAAGCTACATGTCTCGTCTTGCATCATGTCTAGGATATGAATTCCTGATTTTCGGGGTCAGGGATTCATACTGAATTTGACTAGGATAATGACTAGAGTGGTCAAGTAGTTCATGAAAAGATTTTCCAGCTACAGGCAGTTCCGTTATCTGGGCGCTTTTAATTGGACTTGTAGCCTGCCGTCGAGTAGGGCACATTTTCAGCACACTGTCATGTGTTGCACCTCTAAGTCACCTAATCCAACTCTCTCAACTTGTGACCGAATAACGTGGATTAAGACTACAGGGCTAGTGGTTATTGGAACATCTCAATGCATCTTGTTAATAACTAAGCTTGTGATAACCCTAGTTAGTTAAAGTATCAAGCCGTACTCTTTGCTTGGCCGTGAATGATGGATGGAGTCCTATCTTGTCAAGTCTTACCAAGATCCAGTACATGGCTATCTCAGGACATGCTTGTTTTTGCTTTACTTTATCGATAATTGGTTAGAGACTAAGTTCTGTTCAGGTGAAGGGTTACAACCCCGGTCCTTGTTTGGTTTACGGGTTGTAACTTGGTTACCAGAATAGTCCGTTAGTCATCTTATCGTTTATCACCCTGTTTTCTCTAACTCATGTCTTTTGTTATCTTTTATGTATCATGTGCTAATATGTTGGTTTTAGTTCTTAAGTGAAGCCTCCCTTGTGGCACTTGCTCTTTCTGGGGTCTGACCCAGCTGGTTTTGTATGGCCAGATTTCGGAGTAGCTTTCGAGGATCTTTATGTCTTCCAGCCAGATGGTGACCACTAGCCGCAACGATGGCAACGAGTGGGTTCTTATTTTGCTCTCCCACTCCCTTGTAAAAATATTCTTTTGAGGCGTTTAGCCGTCGAGCAAGTGTTAGCTCGTTTGCAACTTTACTTACTGTCTGCCTACGGGCTGTAACATGATTGACAAATCCTAGGGTTGATCATGTATGACTGAAACTCTTGCTAGTCTTCACATTTTGTATGACTAGCTTTATGATCATCTGAATATGTGATGTTTGGGACGCCTTACTTTGTATGTCCGATGATCTAACATCTTGTAACATTTACTTACTTGCTTGAGATTGAGACACTAGGCTTGTTCATGACCATAAGAGACTGATGGCTTGTAGTAAACCCTCATGCATCTAGACAGCCATGATCGTATTGCGAGGTAGGATTCACTTCAGTGTACGTAGCTGGCTGTGTCTATCCCTGCTCTCCAGTATTCTGGTTCTGGGGCGTGACACGGTTTAAGTGGTGGCCCATACAGGTCTTGTAAATCAAGATGTACGAGGGTTTCACTGAATAGATGTGTCAATCAGCACTCGCCCTTGATCTTTACTCGTGTCTTCTAATCTTTTCGAAATCTTGACCTGATCACATGTTTATATCCTCGATCTATCATGGTCCTTCCTTATTGTTTCTCATGTCGTTTCTTCAGCGGCATTGTTCTTGGTCCTACCGATCAGCAAGGCGGAGCACCTCCAGTGGACCAACAACAATCTGGAGACCAAGCCCAGCACTCTGGAGCGGCCTCCCGAGTCATACATTCCAGGGATCCAGAGCCCCCAGTTCAACTTGTCCAGCCTACAGAGCCTGATAATGGAACCCTGGTGGGTCTCATCAGGGAATTGCTTACATCTCAAGATCGTCGGGGAGATGCCCTGTACCAGACAGTACAAGATGCCATGGACAGAGCTGGTTACCAAGAAAACAACACGGCCAACAGCTTCAAGCGTCTGAACCCTCCTTTCTTTGACGGTACTGAAGATGCTATTGCTGCTGATGCATGGCTTTAGGACACATAGGTTATCCAGGAAGCAGCTAGGATTCCTGAGAATGAGAAGGTGGCCGTTGTGCGCCTACAGTTATTAGACTTAGCCCGCAGCTGGTGGACGATGCTAGCAGTTGGATTACCGACGCCTGTCTCATGGGCGGTATTCAGCAACAAGTTCCAGACCAAGTACTTCGATGCAGTAGCTCGGTATGATCTGCAGACGAGATTCACTAATCTCAAGCAGATGGGCAGGACGGTCGATGGATATGCGACTGAGTTTTCTAGACTCAATCAATTTGCTCATACCTTGGTGGCAACCGAATTGGATCGAGCCCAGCGATTCCAGCAGGGGCTCTACCTAGAGATTATCATATCGGTGGAACAGTTTGAGCACCAGACGTTTGATGTCGTCCTGCAAGCAGCGAAGAGGCATGAGTTTACTTCGCAGAAGATTGTAGATAGAAGCGGAGGACGGAAGAGGTCTCATGGGCAGATGTCCCAGTCTTCAGCACCCGCCCCGACATCTAGGGCCTTTACTATTGGAGCTCCTAGGAGGGCGACCACAGTTTCGTCGGTTCAGCACTCGATGCCGACGTATCCTCAGCAACAGAAGCAGAAGCAGTCTTCCACAATGGGCTACACTCATTGTGGGAAGCCAGGGCATGTAGTATCAGAGTGTCGTAGAGCACAGGGATTGTGCTTGGCTTGTGGGGCACCGGATCACAAGATAGGGTCCTATCCTAATAGAGGCAGTTCGTCGTCGTCAAACCTAACCAATCCATCGGTTAGGGGTCCAGCACCAGTGCACCAGCAGTACCAGCCTCCGATGCCATTGTCGCCTCAGGATCAGCAGTATGCCCAGGTTCAGATTCAGAACAGGCAGAGAGGTCACCAGCAGATAGGACCAGCACCAAGAGGACAAGGTCAGATTATGGCTCTGACCGTAGCAGAAGAATTGGTATCAGGTGAGGTGGTGGCAGGTACCATTCTCGTCAACTCTTTTCCAGCATCAGTATTATTTGATTCGGGTCCATTGTATTCATTTATGTCTGCACGATTTGTAACACGGGTAGGACTGGAGCCCGAGTCATTATCAGTAAGGCTCAATATACTTAATGGTAACGGTCTTATGGGGGTAGATAGAGTCTATTCCTCGTGTTGAATCGTAGTTAGCGGTAGAAAGTTTTTTGCTAGATTGATAGAATTCCCGATGGCCGACTATGATGTGGTCCTAGGAATGGATTGGTTAAAGGATCAATACGCAAGAATAGACTTCCATATTGGCAGGATTATTTTTGGTATTCCCGGTGAGGCTGAGTTTTTATTTTTCAGAGGCGAATTAGAACCTTCTCCACCAGTATTACGGATGGCAGTAGCAGAAGCAATTCAATTTCCCAGAGTAGTAGAAGAGTTTCCTGATGTGTTTCCCGAAGAGCTTCCAGGTATGCCACCAGAGAGAGAGAGATAGAGTTCACTATCGACTTGATTCCAGGAATGACACCAGTGTCAGAGAGAGTCTACAGGATGGCACCTTCAGAATTAGAGATCTTGTACAAGATGAGTGAAGAACTCAGAACCAAGGGATTCATTCGTGCTAGTGGATCACCTTGGGGAGCCCCGATGCTTCTTATGAAAAAGAAGGATGGTACGTCAAGATTATGTGTTAATTATCGTATCTTGAACTCTGTGACAATCAAGAACAGATATCCTTTACCAAGGATAGATGATTTATTTGATCAACTCAGTGGGGAAGCAGTATTCTCGAAGATTGACTTACGGTCAGGGTACCATCAGATTAGAGTCAGAGAGCAAGACATCCCGAAGATAGCATTCAGATATAGATATGGACATTGGGAGTTCCTTGTTATGCCATTTGGAGCGACCTATGCGCCAGCCGTATTCATGGATCTCATGAATCGTATCTTCATGCCCTATTTGGATCAGTTCGTGATAGTGTTCATAGACGACATCTTGGTCTGTAGAAAAAATGAGACAGAATATGAGTAGCATCTTCGTGTAGTTCTTCAGATTCTCAGAGAGCACCAGTTGTATGCGAAGTTCAGTAAGTACGAATTTTGGCTTGATCGCATTTCGTACTTAGGTCATATCATCACCAGAGGTGGAGTGGAAGTTGACTCCCAGAAGATATTGGCCATAGAGACGTGGCCAGCACCTAGCACCGTCGTAGAAGTTCGGAGTTTCCTGGGATTGGCCGGCTATTATCGGCAATTTGTGTCAGACTTTGCTCGAATTTTAGCACCATTGACGCAGTTGACCCGGAAGGAAGTACAATTTGCTTGTACAGCAGAGTGTCAGAGTTCATTCGAAAAGTTGAAGCGAAGATTGATGATGGCTCCCATTCTCACGCTTCCAGATGGGACTGGAGGATTTTCAGTTTATTGTGATGCTTCTAGAAGAGGGTTGGGATGCGTCTTGATGCAGCATGGTAAGGTAGTAGCTCATGCGTCACGTCAGCTTTGTGATCATGCGAGAAATTACCCAACCCATGACTTGAAATTAGCAGCGGTGGTTTTCGCACTTAAGTTGTGGAGGCATTATTTGTATGAGGATCGGGTAGAGATATTTACCGACCACAAGAGTCTTAAGTATGTGTTTACCCAGAAGGATCTTAACATGCGTCAGAGAAGATGGCTAGAGCTACTGGTGGATTATGACATCAACCTGCAGTATCATCCTGGGAAGGCCAACGTTGTTGCAGATGCATTGAGCAGAAGAGCAGGAGCTTATTTTCTAACAGCACAATAGAGTTATTAGCAGACCTTCAGAAGATAGGAATAGAAGTAGTTCTTCCTACCAATGTGGCATTGATGGCCAGCATGCAAGTTCAGTCCAGTATAGTTGAGAGGATTAAGTTAGCTCAGTTAGCAGATTCTAAGCTTCAGCGGCTTAGGGCAGAATGTATAGCAGGACGGAGACCAGAGTTATGTATTCATGAGGATGGTACACTTCGACATTGAAGGCGTCTTTGTGTACCTAGTGGTGATATCAGACAGGAGATCATGGCAAAGGCTCACAGTTCTCAGTATTCAATTCATCCTGGTAGTACGAAGATGTACCGAGACATCCGTCAACATTTCTGGTGGAATGGCATAAAGAGGAAGATAGCCCGGTTTGTCTCTCGTTGTTTAGTTTGCCAACAAGTTAAAACTGAACATCAGAGGCCAGCTGGACTTCTTCAACCTTTATCGATCCCAGAATGGAAATGGGAGCACATTACCATGGATTTTTTAACTGGGTTATCTAAATCCCCAGCTGGAAGAGATGCTATATGGGTTATAGTTGATCGTCTCACGAAGGTAGCTCATTTTCTCCCTTTCAGAGTTGGTCAGTCGACGGATTAGCTAGCAGAGATGTATCTCATACAGATAGTCAGGTTACATGGAGTACCAGTCAGTATTGTATCCGACAGAGATTTAAGATTCACATCGTACTTTTGGTAGAGTCTTCAAGAGAGCTTGGGGACTCGACTCAAGTTCAGTTCAACTTATCATCCGCAGACAGATGGTCAGTCAGAGCACACGATCCAGACTCTTGAGGATATGTTGCGATCATATACACTCGACTTCGGTGGTTCGTAGGAAGATCATCTACATCTCGTGGAGTTCTCCTATAACAACAGTTTCCTGGCTAGTATCCATATGGCACCCTTTGAAGCACTGTATGGCAGGAAGTACAGATCACCTTTAGCATGGGATGATGTCAACGAGAGACAGATGCTTAGTCCAGAGATGATTACACAGACTATTGAGGTGGTCAGACAAGTCAGAGATCATCTTCGAGTTGCCCAAGATCGTCAGCGCTATTGGGCCGATTCTCATCGTCGCCCTCTTGAGTTTTCTATCGGCGACCATGTATTTCTTAGGATCTCGTCTACCCGTGGCGTCATTCGATTCGGCGTACGAAAAAATCTTAGTCTTAGGTATATAGGGCCGTTTGACATTCTCGAGCGAGTAGGTGATGTGTCCTATCGTCTCGCTCTTTCGCCGTCGTTACGTGAGGTACATGACATTTTCCATGTATCTCAACTACGACGGTATATCCCGGATCCGAGCCATATCCTTGATCATTCGAAATTGGTTGTTGGTACCAACCTTTCGTATTGTATCCATATTGGACCGAAGAGAGAAGGTACTCAAGAATAAGACTATTAGTTTAGTCCGTGTTGCTTGGGGCCATCACTCTTTAGGTGAGTCAACGTGGGAATGTGAGGATGATATCTGCTCGCGATATCCATACCTGTTTGACTCATAAGGTATAATGTCTTCCTTATGTCTTATGCTTTTACTTTCTTACTTGCATGAATGATTGCTTGGTTGACTGCTAGTCGTAGATTGCCAGTATTAGTGTAGCTCGCCCTGACACCTCTAGTCTCTTGATTAAATTCTGAGGACAGAATTCTTTTAAGGTGGGTAGAGTTATCACTCATGTTTCTCGTTATACGTATTTTCAGGATACATATACGGATTTTTGACAATTGTCAGGTGGCCCGTATTTTTACTTATCTTGCTTAGCATAGCCTTGGTTTAAATCTTGACTTGATTGGTTCAACTTGGTTCAACATGACTTGGCTTGGCTTGGTTTGGTTTATATTGGGTTGAGATGAGAGGGGTTGCTATATAAGTCAACTTCTTCTCTCTCCTCCATTATTTGCATTTACTTCTTCATCTTTTTCATTTACTCCTCCCACCTACTAAGCCTAGGCAAGTGCAACTTCTTCATGATGGATCTCAAGTTTTATTGTTCCATTCCCTTCCTAACTTCATTCTAAGCCTCTTTAGAACTTGACATTTTTGGATTTGATGGATGGATTCTTGTAGCTCTCAGTTTGTAATTTTTTGATTTTTCTTGGTTTTGATCTCTAAAACTAGTTATTTTTGAAATGTAATAGTTCCACGTTGTAGGGAATTCAATTCTACCCAATTTTGACTTTTGAACCGATTGATTTTGACTTCGTATGAGAAAGTTATGCCATTTTTGAGTTCATGGGTTCCGCACACCTTTTGGTGCTGTCGGGACGATGAACAGTGCCGCGCGCAGTGTCTTCGCTGCCGCGTGCCCGCGCACCGTGCTTGTGCGCAACGTTCACCGTGGGCGATTTTGCCCGCACGCAATGTGCAACTTGCGAGCCGCGCGCCGCGCTTGTACGCAACGTGCGCCGTGGGCGATTTTGCCCGTGCGTAATGCGCAACTTGCACGCCGCACGCCCGTGCACTTCTCTGTCGTGCACCCGTGCGCCAAGTTCGTGCGCAACGTATGCCGTGGGAGATTTTGCCCGCGTGCAATGTGCAACTTGCGCGGCCGCGCGCCCGCGCAATTGTCTACTGCGCGTCGCGCTTGCGCGCAACGTGCGCCGTGGGCGTTTTTGCCCGCATGCAATACGCAAATTATACGGCCGCGCGCCCGCACACTTCTCTGTCGCGTGCCTTCCTTGCGCGCAACGTACGCCGTGGGCGATTTTGCCCGTGCAACTTGCGCGCAGGTCACTCCAAATGACTGTTTTTGCCCGTTTGGGCTATTGTAGCTAAAATCTTGAAAAACTCAAAACATGAAAGTTGTAGATCTTTTCCTTGGCTTCAACAATATGTCACTAGTTATTTTATGCAAGTTTCTCTCATTCATGATAATGTAAGGATAGAACACGATAGTGGCCTGTTAAGGTGCACTCTTAACAAGTATCAAGTAACATGATAATTCTTGATAGTGACCCGTCGTGGTGCACCCTTGACAAGTTACTTGACATGATAATTCTTGATAGTGACCCCTCGTGGTGCACTCTTGACAAGTAACTTGACATGATAATTCTTGATGATGGTCCGTTGTGACGCACTCTTGACTTGATAAAGTAAACCTACATGATAATCTTGATATGCCTTGCTAAGTAAATCTTGTCTTGACACCGTGGGTGTTTGTGCTTGTATAAGCTACATGTCTCGTCTTGCATCATGTCTAGGATATGAATTCCTGATTTCCACGGTCAGAGATTCATACTGAATTTGACTAAGATAATGACTAGAGTGATCAAGTAGTTCATGAAGAGATTTCCCAGCTACAGGCAGTCCCGTTATCTGGGCGCTTTTAATTGGACTTGTAGCCTGCCGTCGAGTAAGGCACATTTCCAGCACACTGTTATGTGTTGCACCTCTAAGTCACATAATCCAACTCTTTCAACTTGTGACCGGATAACCTGGATTAATACTGCAGGGCTTGTGGCTGTTGGAACATCTCGATGCATCTTATTAGTAACTAAGCTTGTGATAACCCTAGTTAGTTAAAGTATCAAGCCGTACTCTTTGCTTGGCCGTGAATGATGGATGGAGTCCTATCTTGTCTAGTCTTGCCTAGATCTAGTACATGGCTATCTCAGGACATGCTTGTTTTTGCTTTACTTTATCGATAATTGGTTAGAGACTAAGTTCTATTCAGGTGAAGGGTTACAACCCCGGTCCTTGTTTGGTTTACGGGTTGTAACTTGGTTACCAGAATAGTCCGTTAGTCATCTTATCATTTATCATCCTGCTTTCTCTAACTCATGTCTTTTGTTATCCTTTATGTATCATGTGCTAATATGTTGGTTTTAGTTCTTAAGTGAAGCCTCCCTTGTGGCACTTGCTCTTTCTGGGGTCTGACCCAGCTGGTTTTGTATGGCCAGATTTTGGAGTAGCTCCCGAGGATCTTCCTGTCTTCCAGCCAGATGATGACCACTAGACGCAACCCTGGCAACGAGTGGGTTCTTATTTTGCTCTCCCACTCCCTTGTAAAAATATTCTTTTGAGGCGTTTAGCCGCCGAGCAAGTGTTAGCTCGTTTGCAACTTTACTTACTATCTGCCTACGGGTTGTAACATGGTTGACAAATCCTAAGGTTGATCATCTATGACTGAAACTTTTGCTAGTCTTCACATTTTGTATGACTAGCTTCATGATCATCTGAATATGTGATGTTTGGGACGCCTTACTTTGTATGTCCGATGATCTAACATCTTGTAATATTTACTTACTTGCTTGAGATTGAGACACTAGGCTTATTCATGACCATAGGAGACTGATGGCTTGTAGTAAACCCTCATGCATCTAGACAGCTATGATCGTATTGCGAGGTGGGATTCACTTCAATGTACGTAGCTGGCTGTGTCTGTCCCCCGCTCTCCAGTATTCTGGTTCTGGGGCGTGACACCCAACATCCCGTACCGTAAAATGGTCAAGACCGTCGCCCTAATGTCCAGGGCCGCGTCTATGCCATGACACAAGATGAGGTATTTGCCTCTGATACAGTCATGATAGGTAGACTACTTTTCAATAATAAACCTGCTCGTGTAATGTATTATTCAAGTGCTACCCATCGTTTTATAGCGGCAGATTTCATTGGGGAACACAAATTCTCCATGGCACCGTTAGGCCTTAACCTTAGCGTTAGCACCCCGTCGGGCACACAAATCGTTGTAAACACTATCTGTAGAGACGGCTGCATATGTATTAGTGGGAGGAAATTGACTCTAGAAGCGATAGTTCTGGACCTTAAGGACTACGACATCATTCTGGGAATGGATTGGCTCGGCACTTACTCCGCTACTATAGACTGTGCAGGAAAGAAGGTCACCTTTCGTCTACCGGAGGAGCCAAAATCCTGCTATTCGTGTGGTGAAGTGTTGATAACATGCATGGTGATTTTGGCAATTTATGCTCGGCGGATGCTACATTTCGGATGCGAACGCTACTTGGCGTCCGTTCGAGACAAGCGACAAGATGGTGCAAACACGGATCAAACCGACGTTTTTGCAGAATTCCCAGACGTATTTCTGGATGAGCTAACTGGCATGCCATCCGATCGAGAAATTGTGTTCACTATTGATACCTTCCCCAACGCTCGACCGATTTCCAAGGACCCGTACAGAATAGCCCCTGCAGAAATGAAAGAACTTAAAGTACAATTATAGGAATTACTCAACAAAAGGTTTATTCATCCTAGCATCTCGCCATGGGGTGTGCCTGACTACCGGGAATTGAATAAAGCTACCATCCGGAACAAATACCCCTGTCCCGTATTGACGATTTGTTTGATCAGCTCCAAGGTGCTACGATGTTTTCGAAGATTGATCTTCGATCGGGTTATCACCAGCTCAAGGTCAAGCCAGAGAACGTGCCAAAGTGTTCCTTCCGTACTCGTTACAGCCACTACAAGTTGTTGGTAATACCATTCGGCCTGACAAACGCTCATGTCGCCTTCATGGATCTAATGAATTGAGAGTTCCGTTTGTTCCTCGATAAATTTGTATTAGTCTTCATAGGCGATATCCTCATCTACTCGAAGGATCGAGCGCAACACACAGAACATCTACGGACCGTACTCCAGACCCTCCGAAATAATTAGTTGTTTGCGAAGAGGAGCAATTGTGAGTTCTGACTGAACAACGTATCTTTTTTGGGCACATTATCTCCGCTGGAGGCATTTCAGTTGATCCATAGAAAGTCAAAGCAATTGTTGATTGGAAATGGCCTGTAGCGGTCAGCAAAATTTGAAGCTTCCTCGACTTGGCAGGATACTATAGACGCTTCGTAAAAGACTTCACGAAGATTGCATCACCGTTGACTCGCCTTACCCAAAAATGAGTCACATTCGAGTGGTCAGACTACTGTAAAACTTCTTTCCATGAGCTAAAACGGTGGCTCATTTTGGCCCCGATACTCGCTCTTCCTGAAGAGACTGAGGGAGCCCAAATCATCAGCGATGCATCTGGCCAGGGCTTGGGGTGTGTGCTCATGTAGCAGGATAAGGTTATATCTTTTGTTTCCAGATAGCTAAAGCTGCATGAGAAGAACTATCCCACTTATGACCTAGAATTAGTGGTATTGTGCTCACGTTGAAACTGTGGCACCACTATCTTTAAGGCATGGCATGCAGGATTTATATGGACCACAAGAGCCTCAATTATCTGTTCATCCAAAAAGAACTAAATTTATGACAGAGGCGATGGATGGAACTGATTAAAGACTACGACTTACCGATCGACTATACACCGAGCAAGGAGAATGTTGTGGTGGATGCACTAAGTCGGACATACATAGCTTTACTATCCATCAACAGTCGACTATTGTGCGACTTGGAAGGAATGGGCATAGAACTCCGAGTTCGATTTGTGGACGCACGGCTTACACAATGCGGCTAGAACCGAGCCTATTGGAAAAGATCAAATCTGTTCAGAAAGATGACTCATACCTGGAGAAGATGCAGAAGATAATATCAACATACAAGGTGTCTGACTTTGCAGAGGATGAGTCGGGAATGTTGCGAGTGAAGGGCATGCTATGTGTTCCTGATAATAGAGAACTCAGAAAGGCGATAATATCGAAAGCATATTATACAAAATATTCCTTGCATCCGAACAACACCAAGATGTATAAGGACCTCTGTATTGTCTTTTGGTGGCACGACATAAAAAAAGTTGTGGCACTCTTCATGTCATAATATATGGCCTGTCAGCGGGTTAAAGCTGAGCACCAGCAATCGGACGAAAAGATAAAGAACCTTGCCATTCCAGAATGAAAATAAGATCATATCACTATAGACTTTGTTGTTGGCCTGCTGAAGACATCGCAGGGGAACAATATGTCCGAGTTATCATTGATCGATTAACCAAATCAGCATTTTATTGCCATTAAAGTTACTTGGAGCGTCGATCACCTTGTTCAGATCTATCTTGATAAAATAGTTCGACTGCGGGATACCAGTATCCATCATCTCAGATCGGAATGGCCGGTTCGTATCACGTTTCTGGTCAGTCTTCAGTCAGCAATGGGGACCAAGTTAAAGTTTAGTTTAGCTTATCATCCTCAGACCAATGGTCAAACAGAAGGGTGAATCAGATTCTCGAGGACATGTTAAGCCTCTGTGCAATCGACTTGAAGTCAAACTGGGACATTCATCGACCGTTGACTGAATTTGTATATAAGAATAGCTATCAGTCCAGCATCCAAATGGCACCGTATGAAGTTTTATACGACCGAAAGTACAGATTGCCTATTTGTTGGGATGAAGTCGGAGAACGACAGATACTCAGCCCGGAACTGGTGGAGCAGACTGTACAAAAAGTAAAGTTGATACGAAAGAGATTAAAGATAGCACAAAGTCGACAGAAAAGCTATGCCGACACTCACTGAACTTCTTGAATTACTGGAAGGCAATCACGTGTTTATGAAAGTAACGCCTATGCGAGGAGTCATGAGATTTAGAGCTAAAGGAAAATTGAGTCCAAGATTTGTCGGTCCTTTCGAAATATTGAAGCGAGTCGTCCCAGTAGCTTACCAGATTGTTGTCGTCAGCACAATTGGATACACGATGTCTTCCACATCTCTCAGTTGTGAAAGTACATGTACGATCCGAGCCATGTGGTAGATTTTGGTCAGCTGAATCTACAGCAGACTTATCGTATATTGAAGAGCCTGTACAAATCTTGGAGCGTGAGGATAAACAACTTCAAAACCGTGCTATCCCTCTCGTTCGCGTGATCTGGAAGAACCATGCGGTCGAGGAGTCGACCTGGGAGCTTGAGTCCGAGATGAGGGAAAATTTCCTTTCCCTATTTTCTTAGCGGTAGGTTTTTTCTTAAGTTTCGAGGACGAAACTTATTCTTAGTTGGTTATTGTAACCACCACTTTTCTGGAACAAGGGTATTTTTGACTTTTTTCCAATTATTATTATATTGTGATTTCATATTATATCTTGGATGATGAATTATTTTTCAAAACAAAACTTTTTTATTTTGAGTAATTATCTAATAGTTAAATAGTGCATATGTGTTATTCTTGAATATAACTAATGGTTAGCCTTTGACTAGAATAGTGGTCAGTGATCTTAGAGGACCTAAACCAACTTGTCATGACCACCCAACTAGATGATTAGGACTAGCCTAATTGAACTTTAGTTAGTCTCTAGCTAGATTAGAAGGATTAGCTAGAAGGTTTGACTAAATACCTAATTAGGAAGGAAGATTTGTAAAACCCCTAAATTTCTACTATTTTTTTATTTTATTAATTTTGGTACTGATTTAAAATTTTGTATTGTACGTCGCGAAATCGTATTTTACGTTACACGCGAAATTCGTTTTCGTAACTACTCGACGAGTGCGAATATGTGCGAGCGTACATATGTTGTTAAAAACGTTTTTCCTATTTTAAAATTTCAAAATAATATACAGTAATTATTTTATTAAGGTTGGAAAAAGCGTCGCAACCAGTTTCAAAATATTATTTAATTTATTATTATAAAAAGACGAGTTTATTTTATTGGCGATTTAGAAAACAATGTTTCATAAGAATACCATCTTCTCAAAAGGTAATTTATGTATAAATTAATTTTCGAAATTTTATTAAATTATCTAAAAGGTATTTTGAAGTAGTTCTTACTAAATATTTAATCTGATTTTCAAATTTATTAATATTGATATTTTATTCAAAAAGATATTTAAATATTCATTATTTTTGAAATTTTATTATTGGTATTTTGAAAAATATTTTGGAAGTTATTGTATCCATTTAAACCTTGATTTAATTTTGGATTATTTATATAGATTAAATTTATATCTATATTTGGAATTTGATTTGTTTGAATTGATTTTAAACTAGGGGATATAATTTAAATAAGATTCGTATTTGGATTTGGATTTGAATTAGAATTAAATTATAGCTTGAGTTATCTAATTTGGGTTTTAAACAACCCAATCCCTATCCAACTGGGAATTCCCACCTCCTATAAAAGGAGAGGTACTCCTCCAGCAAATATTGATCCACAACCACAGGTGCATCGTGTCTGTGCCTCATCCCTCCACTATTTTTCCCATTACATTTACAACTCTCCCAACTCCGTCCGACAAACCCGGACCTCGACACCAATTGTGCCACGCAGGACACAACCCTATAATTCGTCGCCATGTTCCAGCCATCCTCCTAGGCCTCCCGGCCGACCAGCAGACTTCCCGCCACCACAACCACCGTCTCAGCCCACCACCACCATCATCCTGACCATGGTCGATACCCCCGCCCTCGCCTTCACCACATCCTGTCCCCGATCCCTCGCCCGGGTCATACAGCGCCAGTACCACCACAAATCCCGTCTCCAACCTCCACACACTCCGCCCGGCCAACAACGGCACAGCCACCAAAAAACCCAAACACCACCACCGTCTCCTTCTCATCCGGCCATCACAGCCAACACCACCACCGTCGTCATCATCGCCATTTTTTTCAAAACCCAAAACCACAGAAATAAAGGGAAGACGAAACCGAACCTCCAGTCGAGCGTCGCCTCCGATGATCCCTGTGCCTAAGCTCCGCTCGCTGCCGATCTTGGCATGCGCCACCGCTGTCTCGAGTCGCCACCACTCCTAGCGCGCTCGACGACCGCGTCGAGAGCCGCGTCATCCGCCGATCGACCGCTCCGCCTGTCTTCACTGGCGCTCCCTCCAGCGTCGCCTTCTGTCCCAAACCACCGCTTCCCGCCGCGCACGGCGCGCGCCCGAACTCAGGCGCCGACCGCAGTCTCCGCCACCGGTGAACGATCGCCCTGCCGTCTCCCCGACCGGCGGACACCGCACCGTCGCCTCCGCCGACCGTTCCCACCTCCGGAGCGCGCCGCCCCAAACCATCGCAGCCGACCTTGCGACCACGTCCGCGCTGGAACCGCCGGTAACCCCTTGAAACCCACTCTCCTCTCTTCTCTCTCGTCTCTCTCTCACCCTCTCTCTATAGTATCATTTGGGGAAGTAAGTGGGTTTTTGGGATTTTTATTATTGTTATTATTATGGTTATTACTATTATTATAGTTATATGTTAATTACTGTTAGTAAGTCATTATTATTGTTATTATATGATTATTTCCATTATTATTATTATCACCATATTATTTTATTATTATATTATATTATTATTATTATTATTATTATATTATTATTATTTATTATTATTATTATTATATATTTATTATTATTATTATGTTATCTTTATCTTATATATTATTATTATTGTGTTATTTTTATTATTGGCACCTTATTATTATTATTATTCATATTATCATTATATAGTATTTTATTCTTAATCTTATTATTTTTTATTATTATTATCATCATCATGGTTTGATCATTATTAATGTTAACATTAGTATTATTAATATTTTGTATGTGGGTATTAATTAGTGACAATATTATCTTCAAAACTTTAATTGTATAAAAATAATTTGTAGTATTTTAATTAAAAATGATATATTTTTGCTATGAAGTTACTTTGACAACTTAGAATGATTTTGATTTTTAAATATTTTTACTAAAATCCGTTTACTACCAAAAAAATCTAGTTTCCAATAAATATGGATATTTTTCTAAAAAGATAGGTACGAGTATTTCTCCTAGCAAATTCTTTTATTACCTCATTACTCATGCTTTGCTTACTTTCTCGTGAACGGACTCTTTCGCAACGACCATGGCTAATAGACGAACGGGACTTGTCGGATCATTGCACACCAGGCGTAACACCAGGCAAGACACCTTGTCTTTACTGTTTAAATTTCTTGCTCAATATTATGCATGTTTTAGTTGTTTCTTTTTAAATTATATGTAAGTGCAAATTACTATATTATGCAATGACTTAGAGTTAAGGGACTACCGTCAAAATTATGTGTCTCATTGACTTGTCACGATTAAACACGAGTTGTGTGTGAGTTGCGAGTCGTATATATACGGACTTGCGTACCGACCGTACATCGGTACGTACAGGCCGTGCGTTAGGATATACTGTCAATAGATTGTGTAGAAGACTTGGCGGTTATTAAGGATTAAACAGTGTCGTGGAGACGACGCATGTATAGTATCATTTGGGGGGAGGGGACAATTATTAGCGTAGGGGCTACATTTATTTTTTTACACACTTTTGGGGCCGAGAGTGACTCTATGAGTATCACTTTCTGTCCCCGGGCGATAGTGTCTCGGATGAGCGCTACTTACTGCCTCTCTTATTACTCTGCTGATCTTACAGCCCCTGGTAGAACGTTGTCATCAAAGTGTATATCACTAGAATGGGTAGGAACCTTTACTCATGCATACTTTTCTGTTGAGCTTATTTATTCAGTTTGTCGACATGATATTATCTTTCTTGTTACGTCCCTCTGAGGACCTGGTTTTTCCCAAGGTGTGTGTTTCGTGATTTCTTGCAGGTGCTCTAGCTAAGGCCATGACTTGCGCTCTATTCCGTCGTGGTGATTACTCTTGGATTCGTCACTTTCTCTCGCTTGCTAAATTCTTTCCTTGTATATTTTTCCATGTTTAATTTGGTTGGTAGTGGACTTTGTCTCCGCCCAACTATTGTGTACATGACAAACTCAAAGTTGCTTTATATTATTATTTCCTTTTGTGGATGAGATTTAGTGTCTTGGCTTCTACAATTACAGCTTATGTATATATATACGAGTCGTATATTTACTCGTATGTATACAGCTGGCATGATGCGTATCTAGTCTCAAGTATTTGGGACTGGGGCGTTACATGTTTTTGTGGTGGCCCATGCAGGTCTAGTTTGCCGTTTCGGTTACATAACTGTACCGAACGGGCCTGCAATATAGGAGTAGAGTTTAGAATCTCATCCACCTACTTGACTTCAACTTTCGAACTCTCGCTCGACCTCCTTGATTTACATCCTGCTTGAACTCCTTCTACTGTAAATTCTCATCTTTCGTGCTTAGTAACAGATAGAAAGATGACTACACTACTATATACTTATTGGTCGACCATATGGCTAGAAGGGTTACATTGGCAATTGGAATACATTTAAGTTTCTAATCGAATTAAAAAGGTATATTTTTTTTAAAAGGTGTGATTTACCTATTGGTGATTTGTAAATAGGATAACAAAGGAAGTTGTTCTTGAGATTTCTAGGTAGTGATCATCAAAGGATTGAAAGGATTTTATTTTATTTTTGATACTGCAGGAAAATAGTTGGAATCTATGCACAATTGATTTATTTTCAAATTTTGATATTTTATGATCTATTGGATTATATCTATACGTCTTTGAGCAAATATAAAACTGATTTGATTTTCAAGTCGTGATATTTTATGATTTATTGAGTTATAGTTATACGCCTTTGGAACAGTTTGGTTTGAAAATGATTTTAGATTTTAAATGTAGCATTAGAAATTATTGTCGTGCAACTTACAATTAGCATGTTTCTTAAATTTCAAATTTTAAACTGGAAGCATTGATTTTAAATTTTAGTTTAAAATATTTGGAAGTTATAAAAATAATTTTTGAGGAAGAATTTTAAATTTTAAATTGTGTCATGTGATTATGATTACAATTCTATTTAGATTTTGAGTTAAAAGTTTTGATTAAGATTATCAATAAATTGGTAAAAAAAAAAAGTTTTGATGTGAAAAAAAAAATTGAACGTTTTTAAATCATGTTGTCGGTTATGGTTGATAAGTGCATTAAAATATTGAACTTCAATTTTGAGATTGCTTTTTAATATGCTAAGAGTTTTCTAGGGTTTTTCTGGAGTTGTTTGAAAATTTTGGGTTTTAAAATTTTATTTGATTATGAAATTTTTTGGATTCATGAATTATGAACTCTTGCTTTAAATAGTTGGTTTTTAAACGGTTAGTTGTAACATAGTAAAAGCTTACTTTGTGATTATTAAAGGAAATTAATTGTTGGCTATGATTTAGTTGAACAGCTTAGAGTAAATACAAATTTAGTAGTTTATATTTATTGAGAAACTTTTGGAGGAAACTCCAGTTAATTTCTTAATTGTAGGCCACTAAGATAACTTTAAGGAGTTAGGAGTATTCCATACTAATTGCCATATCCCTCATGACCATGGTAGTAGTATATACACAAGTGTTGTTAATCATCTACCAAATTTACATGACTGTATCTCTATCTTGACACACTCGATTTCTCTCGAATCTCGATCTTTTATGGTAACCCTCTAACCCAGTTGCAAATCGAATGATGGTTAATTGTTCATTGACTGTATTCATTTAGGAGGCTTTTTCTCTCTCTCTAGAATTGTGATCCTAAATTAGTTTGCTAGATTTCTAATTAGTTTGTTGCATGCATTAACTTGATCGTCTTATTTTTGAGTATTATTATTCACACTCCCACTTTCTATTTTAGATATTTTGGTGTCCCTATCGTGACTTTGATATTTGGAGCTCAACACTAGACTTTTCCTTCCAACAACTTTCGCAAGCAAGACCTACACGAGCCCACCTTCATGTAGGTATATCACGTGCCACTAGAACACGTCGCCTTGTACTTTATTTTTATGATGCGACTTACGGGTCATAAAGACTGGACTCTAATCCCTACCGTGAAACCAATATACTTTTTTAAACTATAGATGAGACTCGACCTCGACTCCATTCTTTCGACCCAATATACAATTTCGTCCTACTTAATTCCTTACATGCTTCACCTTGCATTTTATCTTGATTGCTGGATCTATCACACCATTAGGTAAATTCTTTAAGTTGGGTAGAATACCTTATGAACTAGCAACCCCTTTTTACCTAGTGGCCTGTATTAGCAAGCTTATTTAGATCCTAGAATCTAGAGGACCTAACCCGTCTAGCAAACCAAGGACTTGGACAAGAATATAACTTAGAATCATTCTACCTTCTTTAAATCTTAATCTTTCGTGCCTATGTATTTACCATTTTGACCTATGATGCTAAAATAGCTTAGTTTTGCAAGCGTATTCTTTATCAAGCTTGATCATGACATATGCCTTATTGGGTCGCTCCCATTAACATATTGTCTAATCAGAACCGGTGCATGATGGTCTGATCAACCATAGTGCATTTGGTTCGCTTTTTTGTATACTGCTCAACGTGGATAGAGACGTAGTTAAACCTGCCCTAGAGTCTCATCCGCGACTGCCTTGACAATTCTACTTGAAATTATTCAAACGTCGTCGAACCAATACTAGTATTCAAACCATAATCTTTGAACTCGTGTTGGCCTCGTCTTTCACCTATTCTATGATTGCCCTTAATCTAGTCGACCCCTTGTCTCCTTATTTTATGTCGTTCTATGATTGTACTTTAACCCTTAATTCTTCTTTATTTCATGGTGCTAACTTGCAATCCTCATTCTAACTGTGAAATATTCTTCGTAAATTTTGAGGACATTACTTACGAATTGCATGCTTGCGTAAAACGTCATTATTTGCCTCGTTCAATAACCTAATCTTATCTTCCCTATCTCCTCAATCCTACCTATTCCTAAATTTCGAGGACGAAATTCTTTTAAGTTGGGTAGGATGTAAAACCCCTAAATTTCTACTATTTTTTTTTATTTTTATTAATTTTGGTACTGATTTAAAATTTTGTATTGTACGTCGCGAAATCGTATTTTACGTTACACGCGAAATTCGTTTTCGTAACTACTCGACGAGTGCGAATATGTGCGAGCGTACATATGTTGTTAAAAACGTTTTTCCTATTTTAAAATTTCAAAATAATATACAGTAATTATTTTATTAAGGTTGAAAAAAGCATCGCAACCAGTTTCAAAAATATTATTTAATTTTATTATTATAAAAAGACGAGTTTATTTTATTGGCGATTTAGAAAACTATGTTTCATAAGAATACATTTATGTATAAATTGATTTTCGAAATTTTATTAAATTATCTAAAACGTATTTTTGAAGTAGTTCTTACTAAATATTTAATCTGATTTTCAAATTTATTAATATTGATATTTTATTCAAAAAGATATTTAAATATTCATTATTTTCGAAATTTTTATTATTGGTATTTTGAAAAATATTTTTGGAAGTTATTGTATCCATTTAAACCTTGATTTAATTTTGGATTATTTATATAGATTAAATTTATATCTATATTTGGAATTTGATTTGTTTGAATTGATTTTAAACTAGGGGATATAATTTAAATAAGATTCGTATTTGGATTTGGATTTGAATTAGAATTAAATTATAGCTTGAGTTATCTAATTTGGGTTTTAAACAAACCCAATCCCTATCCAACTGGGAATTCCTACCTCCTATAAAAGGAGAGGTACTCCTCCAGCAAATATTTGATCTACAACCACAGGTGCATCGTGTCTGTGCCTCATCCCCTCCACTATATACATTTACAACTCTCCCAACTCCGTCCGACAAACCCGGACCTCGACACCAATTGTGCCACACAGGACACAACCCTATAATTCGCCGCCATGTTCCAGCCATCCTCCTAGGCCTCCCGGCCGACCAGCAGTCTTCCCGCCACCACAACCACCGTCTCAGCCCACCACCACCATCATCCCGACCATGGTCGATACCCTCGCCCTCGCCTTCACCACATCCTGTCCCCGATCCCTCGCCCGGGTCATACAGCGCCAGTACCACCACAAATCCCGTCTCCAACCTCCACACACTCCGCCCGGCCAACAACGGCACAGCCACCCAAAAACCCAAACACCACCACCGTCTCCTTCTCATCCGGCCATCACAGCCAACACCACCACCGTCGTCATCATCGCCATTTTTTTCAAAACCCAAAACCACAGAAATAAAGGGGAGACGAAACCGAACCTCCAGTCGAGCGCCGCCTCCGATGATCCCTGTGCCTAAGCTCCGCTCGCTGCCCACCGCTGTCTCGAGTCGCCACCACTCCTAGCGCCGCTCGACGACCGCGCCGAGAGCCGCGTCATCTGCCGATCGACCGCTCTGCCTGTCTTCACTGGCGCTCCCTCCAGCGTCGCCTCGTTCTGTCCCAAACCATCGCTCCCCGCCGCGCACGGCGCGCGCCCGAACTCAGGCGCCGACCGCAGTCTCCGTCGCCGGTGAACGATCGCCCTGCCGCCTCCCCGACCGGCGGACACCGCACCGTCGCCTCCGTCGACCGTTCCCACCTCCGGAGCGCGTCGCCCCAAACCATCGCAGCCCGACCTTGCGACCACGTCCGCGCTGGAACCGTCGATAACCCCTTGAAACCCACTCTCCCTCTCTTCTCTCTCGTCTCTCTCTCACCCTCTCTCTATAGTATCATTTGGGGAAGTAAGTGGGTTTTTGGGATTTTTATTATTGTTATTTATTATGGTTATTACTATTATTATGTTTAGTTATTATTGTTAATTACTGTTAGTGTATTTATTAATATGATTATTATTTTCATTATTATTATTATCACCATTATTATTATTATTATTATTATTATTATTATTATTATTATTATTATTATTATTATTATTATTATTATTATTTATTATTATTATTATTATTATTATTATTATTATTATTATTATTATTGTTATCTTTATCATTATATATTATTATTATTGTTGTTATTATTATTATTATTGTCACCATTATTATTATTATTATTATTATTATCATTATTATCATTATTAGTATTATTATTCTTAATCTTATTATTTTATTATTATTATTATCATCATCATGGTTATGATCATTATTAATGTTAACATTAGTATTATTAATATTTTTGTATGTGGGTATTAATTAGTGACAATATTATCTTCAAAACTTTAATTGTATAAAAATAATTTGTAGTATTTTTAATTAAAAAATGATATATTTTTGCTATGAAGTTACTTTGACAACTTAGAATGATTTTGATTTTTATTACTACCAAAAAAATCTAGTTTCCAAATAAATATGGATATTTTTCTAAAAAGATAAGTACGAGTATTTCTCCTAGCAAATTCTTTTTATTACCTCATTACTCATGCTTTGCTTACTTTCTCGTGAACGGACTCTTTCGCAACGACCATGGCTAATAGACGAACGGGACTTGTCGGATCATTGCACCACACCAGGCGTAACACCAGGCAAGACACCTTGCCTTTACTGTTTAAATTTCCTGCTCAATATTATGCATGTTTTAGTTGTTTCTTTTTAAATTATATGTAAGTGCAAATTACTATATTTATGCAAATGACTTAGAGTTAAGGGACTACCGTAAAAATTAGTGTGTCTCATTGACTTGTCATGATTAAACACGAGTTGTGTGTGTGAGTTGCGAGTCGCATATAGATACGGACTTGCGTACCGACCGTACATCGGTGCGTACAGGCCGTGCGTTAGGATATAACTGTCAATAGATTGTGTAGAAGACTTGGCGGACAGTGTCGTGGAGACGACGCATGTATAGTATCATTTGTGGGGAGGGGACAATTATTAGCGTAGGGGCTACATTTATTTTTTTACACACTTTTGGGGCCGAGAGTGACTCATATGAGTATCACTTTCTGTCCCCGGGCGATAGTGTCTCGGATGAGCGCTACTTACTGCCTCTCTTATTACTCTGCTGATCTTACAGCCCCTGCGTAGAACGTTGTCCTCAAAGTGCATATCACCTAGAATGGGTAGGAACCTTTACTCATGCATACTTTTCTGTTGAGCTTATTTATTCAGTTGTCGGCATGATATTATGTGTCTTGTTACGTCCCTCTGAGGACCTGGTTTTTCCCCAGGTGTGTGTTCGTGATTTCTTGCAGGTGCTCTAGCTAAGGCCATGACTTGCGCTCTATTCCGTCGTGGTGATTACTCTTGGATTCGTCACTTTCTCTCGCTTGCTAAATTCTTTCCTTGTATATTTTTCCATGTTTAATTTGGTTGGTAGCTATTGTGTACATGACAAACTCAAAAGTTGCTTTATATTATTATTTCCCTTTGTGGATGAGATTTAGTGTCTTGGCTTCTACAATTACAGCTTATGTATATATATACGAGTCGTATATTTACTCGTATGTATACAGCTGGCATGATGCGTATCTAGTCTCAAGTATTTGGGACTGGGGCGTTACATGTTTTTGTGGTGGCCCATACAGGTCTAGTTTGACGTTTCGGTTACATAACTGTACCGAACGGGCCTGCAATATAGGAGTAGAGTTTAGAATCTCATCCACCTACTTGACATTCTTTCTTGACTTCAACTTTCGAACTCTCGCTCGACCTCCTTGATTAACATCCTGCTTGAACTCCTTCTACTGTAAATTCTCATCTTTCGTGCTTAGTAACAGATAGAAAGATGACTACACTACTATATACTTATTGGTCGACCATATGGCTAGAAGGGTTACATTGGCAATTGGAATACATTTAAGTCTCTAATCGAATTAATTTTTTTTAAAAGGTGTGATTTACCTATTGGTTATTTGTAAATAGGATAACAAAGGAAGTTGTTCTTGAGATTTCTAGGTAGTGATCATCAAAGGATTGAAAGGATTTTATTTTATTTTTGATACTGCAGGAAAATAGTTGGAATCTATGCACAATTGATTTATTTTCAAATTTTGATATTTATGATCTATTGGATTATAGCTATACGTCTTTGAGCAAATATAAAACTGATTTGATTTTTAAGTCGTGATATTTTATGATTTATTGAGTTATAGTTATACGCCTTTGGAACAGTTATAAATTTGGTTTGAAAATAATTTTAGATTTTAAATGTAGCATTAGAAATTATTGTCGTGCAACTTACAATTAGCATGTTTCTTAAATTTCAAATTTTAAACTGGAAGCATTGATTTTAAATTTTAGTTTAAAATATTTGGAAGTTATAAAAATAATTTTTGAGGAAGAATTTTAAATTTTAAATTGTGTCATGTGATTATGATATTTAGATTTTGAGTTAAAAGTTTTGATTAAGATTATCAATAAATTGGTAAAAAAAAAAGTTTTGATGTGAAAAAAAAAAATTGAACGTTTTTAAATCATGTTGTCGGTTATGGTTGATAAGTGCATTAAAATATTGAACTTCAATTTTGAGATTGCTTTTTAATATGCTAAGAGTTTTCTAGGGTTTTTCTGGAGTTGTTTGAAAATTTTGGGTTTTAAAATTTTATTTGATTATGAAATTTTTTGGATTCATGAATTATGAACTCTTGCTTTAAATAGTTGGTTTTTAAACGTTAACTTTTGAAAAAGTTAGTTGTAACATAGTAAAAGCTTACTTTGTGATTATTAAAGGAAATTAAATTGTTGGCTATGATTTAGTTGAATAGCTTAGAGTAAATACAAATTTAGTAGTTTATATTTTATTGAGAAACTTTTGGAGGAAACTCCAGTTAATTTCTTAATTGTAGGCCACTAAGATAACTTTAAGGAGTTAGGAGTATTGCCATATCCCTCATGACCATGGTAGTAGTATATACACAAGTGTTGTTAATCATCTACCAAATTTACATGACTGTATCTCTATCTTGACACACTCGATTTCTCTCGAATCTCGATCTTTTATGGTAACCCTCTAACCCAGTTGCAAATCGAATGATGGTTAATTGTTCATTGACTGTATTCATTTAGGAGGCTTTTTCTCTCTCTCTAGAATTGTGATCCTAAATTAGTTTGCTAGATTTCTAATTAGTTTGTTGCATGCATTAACTTGATCGCCTTATTTTTTAGTATTATTATTCACTTCATGAACTCCCACTTTCTATTTTAGATATTTTGGTGTCCCTATCGTGACTTTGATATTTGGAGCTCAACACTAGACTTTTCCTTCCAACAACTTTCGCAAGCAAGACCTACACGAGCCCACCTTCATGTAGGTATATCACGTGCCACTAGAACACGTCGCCTTGTACTTTATTTTTATGATGCGACTTACGGGTCATAACTGGACTCTAATCCCTACCGTGAAACCAATATACTTTTTTAAACTATAGATGAGACTCGACCTCGACTCCATTCTTTCGACCCAATATACAATTTTGTCCTACTTAATTCCTTACATGCTTCACCTTGCATTTTATCTTGATTGCTGGATCTATCACACCATTAGGTAAATTCTTTAAGTTGGGTAGAATACCTTATGAACTAGCAACCCCTTTTTACCTAGTGGCCTGTATTAGCAAGCTTATTTAGATCCTAAAATCTAGAGGACCTAACCCGTCTAGCAAACCAAGGACTTGGACAAGAAGACTATATGACGACTGTATAACTTAGAATCATTCTACCTTCTTTAAATCTTAATCTTTCGTGCCTATGTATTTACCATTTTGACCTATGATGCTAAAATAGCTTAGTTTTGCAAGCGTATTCTTTATCAAGCTTGATCATGACATATGCCTTATTGGGTCGCTCCCACTAACATATTGTCTAATCAGAACCGGTGCTGATCAACCATAGTGCATTTGGTTCGCTTTTTTGTATACTGCTCAACGTGGATAGAGACGTAGTTAAACCTGCCCTAGAGTCTCATCCGCGACTGCCTTGACAATTCTACTTGAAATTATTCAAACGTCGTCGAACCAATACTAGTATTCAAACCATAATCTTTGAACTCGTGTTGGCCTCGTCTTTCACCTATTCTATGATTGCCCTTAATCTAGTCGACCCCTTGTCTCCTTATTTTATGTCGTTCTATGATTGTACTTTAACCCTTAATTCTTCTTTATTTCATGGTGCTAACTAGCAATCCTCATTCGGTTTCGTAACCGTGAAATATTCTTCGTAAATTTCGAGGACATTACTTACGAATTGCATGCTTGCGTAAAACGTCATTATTTGCCTCGTTTAATAACCTAATCTTATCTTCCCTATCTCCTCAATCCTACCTATTCCTAAATTTCGAGGACGAAATTCTTTTAAGTTGGGTAGGATGTAAAACCCCTAATATTTTTTTATTTTTATTAATTTTGGTACTAATTTAAAATTTTGTATTGTACGTCGCGAAATCGTATTTTACGTTACACGCGAAATTCGTTTTCGTAACTACTCGACGAGTGCGAATATGTGCGAGCGTACATATGTTGTTAAAAACGTTTTTCCTATTTTAAAATTTCAAAATAATATACAGTAATTATTTTATTAAGGTTGGAAAAAGCGTCGCAACCAGTTTCAAAAATATTATTTAATTTTATTATTATAAAAAGACGAGTTTATTTTATTGGCGATTTAGAAAACTATGTTTCATAAGAATACCATCTTCTCAAAAGGTAATTTATGTATAAATTGATTTTCGAAATTTTATTAAATTATCTAAAAGGTATTTTTGAAGTAGTTCTTACTAAATATTTAATCTGATTTTCAAATTTATTAATATTGATATTTTATTCAAAAAGATATTTAAATATTCATTATTTTCGAAATTTTTATTATTGGTATTTTGAAAAAATTGTATCCATTTAAACCTTGATTTAATTTTGGATTATTTATATAGATTAAATTTATATCTATATTTGGAATTTGATTTGTTTGAATTGATTTTAAACTAGGGGATATAATTTAAATAAGATTCGTATTTGGATTTGGATTTGAATTAGAATTAAATTATAGCTTGAGTTATCTAATTTGGGTTTTAAACAAACCCAATCCCTATCCAACTGGGAATTCCTACCTCCTATAAAAGGAGAGGTACTCCTCCAACAAATATTTGATCCACAACCACAGGTGCATCGTGTCTGTGCCTCATCCCCTCCACTATATTTTTCCCATTACATTTACAACTCTTCCAACTCCGTCCGACAAACCCGGACCTCGACACCAATTGTGCCACGCAGGACACAACCCTATAATTCGCCGCCATGTTCCAGCCATCCTCCTAGGCCTCCCGGCTGACCAGCAGACTTCCCGCCACCACAACCACCGTCTCAGCCCACCACCACCATCATCCCCCGCCCTCGCCTTCACCACATCTTGTCCCCGATCCCTCGCCCGGGTCATACAGCGCCAGTACCACCACAAATCCCGTCTCCAACCTCCACACACTCTGCCTGGCCAACAACGGCACAGCCACCCAAAAACCCAAACACCACCACCGTCTCCTTCTCATCCGGCCATCACAGCCAACACCACCACCGTCGTCATCATCGCCATTTTTTTTCAAAACCCAAAACCACAGAAATAAAGGGGAGACGAAACCAAACCTCCAATCGAGTGCCGCCTCCGATGATCCCTGTGCCTAAGCTCCGCTCGCTGTCGATCTTGGCATGCGCCACCGCTGTCTCCAGTCGCCACCACTCCTAGCGCCGCTCGACGACCGCGCCGAGAGCCGCGTCATCCGTCGATCGACCGCTCCGCCTGTCTTTACTGGCTCTCCCTCCAGTGTCGCCTCCTTCTGTCCCAAACCACCGCTCCCCGCCGCGCACGGCGCGCGCCCGAACTCAGGCGCCGATCCGCCGCCGATGAACGATCGCCCTGCCGCCTCCCCGACCGGCGGACACCGCACCGTCGCCTCCGCCGATCGTTCCCACCTCCGGAGTGCGCCGCCCCAAACCATCGCAGCCCGACCTTGCGACCACGTCCGCGCTGGAACCGCCGGTAACCCCTTGAAACCCACTCTCCCTCTCTTCTCTCTCGTCTCTCTCTCACCCTCTCTCTATAGTATCATTTGGGGAAGTAAGTGGGTTTTTGGGATTTTTATTATTGTTATTTATTATGGTTATTACTATTATTATGTTTAGTTATTATTGTTAATTACTGTTAATAAGTCATTATATATTGTATTTATTAATATGATTATTATTTCCATTATTATTATTATCACCATTATTATTATTATTATTATTATTATTATTATTATTATTATTATTATTATTTATTATTATTATTATTATTATTATTATTATTATTGTTATCTTTATCATTATATATTATTATTATTGTTGTTATTATACCATTATTATTATTATTATTATCATTATTATCATTATTAGTATTATTATTCTTAATCTTATTATTTTTATTATTATTATTATCATCATCATGGTTATGATCATTATTAATGTTAACATTAGTATTATTAATATTTTTGTATGTGGGTATTAATTAGTGACAATATTATCTTCAAAACTTTAATTGTATAAAAATAATTTGTAGTATTTTTAATTAAAAAATGATATATTTTCGCTATGAAGTTACTTTGACAACTTAGAATGATTTTGATTTTTAAATATTTTTACTAAAATCCGTTTACTACCAAAAAAAATCTAGTTTCCAAATAAATATGGATATTTTTCTAAAAAGATAAGTACGAGTATTTCTCCTAGCAAATTCTTTTTATTACCTCATTACTCATGCTTTGCTTACTTTCTCGTGAACGAACTCTTTCGCAACGACCATGGCTAATAGACGAACGGGACTTGTCGGATCATTGCACCACCCCAGGCGTAACATTGCCTTTACTGTTTAAATTTCCTGCTCAATATCATGCATGTTTTAGTTGTTTCTTTTTAAATTATATGTAAGTACAAATTACTATATTTATGCAAATGACTTAGAGTTAAGGGACTACCGTCAAATTTAGTGTGTCTCATTGACTTGTCACGATTAAACACGAGTTGTGTGTGTGAGTTGCGAGTCGCATATAGATACGGACTTGCGTACCGACCGTACATCGGTGCGTACAGGCCGTGCGTTAGGATATAACTGTCAATAGATTGTGTAGAAGACTTGGCAGTTATTAAGGATTAAACAGTGTCGTGGAGACGACGCATGTATAGTATCATTTGGGGGGAGGGGACAATTATTAGCGTAGGGGCTACATTTATTTTTTTACACACTTTTGGGGCCGAGAGTGACTCATATGAGTATCACTTTCTGTCCCCGGGCGATAGTGTCTCGGATGAGCGCTACTTACTGCCTCTCTTATTACTCTGCTGATCTTACAGCCCCTTAGAACGTTGTCCTCAAAGTGCATATCACCTAGAATGGGTAGGAACCTTTACTCATGCATACTTTTCTGTTGAGCTTATTTATTCAGTTTGTCGGCATGATATTATGTGTCTTGTTACGTCCCTCTGAGGACCTGGTTTTTCCCCAGGTGTGTGTTTCGTGATTTCTTGCAGGTGCTCTAGCTAAGGCCATGACTTATGCTCTATTCCGTCATGGTGATTACTCTTGGATTCGTCACTTTCTCTCGCTTGCTAAATTCTTTCCTTGTATATTTTTCCATGTTTAATTTGGTTGGTAGTGGACTTTGTCTCCGCCCAACTATTGTGTACATGACAAACTCAAAAATTGCTTTATATTATTATTTCTCTTTGTGGATGAGATTTAGTGTCTTGGCTTCTACAATTACAGCTTATGTATATATATACGAGTCGTATATTTACTCGTATATATACAGCTGGCATGATGCGTATCTAGTCTCAAGTATTTGGGACTGGGGCATTATCCTAATCTTGTCATGACTTAGAGACGGGCTTAGTGGACATTATAACTTAACCAAAACCCTAAAAATTAGCCCTCATAGCAGCCCACCTTTTCTAAATAGCCACACTACATCATCTTCCTCCTCTTTCATTCAAAAACCTAACCCTAATTTGGAAGGTTATTCCCCAAATCCTCCTACCACCAAATTTCCTCCAAATTCACTCAAATTAGGTTCATTCTCTTCCCCTTAAAGAGGAGAAGGCTCTATTGACTATCTAGGAAGGATTTGGAGCCTTGAATCTTGGAGGAGATCTAATCTAGAGAATTTACAATGGAAATCACCTTCCAATTGGTATGAGCTCTCTAAACCCTTTATATTTTATTTTATTAGTGTAACTACATTCATTTAGGACCCCACTTGCATTAGGGGT
Source organism: Iris pallida (assembly GCA_029216955.1). Classification (NCBI taxonomy): domain Eukaryota; kingdom Viridiplantae; phylum Streptophyta; class Magnoliopsida; order Asparagales; family Iridaceae; genus Iris; species Iris pallida. Next base: position 13,090 of record JANAVB010006949.1, on the reverse strand, counting down.
GCCATTAGAGAGGAGTTGAGGCTCTCCTCTTCCTATTTGAGGGTTCTTTCCATTTCATTTTGATACAAATTGGGAGAAACCTGAAAATAGCTATAGTTTGTGAGATTGATAAGTTAGGTTATGCTAGTGTTATAGACCATGTAGGCATGCTTTGGGTCAAGTTTGGATTCATTTGGAGTGCGTATCACGAGAGTATCGGATACGCATACCAAGTATTTGACAAAATGATCCATAGAGCATTTCATATTCTAATTTTAATTTTAAATCTTGTTATGGGTTTGATTTGCCAAGTTTTATATATATGGTTATCTAGTGATATTGTAATGGTTTTGATAGGTTAATATTGAATTGGGGGCCTAAAGTATGGTATAATGTTTACTGTCCTCTTTGTTCAGACCTCAATTTTATGGTGATTAGTTCACTGTCATTGTTCAGTCATAAATTGCCCTCTTTGTAACAATCACCTACACCTGCCATCAGCTATTTGGTTATGTTCAGTCCACTTTTGACTTAGCCACCATCCCTTAGTTAAGTATCTTGTTGGCCCAATGATTGTATCATGTTTTTGAATATGGCTAATCTGGTAAGTTTTTCATTATCACTAATCTTCATACTATCACTATAGCATTTCTACTTATACTTATATCTTTGGTGATATGCGTTTATTATTTTACATATTAGTGATATGAGTTTTTATTATATATATCTTAAACTTAATTGAGTTACCAAAATCAAAACTATGTTTTGATTATGGTTATTCAATTAAGTTTAACATTATGATCTCACTAATATTTATGCTATCACTATAACTCTTATACTTAAACTTAGCATTGTCCTACTGTGCTTTAACTTATCATATTTGCTACATGTATATTGCTTTGTTCGTCTAATATGTACATGCAGAAAAGCAATAAGCAAGATCTATATGGACATATGTAATGAAAAAATCATGGTGGGCCAAAGACGACGGATCCCACAAGATTTCTCTGAACTACCCGACGACATCTCCGGAGCCACGCACTCGGGGGTTCCGCTACCCGGTCAGCGGACGGGGGTCGAGGGGACAGCGCCGCTCGTCGGGAGTTCGGGGAGCCCCCGAAAGGTATTAAGTTTTCATAAACTGGATATCTTTGGAATGCTGGCGTCAAGGAAGAAGCCAACATCTATTAAGGAAAGAAGTCATGCCATGCCATCATCATTTCAAGACTCTGTAATTAGTCTTAGGAATAATTGTAAACACAAAAAATGGATGGCAAAATCGAAAGCTAGGATAGAAATTAGCCCAAGATCATTTTCGGATAAAAATCAGCATGCCGACGGTATATCGCTTTAAATCGATGGTATACTGATTTTTGTTTACAGAAAGTTTTTGTCTACAAAATCGACATACCGACGGAATGCCGATCTATACCGACGGTATAACGATTCAGTAACGTTGAAAATCCAACGGTCGAATTTCAAACATTTAATGATCCCAACGGCTATATTTCTAGCCGTTGTAATTCCATACCGGTATTCCGACGGTATACCGATTCGTACCGACGATATACCGATCGCTGACTAAAAAATTGCCTTTGAGCTCTTTTCAATTTTGGTTATAAATAGCCTTGAATCCCTTCATTCAAGGTTGATGCTTTGAGCCTAAAAATTTCTAAACCACCAAAGCTTATCCACAAACAACTCTACAAAGTTTTTATTTGCCATCCACAAATTGTGTTAGAGTTATTGAGTTGAAAAGTAAGATCTTCATCTTGTTGTATAAGGAGATCAAAATCTATTGTGAAAGGTTGAAGTTGGAGAGTCTTCGGATCCAAACTCTCGGTTGAAGTTGGAGAGTCTTCGTATCCAAACTCTCGGTTGAAGTCGGAGAGGCCTTCGGACTAAAGCTCTCGTGTAAGAAGTTGGCGAGTTCTTCGGATCCAAACTCGTGTTGAAGTTGACGAGTTCTTCGCATCCAAACTCGTGTGTAACTATTTATTCAAATAGTGGATTAAAGCCGGAGAGAGTTCTGGGACTGGAGTGCCCCTTGCTAGGATACCAGGATATATCGTGTGTAGGTATTGTTGTTGCTTCTTCTCTTGCACTTATATAAATTGCCTATTAGCTTGTACTAAGTGCTTGATTAGTTAGCTTGATCCTATTCACCCCTATAGGGTTACTACATATCTGTCATGTGTGAGCTTAGATCAGTCTATCCCTTAATGTTCTGCTCCTATCTACTTTTTTTCAGTCCAGTTCTCATAAATGTTCGATCTTGGGTTGGTGAGTTGCTCTGCTATACATGTTAGTATCAGTCAATGTTGTGTCATGTAGGGAAGAGGGCTCGGGTATGAGCAACTTGAACGCAATAGGAAGTTGGACATATTTATATTCAGAACCAGTCCTATGTCTTGAGCAGTCCATTAGCATCCTTGTTCAGTCTATATCAGATGTTTATTTTGGTTCAGTCCTTAACATACAATTACATTCAGTTCCCCCTTGTGTATCGACTTCCCATTTGATTGTATTTGTTAATAGAGGTTTAGCACATCTGTTAGAGGTCCAAGTCCCCTTAGGTTTCTTGTTCAGTCCTTTAACTGCCTTAAGTGTTGTAGCTCCCCTTCCCGAAAATTTTTGAAAATATTTTTATTATTTATTTGATTTAAATAGTAATTTTAGAATATTTATAAATAATTATTTGGTTAATTATTACGGTAGATGCCTTTAGCCACAGATGAGTTTTGGAGTACAAGACGACTAGGAATCATGGTACAGGTAGTGCAGCGGCGTGCCTTGACCAGTGTTTTAGCCATGCCAAGGGAGACCTAGCCATATGAGTATCCTAACTAGGAAAACCAGATTAAGTTGCGACTTAACCCCCACCGATGAACTATTTATTTATTAATTAAATATATTAATTTTAGATGACCTGATTGTACCATTTTAGCCCGGACGGGATCCGAACTAAGCCCAATCCCATATAGGCATTCAGGGTATACAAAGATTCCATGTAGACATATTTTTAAGTAGGTGCAATGCCGATTATGGGATATTGTAATTCGTTATTGTTATTATTATTATTATTATTGTTTTATTATCAATACTATTGAGTTATACAATATTATTTTATTATTTGATTATATTTAATATATTGTATTGTATGTATAGAATTTGTGGAATAGTTATATATATAAATATGTATAAACATCAAAAAATATATATATTGATTTGTAACTATATTTATAATTTATTAGTACATATACATAGGTATATGTGTATTTATATATAAATATATATTATATATATATGTATATGAGTGTTTATATATTTATATACATGTATATAAATAGGTATTGTATATGTGTGCATGTATACATATATGTATATAAATAATTGTATGTGTGTGTATGTTTATATGTCTATATATAAATATTCGTATATTCGTATATGTGTATATAAATATGTATATGTGTACGTATATATATGAGTATTTGTAGTTAGATAATATATATATATATATATATATATATATATATATATATATATATATATATATATATATATATATATATATATATATCTACTCGGAATGGTATTGATGGAATGATACAATATATATATATATATATATATATATATATATATATATAATATATATTTTATATATATATATATATATATATATATATATATATATATATATATATATATATATATATATATATATATATATATATATATATATATACTCGGAATGGTATTGATGGAATGATACATATATATATATATATATACACATATATATATATACATACCATTGCATATGTATAAATATATACATACATGTAACCATAGATGTCAAAAATATATACACTAAAAGCATCAAGCCCATCCAATGGCTTCCCAGCAGCCCAACTTCCCCAAGCACAGCCCGGCCTAGCCAAGGGCCAGGCCAAGCCCAACCCAATCACCACCAGCCAGCTAAAGCCACCCTTAGAAAACTGATAACCGAGCCCGACCTGGGGGGCTTAACAGCCGCGAGAAACCAAATCGTATATTAAGAGATCGGGAGAAAAACTGCACAAACCTAAAACCCTAATGTCTTCGACGGGCACCGCCCGGCGCCACCACGACGACGGAGCACAGCGGAGGCCGTCGCACAGATGACTGAAAACGCGTTGGGCCGACTGAAACAGGGGATGCCCTGTTTCGAGCACTGTTCAGGTACCCACTTCCTCCTCTGTTATCTTCTAGTATACTCGATCGTTTCTGATCCCATAAATTCCTACGGGTAGATGAACTGACCCTCTACAAACCCCATTATCGAAATCGATCTGGATTTTGAGTTATATCAACTTAAAATTGACGAAAAACCTTGTCCCTAAGAACAGTGTAAACACTGCGAGACCCCGTTTTCGAAGCCGACTCACGAACAGTACAAAAGTTTTATAAAAAAGTTTTAATCTAAGAAAGTTTAGACAACATAGAGGCCTTCGATTTCCTTTTCGTAGTTTTTGATTTCAGCTAGTGTGCGTCGAGAAATCGGCGTGTGAAAATCCCAAAAAACTTGTAAAAACTGTTTTTGAAAAATAAAAAATTGACCGATACCACGTACCGCCATTTCGGGCAACGTGGTCGCGAACCGAAAGCATCGAAAGCTGCATAACGGCTTCGTGGTCGTGTGGGCTTTGACGGAATTCAAATTGGTCGCGTGTGCGCGACGAATTTGATGCATATCCGTCAAAATTCACCGTATCGTGCACTTTGCAAATTTCTCAATTACTTTGTGCACGCTCGTCAGATCGAGACGAAACTTACGCCAACAGGACCGTATCATTTTTTTGGTCCTGAATGCCAAGTTTGGTCCGATTTTGAGACAGTTGATAAAATTACAGTTTTGCGGGCCCCACGGTCCCACTCAACGGGCGATTTTATGCACGGCCCGCCGGAATCCAACTCTGGACATACGGTTGGGTTCGTATCGGAAAACTGGATCCGTAGACATGTAGTTTGACGACTTTAGAGACCGTTGACTCTGGTACGCTTTTCGATGCAAAGCGGGTCCAACGGCGGATATTGTTTTTGCCCGAAATTACCGTTTTTCCCCTGTGCTAGAATTGGACTTAAGGACAGACAATCCTAGCTAATTTGACTATTCTGAGAACGTTAGTAATGTTTATTTCAGCTTTCGGAGACAGTTGTGATGACTTGGACTTTCTGACTTATTGATTGGAGTTACATTGTTGGTGCTTCGTGCAACCCCCAGGCAAGTATACCTTGCCTTTCTACATAGCTTTATTTACATGCACTGTCTATTATTTTATCCAGTTTTCTCATATTGTTGCCATGTATCTTTTCTATCAAGCTGGTATATTTTTATCATTGCTTTAGACAGTGTTCACAGTTAGCTTTGTGTCATATTGGTCGTGCCTTGATTGAGTCGTGCCTCCGTGTCTTGAACCTTGAAGCTAACCTGCGAGTCCACGATAGGGACGAGGGTTAGTAGTTATTGGTCCACACCTGCGAGTCCACACTAGGGACGAGGGTGATGCTAGCCTGCGAGTCCACACGAGGGACGAGGGTTAGTAGTAGATGCTAGCCTGCGAGTCCAATTAGGGACGAGGGTTAGTAGTATAGGGTTTACGCCTGCGAGTCCACACTAGGGACGAGGGTGATGCTAGCCTACGAGTCCACACGAGGGACGAGGGTTAGTAGTAGATGCTAGCATGCGAGTCCACATTAGGGACGAGGGTTAGTAGCATAGGGTTTACGCCTGCGAGTCCATACTAGGGACGAGGGTGATGCCAATCTGCGAGTCCACACTAGGGACGAGGATTAGTAGTTGTTCAAACCTGCGAGTCCACACTAGGGACGAGGGTTTGAGTATTTATTTCGGTTATCCGTTGACATCTTGACATGAGTTCTCTAGTCCTTGTTCAGCAGTTCATTTTCGTGTAGACAGTGTATAGATTCGTGCTTATTCATTACTCTATTTTACTTGTTTATTCTGTATTTTTCTTCATACATAATAAAATGTTAGAAAGGCTCATTTTTATGTATCTTGCTAGTCCTCTGAGGACCTGATGATCTCTTCAGGTTTAGCGACTACATTTAGTTAGCAGAGCAGGATGATAGAGGATTGCGATGTATGATACAGGTATTTGTTTGTGTTATTTCTTTATTATCTTTTCGTGCTTTATATTCATACCATGATATACTCTGCTAATTTATAGGCTCATATCATTCTTAGAGTCTAATTGAACAATATGCTAATGGGCTGCAGACCATGACCCATACTTGTTCATTCTTGTTTATATGATTCATGTGGATTGAGATATAGTTTAGATTAGATATGATACCCATGACCTTGACAGCTTATACGTACTCGAGTCGGGCTGGAGTCCGCTCGATCCGTAGCTGGCTTGCTCACGAACTTGCGTCCGAAAAGCGGGTATGGGTCGTGACAAGTTTTTGTGGTGGCCCATACAGGTCGGAGCATATCGTACCGGTTACGTAACTGTACTGGTACGAGCCTGCGACCTTGACTAGACCTTAGAAATCTCAATCCACTCTGCCTTAAAAATTCTCCTAGAAATTCTCTACGTCCTTGACTATATTTGCCTCGAATATACTTCCTTGCTTTCCGTACCATTGACTCTCGTCCTTTCCTATTTCGAGGTGACAAACTATCGTGCTGTCTAGGATTCATCAAAAATCCTTAAGTTATAGAATAATATTGTTTGACTATAGAATATTTGGTTGTCTATAGATAGGAGGGATTATAGATACCGTACGCCCTAGATATCTGTTGGAAGGAATGTTAGCCAGTAGTTAGAAGACTATAAGACTTTAGTGACTGTGTTTTGAGGAGTAGTGTGACCAAAGGTGGGTAGAAGTCCTCGAGATTTCGTAAATACCAAATGACTAGATAAGACCGTAAACTATTTTTTTGAGGAATTAAATTTGAGGAGATTAAGGACTTTGAATTTGAAGGAATAGTCATGAATTGGAATTTCGAGGACGAAATTATTCTTAAGGTGGGTAGATTTGTTGCTCCCCTTACCAAAAATTTTTGAAAATATTTTAATTATTTATTTGATTTAAATAGTAAAATATTTATAAATAATTATTTGGTTAATTATTACGGTAGATGCCTTTAGCCACAGATGAGTTTTGGAGTACAAGACGACTAGGAATCATGACACAGGTAGTGCAGCGGCGTGCCTTGACCAGTGTTTTAGCCATGCCAAGGGAGACCTAGCCATATGAGTGTCCTAACTAGGAAAACCAGATTAAGTTACGACTTAACCCCCACCGATGAACTATTTATTTATTAATTAAATATATTAATTTTAGATGACCTGATTGTACCATTTTAGCCCGGACGGGATCCGAACTAAGCCCAATCCCATGTAGGCATTCAGGGTATACAAAGATTCCATGTAGACATATTTTTAAGTAGGTGCAATGCCGATTATGGGATATTGTAATTCGTTATTGTTATTATTATTATTGTTGTTTTATTATCAATACTATTGAGAGTATTATTATACAATATTATTTTATTATTTGATTATATTTAATATATTGTATTGCATGTATAGAATTTGTAATAGTTATATATATAAATATGTATAAACATCAGAAAATATATATATTGATTTGTAACTATATTTATAATTTATTAGTACATATACATAGGTATATGTGTATTTATATATAAATATATTATATATATATATGTATATGAGTGTTTATATATTTATATACATGTACATAAATAGGTATTGTATATGTGTGCATGTATACATATATGTATATAAATAATTGTATGTGTGTGTATGTTTATATGTCTACATATAAATATTCGTATATTCGTATATGTGTATATAAATATGTATATGTGTATATATATATAGGAGTATTTGTAGTTAGATAAATATATATATATATATATATATATATATCTACTCGGAATGGTATTGATGGAATGATACATACATATATATATATATATATATATATATATATATATATATATATATGTATATATATATATATATATATATATATATATATATATATATATATATATATATATATATATATACATAAATATATACATACATGTAACCATAGATGTCAAAAATATATAGACTAAAAGCATCAATCCCATCCAATGGCTTCCCAGCAGCCCAACTTCCCCAAGCACAGCCCGGCCTAGCCAAGGGCCAGGCCAAGCCCAACCCAATCACCACCAGCCAGCTAAAGCCACCCTTAGAAAACTGAGAACCGAGCCCGACCTGGGGGGCTTAACAGCCGCGAGAAACCAAATCGTATATTAAGAGATCGGGAGAAAAACTTCACAAACCTAAAACCTTAATGTCTTCGACGCGCCACCCTCTCCAACCCTAGGCGCACCGCCCGGCGCCACCACGACGCCGGAGCACAGCGGAGGCCGTCACACAGATGACTGAAAACACGTTGGGCCGACTGAAACAGGGGATGCCCTATTTCGAGCACTGTTCAGGTACCCACTTCCTCCTCTGTTATCTTCTAGTATACTCGATCGTTTCTGATCCCGTAAATTCCTACGGGTAGATGAACTGACCTACAAACCCCATTAATTGTTTCGATCGAAATCGATCTGGATTTCGAGTTATATCAACTTGAAATTGACGAAAAACCTTGTCCCTAAGAACAGTGTAAACACTGCGAGACCCCGTTTTCGAAGCCGACTCACGAACAGTACAAAAGTTTTATAAAAAAGTTTTAATCTAAGAAAGTTTAGACAACATAGAGGCCTTCGATTTCCTTTTCGTAGTTTTTAATTTCAGCTAGTGTGCGTCGAGAAATCAGCGTGTGAAAATCCCAAAAAACTTGTAAAAACTGTTTTTGAAAAATAAGAAATTGATCGATACCACGTGCGTCACGCCATTCCGGGCAACGGGGTCGCGAACTGAAAGCATCAAAAGCTGCGTAAAGGCTTCGTGGTCGTGTGGGCTTTGATGGAATTCAAATTGGTCGCATGTGCGCGACGAATTTGATGCGTATCCGTCGAAATTTACTGTATCGTGTACTTTACAAATTTCTCAATTACTTTGTGCACGCATCGAGACGAAACTTACGCCAACAGGACCGTATCGTTTTTCTGGTCCTGTATGCCAAGTTTGGTCCGATTTTGAGATAGTTGATAAAATCACCGTTTTGCGGTCCCCACGGTCCCACTCAACAGGCGATTTTGTGCACGGCCCGTCGGAATCCAACTCTGGACATACGGTTGGGTTCGTATCGGAAAACTAAATCCGTAGACATGTAGTTTGATGACTTTAGAGACCGTTGACTCTGGCACGCTTTTCGGTACAAAGCGGGTCCAACGGCGGACATCGTTTTTGCCCGAAATTACCGTTTTGCCCCTGTATCCAGAATTGGACTTAAGGACTGGCAATCCTAGCTAATTTGACTATTCTGAGAACGTTGGTAATGTTTATTTCAGCTTTCGGAGACAGTTGTGATGACTTAGACTTTCTGACTTTTTGATTGGAGTTACATTGTTGGTGCTTCGTGCAACCCCCAGGCAAGTATACCTTGCCTTTCTACATAGCTTTATTTGCACTGTCTATTATTTTATCTAGTTTTCTCATATTATTGCCATGTATCTTTTCTATCAAGCTGGTATATTTTTATCATTGCTTTAGACAGTGTTCACAGTTAGCTTTGTGTCATATTGGTCGTGCCTTGATTGAGTCGTGCCTCCGTGTCTTGAACCTTGAAGCTAACCTGCGAGTCCACGATAGGGACGAGGGTTAGTAGTTATTGGTCCACACCTGCGAGTCCACACTAGGGACGAGGGTGATGCTAGCCTGCGAGTCCACACGAGGGACGAGGGTTAGTAGTAGATGCTAGCCTGCGAGTCCACATTAGGGACGAGGATTAGTAGTATAGGGTTTACGCCTGCGAGTCCACACTAGGAACGAGGGTGATGCTAGCCTACGAGTCCACACGAGGGACGAGGGTTAGTAGTAGATGCTAGCATGCGAGTCCACATTAGGGACGAGGGTTAGTAGCATAGGGTTTACGCCTGCGAGTCCACACTAGGGACGAGGGTGATCGAGTCCACACTAGGGACGAGGATTAGTACTTGTTCAAACCTGCGAATACACACTAGGGATGAGGGTTTGAGTATTCGTTTCGGTTATCCGTTGACATCTTGACATGAGTTCTCTAGTCCTTGTTCAGCAGTTCATTTTCGTGTAGACAGTGTATAGATTCGTGCTTATTCATTACTCAGTTTTACTTGTTTATCCTGTATTTTTCTCCATACATAATAAAATGTTAGAAAGGCTCGTTTTTATGTATCTTGCTAGTCCTCTGAGGACCTGATGATCTCTTCAGGTTTAGCGACTACATGGAGTTAGTTAGCAGAGCAGGATGATAGAGGATTGCGATGTATGATACAGGTATTTGTTTGTGTTATTTCTTTATTATCTTCTCGTGCTTTATATTCCATACCATGATATACTCTGCTAATTTATAGGCTCATATCATTCTTAGAGTCTAATCGAACAATATGCTAATGGGCTGCAGACCATGACCCATACTTTTGTCATTGTTTATATGATTCATGTGGATTGAGATATAGTTTAGATTAGATATGATACCCATGACCTTGACAGCTTATACGTACTCGAGTCGGGCTGGAGTCCGCTCGATACGTAGCTGGCTTGCTCACGAACTCGCGTCCGAAAAGCGGGTACGGGTCGTGACAAGTGTCACATGTGAGTGCTTGATATATATATATATATATATATATATATATATATATATATATATATATATATATATATATATATGGGAAGAAAATATGGAAAATTCTACAATACATCCACCCCATTTTGGATGTTTCAGATTCAATTTAGATTAAATAATGCAAGAGACATCATTTAATGCTGTTTTTGACTTTTGACCTCTTGTTAACTTGCTATAGCAGGTCATTCTTCAATGCAATTTTTTCAATGAACACCCTAAATTAACTCATATTTACTTTCTCTTTCGTCCATGTTAATTAATATTTTGTGCAACTACGTATATATATAACAATAATTGTGTGTACACAGTGTGTCCAGGTCTGTAGGCGATGTAACCGCTGCTGGCAATCTAGATGATGACACCGACGATGACATAGACGAAGTTCCTGTAGCCAATGTGGATAATAGTAAGAGGAGAATTCAGAGGAAGAAGAGTGGTAGAAAGCCGACAAAAGCTCGTTCTCTCAAATCTCTTCTTTGTGTAAATTAAATCCAAGGAGGACACAAACCCTAATTTTAGTTATTGCTTAGCAGAGACTGCTTAGTTGTTGTAAAATTGTTGTGTTGCTTCTGTAACATTTTCATCTTTAATCTCATATTTTCTATGAATATGTATTCTGTTTGATTTTAATTTAGTAATCTTTCCGTAATTTATTTTTTTGTTTCATCTAACAATTTAATATTTTTGTTATAAAGCTACAGGCCATGGTGGTGGTGGTTAAAAAAGAAACGGAGATGAAGAAGGAATGAAGAAGAAGTTCCGGTTCGCTGCGGACTTCGTCGAGCCCTCCTCGAACAACGAGATTAAACCTCTTATAGTGTTCCTCAAATTGTTAATCATGATAACCTTTGTACTTTTCAAACGGCTAGTAGAATCTTCCTCGATCCCTCCTCAATGAAACGGCTAGTAGATTGTTTGCTAGTCTCAAAATTTATTTGTCTTTCCATCTTCCTCATTTTTTGTACTTCTCTCTTGCTATATATACAATAGTTTTCTTGTTTCATAGTACTATTATTTATTCTGAAATACATAGAATAGTTTTCTAAAATACAATAGTTTTCTTGTTCTCAAGATGTCTACTCGTGTGGTGGAAAATGTAGAAGACGTAGAAGATTAGTTGCCAGCTCCAAATGAAACCTTCATTCCGCGTATGTTGCGCAGGATTGTAGAACAACTGTCGACGATTTTAGCTGATGTTGCATCGATCAATTCTAAGCTTGGTTCAATAGAAAATGAACAAATGAATTTATCTCGGCGTTTGGAGAAGATTGAAGAATCTCCAGCTTTGAAGAAGGCATCTTCTGGAGTATTTAATAATGTGAAGGAGGTTTCCGTTGAATCTTCCGATGAGGAGGACGTGATGCTACAGAATCATAATAAAGCAATGGACCGAATGTCACCCCCAGTTTTTATGGACAGGGGTATTTTGGTTATTTTCTACTTTAAAATAATTTTGGAATTATTTATTTATTTATGATATTGTTTTGGGGTTATTTGAGTCGGGTTCGAATTTCAACTCAATTCGACTTGTATCGGGGATCCGGGGTAGCTTTGACTCTAGTGGGACCCACTCATTAGTTAGGCATGGCCCACATGACATTATTTTAGTCAGTGTGTTAGACTAATTTTTCATGAATATGTTTAGTTTGATTAGAGACTTAAAACATGACTAATTTAGCCTCAACCAAAAACCTTTTCCTATTATTAATTAATTAGAGACAATGAGGGTGTTTTAGTCTTTTCAAATAGGGGACACCTATGCTTTTTGGGCCGGCCAAGCTAGAGGGATAGGGTTGAGTCTCTTATCCACTTTTTCTCTCTTGTTCTTCCCCAAAAATTGGAGAGGAGTCTCCATTTTTTTTCCATCATCAAATCAATCCATTCCTTCATCAATCTCCTTCTTTTCTTCTCTATTTGCATCAAGAGGAGGAGCTAGCTAGATTTGGGGAGTTTCGGAACTTGTTCGTGTCCATTTGGAGGTCGCTTTGTGTCGGTGTTGTATCGGGAGGAGTTTCCTTAGATTCAATCAACCGGGAGGTATAATCTCTCTATTTCATTCCTACATGCATTTAGAATTAATTTGCAGCCATAGGAATAACCCCCATGGTTGTATCTCATTGTGTCCATTTGTGTCCATTTGGAAGTCATAGGAGTGTCCTTTGTGTTTTATTTTGTGTCTTAGTGGAAAACCCCCAATTTTGGACACACCATGTAGTTGATATTTGTGTGAATGATTAGTCCTATTTTTTAATTTCAGATTTTAGAATTTCTAGAATGTTGGTATCTTATGTATCTAATATCA